>CM028348.1:25297112-25710112 GCA_016618105.1 Dendrobium huoshanense
TATTAGAACATGCACAAGTTTGGCTATCCTATATAGCTAGCAAGGTTTTAATTCTCACTTCCTAAATTTAATAAGCTAGCATATCTTGCATTACACATGAAATTATGATGGTGTTGTTTT
Organism: Dendrobium huoshanense; assembly: GCA_016618105.1. Taxonomy (NCBI): domain Eukaryota; kingdom Viridiplantae; phylum Streptophyta; class Magnoliopsida; order Asparagales; family Orchidaceae; genus Dendrobium; species Dendrobium huoshanense. The sequence continues at coordinate 25,297,233 of CM028348.1, forward strand.
CAAAATAGTTAGATGGGTTTAGTTGGTGCCACTCGCTTCCACATAAAATTATAAGTCAATAGCGAAAGAAATCTCTTTCTTTTCTTGAGATTAAGGCGTACAAATAAATCAACTAACATTATATTAGAATTAGTTAAATAGTTGCATCTCAGTGATATAATAAGTCCTTACATATAATTATATTTGAGGCCAACAACCTTAGTTATAATTTGATGAGCCTTTACCCTTGTAGTTTCCCAATAATTAAGCCATTATTATAAACCTAAATTAAAAAACATAGACAACTCAAACGTAGACGATTTTCTCTCCCTATAATTAATAGCCAAACATAAGATAGCATCCTTAGTCATCTTGATATTTTCATGATTAATGTTCCGAGATTATCTTTTCTCACTCCGTATCTTCTAGATGTCCTTAAACTCTCATCCTTAAAACAAGCTTTACTAATATATATATATATATATATATATATATATATATATATATATATAAATTCTCCATAATTGTATTTAAGAATGTTCATAGGAATTAGACTCTAAGATATAACAAACTACAAGAGCTAACACATACAGGGAAAACAAACTCCATAATTAAAAAAAAAACCTATCAATTTCATCATGTTGGGAAAGACAAATCTTTAGAAACATATACATCATTTGTTTTCCAATGAACATATGGTTTTCTTTCTACATATGAAGGCGGTACATCATTGCCCTCATGAAGGGTCTCCTAAAGCAATGGGATGGTTACAAGTTAACTTTTATTTTTCATTTTGTGGAAGAATTCTTGATTGCTTATCACTTTCACTCACTAGCTTTTATGACAATATCAAGTGCCTAACGCATCTTAAACAAATTATTTTAGGCTATGCTAATGGAGGAAGGGAAGTACACAACTTAGCTTTAACTTTTTTTTAGATAAGCTATCAAAGAAGGGAAGCTACACACCCCTTTATATATATATATATATATATATATATATAAACCACAAAAAAATCTTTCATAAATTACAAAGAAAAAGTAAAAAAAAAATGTTTTTTTTTTTTTTTGGGGGGGGGGGGGGGGGGGGGGGGTTGGGGGCACAAACAACACTGGGTAACACATGTCCAGGGTGGCACAAGTGGTCAGCTTGCCGAACGGGCCCAAATACATGATCTATTGGGTTTGAATAGGCCTATTCCAACATTTTTAGGGTCTTCAGACCATTTTTCGATGCTTTGAACTTATTTTAGCACTCTCGGATTCCAACAAAGCCTTTAAAGACTTTTTTTGGAGGAATTTAAAATATTTTGGAGCAAAATTCTTTGACATTTTTTTGTTCCACTCTACTCATCGACTTCATGAATACTTCAATTATAGTTAATAATATTTTACTTGGTTAACGACCTCGATTGGAGGTCCACGTTGACGTTGAGGGAGCGATCGTGCATTGTAATTATTCGAAAATTATAATTTTACGTCGCAACATTTTTGAAAGCATAGGCACAATTTTTTGGACTTCACGAGCTTTGACATATGAAATTATGGGGCAATTGATATGTCACCAAAAATCACCACAATCAGTCATGAATTTCGACGCGTAATTGAATTGAAAACTTTCAAATAAAAATTTAGGACCATTCAAAATCTAATATCATCAAACTTATAGTCAAACTAAACATCTAGGTAAGACGAACTCAACAACACCAAAATCGGTCCAATCTGAGCTCCAACTGGCTCAAATCAAGGGCTTAAAGTATATGTAATATCTCGTTTCCTTACTGTTCCTCTCTGATTTGGATTTTCCTCCCAGAATCGGCCAGGACGAAATTTGGATCGTCCAGGCCGATCAGTGCATTGAAAATAGCTGATTTCTGGAGTGCTTTCTGGAATGATTTCTGGATGAAATCGTCCAGGCCGATCGAGGTATCGTCCCGGGACGATTAGTGGATGGCACAAGTCAGTGAGTAGGGGTTTTTATCGCCTATGAACAGTAATTATCGTCCTGAAAAATCGTCCCAGGACGATGGGAATTTGGTCTGATCGTCCAGGACGATCGAGACGATCGGCCGGGCCGATAGGAGCATTACTTAAGGAAATGAGCTCGTTTTGAGGAGAGAGAAAATCAAAATTTATAAATCAGATATTTGTAGAGAGAGAAAGAGAAAGGAAGAAAAGAGAAAAGTTGATTTTCGGAGACCGCGGAGCGCTTTTCGTCCGACGCTGCTGTTGGGAAACGTGAAGATCTCGTGGTAAGGACTCCGAACCCTGTTTCTGTTTTCAGAGATTTTGTGTTTTGACCGAGATATGATCTGTTTTGTGTTTTCGTAGTCGACTTTTCGACATGGTTTTGATTTGACACAACTTCCACCGCACAACTTTTAGTATGTTATAGATATGATTATTGTACACGATTTGACTGTATTTTACGAAGATTTTACCGGTCGGAATTGATTCTACGAGATTTTAATCGAATTCTACGTGATTTTAATTGAATAGAAAATAATCGGGACCTGATTTGATTTGGATTTTATAGATCGATAGTCTTGTATTGACGTTATAGATATTCTATTGTAATTTGGAAAGATTTGGAAACTGTGTCTTTTTGCAGGATTTTTGTGTAAATTTGACCGACTGCCGTTACGCTGCCCGATTTTCGTATGATTCCTGAATTGTATGAAACTGATAGATTGAATCGATATAGATATGATTATTGATATGATTTCTTTACTATTGATTATTGATTGATTATTGATACTGGAACACGTATAACCTGGTTGAACATTGGTTGGAGATGATACCTGTACAGGATGGTGGGCCGACGGGCTTTCCTTTAAATCATAGATCATGGATCATGGATATAACGATGGGAGTCATAAGGAGATCATGGGCCGACGGGCAATAGAGTGACGACTCTTTTCATAGAACCAATGTATTGATATCTACAACAGCAATATGGATTCTACAACAGCAACATGACCATTGATTATACATTGTTCAGTATATAGTATTGAAATGCATGTTCACTGTATTGACTTACGGATCTATTTCTTTATCGATTTCCGTTTTACTGTTTTGATTGGATTTACTGTATCGTACGATTTCACTGATTTCATCGATTGACTACTGAACATTGATACTACTGATCATTGATAGATATAGATACTGCATCGATAGCATGGACATCGTACTACTGCTTATAGATTCATTGATATTGCTGCCTATAGACTTATAGATTCACTGTTGCTTCTTCTGTTCTTCACTGTATTGTCTGTTTTATAGATCTATTGTTTCGTATCGCTTTTCTCGATTGATTCCATTGATTAGACCGTATCGTTTTGATTGACGAATATTGATTGATAGAATTGATTTATCGAATTGCCTGCCGCTGCATTGATTGGTTTTATTGATTATTGATTTCCGCTGTATAGACTTATTGACCATTGATTGATTCAGATTGATAGATTGACATGCATATTGATAGCTCTGCCGTGCTTTGATTTCAGTTATAGGTATTAGGTGACCTGCTGGGCTTTGTAAAGCTCATTATATGTGGTTGATATTTTCAGGTCAGGGCTCGGGAGCAGGAGATAGGATTTGATCCAGATCTGCAGGTTTTTAGTTCTTTTGATAGATAGTTGATTCTTTTGTACTCAGGACAGGATAGCTTTTCTACTTGTATTGATAGTGTAGTTCCTGAGTATTGTATATGATGTTTTGAGATATGAATCGACTGTTATATTGATGTTTTAAATCTTATAGATGTTTGATAGATTGCTTACTGAAGGTTTATAGATAACTCTGGTAAATTGTTGCGGAATTGATCGATATTCTTTCCAAGTTAGATCTCGGGGCGTTACAAGTTGGTATCAGAGCAATGTTATTGGAAGAATGGATTGTCACCAGAGTTGTAGGTTTGGATTGAGAGATTGGGTAGACTGGGTAGCTTTAAGAGCTTCATTGGCATACATCATTGCATATGTGTATCATTTGTTCTGAATTGTGCAGGTGAAAAGATATGGATCCTCCGGCAGAATCTAGTGTATCGAATGAGCAACACAGCGCATCTCCAGTACCTTCAGAGAGTATGATGCAGTTAGCTACTGCGATTGCACATGTTATGGGGGATGCTCAGAGCAAGATGAGTGGGAGCAAAGAGGAAGAAGTTGACAGACATTTACAGATGTTCCACAAGCTGAAGCCTCCGTTGTTCAAAGGGGCTGTAGGACCACAGGCTGCTGAGGATTGGATAATGAGGATAGAAAAGATTTTTGATAGTATGCAGTGTCCGGGGAACAGAAAAGTGCCTTTGGCAGTATTCATGTTGGAAAGTGAGGCAGAGAGATGGTGGATCGGACAGCAGAGAGAGAAATTCCAGGGGAAGACCAATGCTGAGATCACCTGGGATGAGTTCACTGCAGTATTCAGGATGTGGTTTGTACCACCGTCAGCTCAGCGACAGATGCAGGAAGCTTTCATGAGATTGGAGCAAGGCCGCAAGTCAGTGATGCAGTACGAGTCCGAGTTTACTGCACTTGCGAGGTACGCTGCTCATCTGATCCCTACTGCCGAAGACAAGTGTTATAGATTTCTGCACGGATTGAACAGAGAGCTGAGGCAACCACTAGTACCTTTCCGGATCCATGAGTTTTCTGAGCTGGTGGAGCGGGCTAGACTGATAGAGATTGAGTTGGCGACACCGATATCGAGGTACGAGGATACCAGGAGGAGGAGAGATGAGGTACGACGAGATGATTCCAGAGATAGAGAGAAGAGAAGCAGGAATGAGGGTTCGAAGGGATCTGCATCGGGATCTGTGTCACGATCTGCATCGGTAGTATCGCCTGGTGGTTCTGGCGAGTGTACTCACTGTGGTAAACGACATGCAGGTCGGTGTTACCTATTGACGGGACAGTGTTTTTACTGTGGACAGCAAGGACACAGAGCGATAAATTGTCCTCAGAAAGGACTGGGTGGAAGGACTGGTTCTGGCACGGGTACAGGACAGCAGAGGACTGTTGCCTCGAGGGCCTACAGTGAGAGATCAGGGAACCGGATGGATGATAGAGCTGTTAGAGATCAGAGGGAGATAGTTGCGCCACGACCTTCTGCACTTCCTCCAGTGGTGCCACGCATCTATAGCCTACAGAGTTTACAGCACCAGGATCAGCAACGACCAGAAGATTCTACTGGTAAGATTGATTTGACTAACCGATTGATATTGACATATGAACATCGCATATTGACATTTGATTGATTGCATTGTGTGTTATGTATGGATTTCGACGAGTTTTGTTTTGGATTTGGTTTTCGATCGATTTGTTTTGCGTTGTTTTTGCTTCGTACCTTTAGGGAAATGTCGGGACGACATTTTTCTAAGGTGGGGAGATTGTAATATCTCGTTTCCTTACTGTTCCTCTCTGATTTGGATTTTCCTCCCAGAATCGGCCAGGACGAAATTTGGATCGTCCAGGCCGATCAGTGCATTGAAAATAGCTGATTTCTGGAGTGCTTTCTGGAATGATATCTGGATGAAATCGTCCAGGCCGATCGAGGTATCGTCCCGGAACGATTAGTGGATGGCACAAGTCAGTGAGTAGGGGTTTTTATCGCCTATGAACAGTAATTATCGTCCTGAAAAATCGTCCCAGGACGATGGGAATTTGGTCTGATCGTCCAGGACGATCGAGACGATCGGCCGGGCCGATAGGAGCATTACTTAAGGAAATGAGCTCATTTTGAGGAGAGAGAAAATCAAAATTTATAAATCAGATATTTGTAGAGAGAGAAAGAGAAAGGAAGAAAAGAGAAAAGTTGATTTTCGGAGACCGCGGAGCGCTTTTCGTCCGACGCTGCTGTTGGGAAACGTGAAGATCTCGTGGTAAGGACTCCGAACCCTGTTTCTGTTTTCAGAGATTTTGTGTTTTGACCGAGATATGATCTGTTTTGTGTTTTCGTAGTCGACTTTTCGACATGGTTTTGATTTGACACAACTTCCACCGTACAACTTTTAGTATGTTATAGATATGATTATTGTACACGATTTGACTGTATTTTACGAAGATTTTACCGGTCGGAATTGATTCTACGAGATTTTAATCGAATTCTACGTGATTTTAATTGAATAGAAAATAATCGGGACCTGATTTGATTTGGATTTTATAGATCGATAGTCTTGTATTGACGTTATAGATATTCTATTGTAATTTGGAAAGATTTGGAAACTGTGTCTTTTTGCAGGATTTTTGTGTAAATTTGACCGACTGCCGTTACGCTGCCCGATTTTCGTATGATTCCTGAATTGTATGAAACTGATAGATTGAATCGATATAGATATGATTATTGATATGATTTCTTTACTATTGATTATTGATTGATTATTGATACTGGAACACGTATAACCTGGTTGAACATTGGTTGGAGATGATACCTGTACAGGATGGTGGGCCGACGGGCTTTCCTTTAAATCATAGATCATGGATCATGGATATAACGATGGGAGTCATAAGGAGATCATGGGCCGACGGGCAATAGAGTGACGACTCTTTTCATAGAACCAATGTATTGATATCTACAACAGCAATATGGATTCTACAACAGCAACATGACCATTGATTATACATTGTTCAGTATATAGTATTGAAATGCATGTTCACTGTATTGACTTACGGATCTATTTCTTTATCGATTTCCGTTTTACTGTTTTGATTGGATTTACTGTATCGTACGATTTCACTGATTTCATCGATTGACTACTGAACATTGATACTACTGATCATTGATAGATATAGATACTGCATCGATAGCATGGACATCGTACTACTGCTTATAGATTCATTGATATTGCTGCCTATAGACTTATAGATTCACTGTTGCTTCTTCTGTTCTTCACTGTATTGTCTGTTTTATAGATCTATTGTTTCGTATCGCTTTTCTCGATTGATTCCATTGATTAGACCGTATCGTTTTGATTGACGAATATTGATTGATAGAATTGATTTATCGAATTGCCTGCCGCTGCATTGATTGGTTTTATTGATTATTGATTTCCGCTGCATAGACTTATTGACCATTGATTGATTCAGATTGATAGATTGACATGCATATTGATAGCTCTGCCGTGCTTTGATTTCAGTTATAGGTATTAGGTGACCTGCTGGGCTTTGTAAAGCTCATTATATGTGGTTGATATTTTCAGGTCAGGGCTCGGGAGCAGGAGATAGGATTTGATCCAGATCTGCAGGTTTTTAGTTCTTTTGATAGATAGTTGATTCTTTTGTACTCAGGACAGGATAGCTTTTCTACTTGTATTGATAGTGTAGTTCCTGAGTATTATATATGATGTTTTGAGATATGAATCGACTGTTATATTGATGTTTTAAATCTTATAGATGTTTGATAGATTGCTTACTGAAGGTTTATAGATAACTCTGGTAAATTGTTGCGGAATTGATCGATATTCTTTCCAAGTTAGATCTCGGGGCGTTACAAGTTGGTATCAGAGCAATGTTATTGGAAGAATGGATTGTCACCAGAGTTGTAGGTTTGGATTGAGAGATTGGGTAGACTGGGTAGCTTTAAGAGCTTCATTGGCATACATCATTGCATATGTGTATCATTTGTTCTGAATTGTGCAGGTGAAAAGATATGGATCCTCCGGCAGAATCTAGTGTACCGAATGAGCAACACAGCGCATCTCCAGTACCTTCAGAGAGTATGATGCAGTTAGCTACTGCGATTGCACATGTTATGGGGGATGCTCAGAGCAAGATGAGTGGGAGCAAAGAGGAAGAAGTTGACAGACATTTACAGATGTTCCACAAGCTGAAGCCTCCGTTGTTCAAAGGGGCTGTAGGACCACAGGCTGCTGAGGATTGGATAATGAGGATAGAAAAGATTTTTGATAGTATGCAGTGTCCGGGGAACAGAAAAGTGCCTTTGGCAGTATTCATGTTGGAAAGTGAGGCAGAGAGATGGTGGATCGGACAGCAGAGAGAGAAATTCCAGGGGAAGACCAATGCTGAGATCACCTGGGATGAGTTCACTGCAGTATTCAGGATGTGGTTTGTACCACCGTCAGCTCAGCGACAGATGCAGGAAGCTTTCATGAGATTGGAGCAAGGCCGCAAGTCAGTGATGCAGTACGAGTCCGAGTTTACTGCACTTGCGAGGTACGCTGCTCATCTGATCCCTACTGCCGAAGACAAGTGTTATAGATTTCTGCACGGATTGAACAGAGAGCTGAGGCAATCACTAGTACCTTTCCGGATCCATGAGTTTTCTGAGCTGGTGGAGCGGGCTAGACTGATAGAGATTGAGTTGGCAACACCGATATCGAGGTACGAGGATACCAGGAGGAGGAGAGATGAGGTACGACGAGATGATTCCAGAGATAGAGAGAAGAGAAGCAGGAATGAGGGTTCGAAGGGATCTGCATCGGGATCTGTGTCACGATCTGCATCGGTAGTATCGCCTGGTGGTTCTGGCGAGTGTACTCACTGTGGTAAACGACATGCAGGTCGGTGTTACCTATTGACGGGACAGTGTTTTTACTGTGGACAGCAAGGACACAGAGCGATAAATTGTCCTCAGAAAGGACTGGGTGGAAGGACTGGTTCTGGCACGGGTACAGGACAGCAGAGGACTGTTGCCTCGAGGGCCTACAGTGAGAGATCAGGGAACCGGATGGATGATAGAGCTGTTAGAGATCAGAGGGAGATAGTTGCGCCACGACCTTCTGCACTTCCTCCAGTGGTGCCACGCATCTATAGCCTACAGAGTTTACAGCACCAGGATCAGCAACGACCAGAAGATTCTACTGGTAAGATTGATTTGACTAACCGATTGATATTGACATATGAACATCGCATATTGACATTTGATTGATTGCATTGTGTGTTATGTATGGATTTCGACGAGTTTTGTTTTGGATTTGGTTTTCGATCGATTTGTTTTGCGTTGTTTTTGCTTCGTACCTTTAGGGAAATGTCGGGACGACATTTTTCTAAGGTGGGGAGATTGTAATATCTCGTTTCCTTACTGTTCCTCTCTGATTTGGATTTTCCTCCCAGAATCGGCCAGGACGAAATTTGGATCGTCCAGGCCGATCAGTGCATTGAAAATAGCTGATTTCTGGAGTGCTTTCTGGAATGATTTCTGGATGAAATCGTCCAGGCCGATCGAGGTATCGTCCCGGAACGATTAGTGGATGGCACAAGTCAGTGAGTAGGGGTTTTTATCGCCTATGAACAGTAATTATCGTCCTGAAAAATCGTCCCAGGACGATGGGAATTTGGTCTGATCGTCCAGGACGATCGAGACGATCGGCCGGGCCGATAGGAGCATTACTTAAGGAAATGAGCTCATTTTGAGGAGAGAGAAAATCAAAATTTATAAATCAGATATTTGTAGAGAGAGAAAGAGAAAGGAAGAAAAGAGAAAAGTTGATTTTCGGAGACCGCGGAGCGCTTTTCGTCCGACGCTGCTGTTGGGAAACGTGAAGATCTCGTGGTAAGGACTCCGAACCCTGTTTCTGTTTTCAGAGATTTTGTGTTTTGACCGAGATATGATCTGTTTTGTGTTTTCGTAGTCGACTTTTCGACATGGTTTTGATTTGACACAACTTCCACCGCACAACTTTTAGTATGTTATAGATATGATTATTGTACACGATTTGACTGTATTTTACGAAGATTTTACCGGTCGGAATTGATTCTACGAGATTTTAATCGAATTCTACGTGATTTTAATTGAATAGAAAATAATCGGGACCTGATTTGATTTGGATTTTATAGATCGATAGTCTTGTATTGACGTTATAGATATTCTATTGTAATTTGGAAAGATTTGGAAACTGTGTCTTTTTGCATGATTTTTGTGTAAATTTGACCGACTGCCGTTACGCTGCCCGATTTTCGTATGATTCCTGAATTGTATGAAACTGATAGATTGAATCGATATAGATATGATTATTGATATGATTTCTTTACTATTGATTATTGATTGATTATTGATACTGGAACACGTATAACCTGGTTGAACATTGGTTGGAGATGATACCTGTACAGGATGGTGGGCCGACGGGCTTTCCTTTAAATCATAGATCATGGATCATGGATATAACGATGGGAGTCATAAGGAGATCATGGGCCGACGGGCAATAGAGTGACGACTCTTTTCATAGAACCAATGTATTGATATCTACAACAGCAATATGGATTCTACAACAGCAACATGACCATTGATTATACATTGTTCAGTATATAGTATTGAAATGCATGTTCACTGTATTGACTTACGGATCTATTTCTTTATCGATTTCCGTTTTACTGTTTTGATTGGATTTACTGTATCGTACGATTTCACTGATTTTATCGATTGACTACTGAACATTGATACTACTGATCATTGATAGATATAGATACTGCATCGATAGCATGGACATCGTACTACTGCTTATAGATTCATTGATATTGCTGCCTATAGACTTATAGATTCACTGTTGCTTCTTCTGTTCTTCACTGTATTGTCTGTTTTATAGATCTATTGTTTCGTATCGCTTTTCTCGATTGATTCCATTGATTAGACCGTATCGTTTTGATTGACGAATATTGATTGATAGAATTGATTTATCGAATTGCCTGCCGCTGCATTGATTGGTTTTATTGATTATTGATTTCCGCTGCATAGACTTATTGACCATTGATTGATTCAGATTGATAGATTGACATGCATATTGATAGCTCTGCCGTGCTTTGATTTCAGTTATAGGTATTAGGTGACCTGCTGGGCTTTGTAAAGCTCATTATATGTGGTTGATATTTTCAGGTCAGGGCTCGGGAGCAGGAGATAGGATTTGATCCAGATCTGCAGGTTTTTAGTTCTTTTGATAGATAGTTGATTCTTTTGTACTCAGGACAGGATAGCTTTTCTACTTGTATTGATAGTGTAGTTCCTGAGTATTGTATATGATGTTTTGAGATATGAATCGACTGTTATATTGATGTTTTAAATCTTATAGATGTTTGATAGATTGCTTACTGAAGGTTTATAGATAACTCTGGTAAATTGTTGCGGAATTGATCGATATTCTTTCCAAGTTAGATCTCGGGGCGTTACAGTATATTTGAAAGGTTAAGAGCATTAATTGGATGATCATATGTTTTTCCAATCAGACACGCTTATAGTCGAATCAAGAAACTCAATGAGATGAATCTAACGAGCCCACCCAATTATGATATCGTTAAGACACTTAAATGCTAAATAAACACTTAAATATCAAGGGAATCAATATTGGAAGTGTTTTGGATTCCAATTCAAATTATCAAAATACCCTTCCAAAAAAATTTATAAATATAGCTCATTATTCACATGAGGGGAGAATAATAGAGAGAGAACTAAAGAGCTCTCTTGTATTTTTCAGCCATCGTTGCAGTCGACCACCACCAGTTATTGCCGCTCACAACCATCACTGCCACCGATGATCGGCATAAAAAATCACCACCATCTCCACAATAATAACAAGATTCAACCTTGTTGTTAGGTATACTTGTCCTCTTGTGAATATATGATTTCTATAATTCCTATTAAGAAAATCAAGCCATATTATTCGGTGTTAATTGTCCCTCTGTGAACACTTGATTTTTGTAATCTCTCTCAGAGAAAATCAAGCATTTATTTAAACCCCTCTCTTCTTCAATGGTAATGAAAGAAGAATTATTGTATCTCTTATTGTATAGTGGATATTTCAATTGGGTCAATCCTATGATTTTTCGTCTTTCCAAAATTTTCATGTAAAAAATTTCTTGTCTTACTACTTTTATCTATTCATGCTGAATGATGAATAGCTCGTTCATAAAAAAAACCAAAAAGGAAAAAAAGACATTTATGAAAATTTTTACGTCCTTAGTCTTTACTGGCACTTTTAACTGCGTAAAATAGCCTTATAATAGTAATATTATTAAGTGCGCTATGATTACAAGCCGATGCAAAACTCTCTGATAGTGATTTTGAAACTACTGAGAAAGAGGCTTTACTATGGTGATTTTTGCAATAGTTTTAGCCATTGCTATTCTATAGCATCGATTTTAACTGTTGTAACTTGTAAGGTAGTAGTAGTTAAAACTTCTTCTATAGGCTAGTAGAAATTATCACTTTTATGTAATATTATTATGATTATTCATATGATATTGTATATGACACCTATATATAAATGATATAAAGATTTATAGATTTAACACATAATTAATATTTATATTGATAGAATGCATATTATTTAAATTTTTTACATTGAATATAATTGTAGGTTTCATATAATCTATTAAGCTGTTTGCTCATTCTATGTAAGTTTATATATTTTTAGGGATATGTTATTTTAGATGAATTCTTTTGTAATCATGCTTTAAGTGTATTATTATATAAATCATTTTGATATAAATAGATATGAGATCTATATGTTTACATATTGGATGATAGCTTTTGTTTATATTATTTATTAATGAATTAGTGGATTTGTATGTTGTATAGATGATATAAAGAAATTCTTTCAAATAAAAGATCATGGATAAATCCACTATCACGCATTCGGCCTAGCATGACCCGTCAGGATATCTGTGTTATGCTAAGTTGGGTTGTGACTGGACAGCTAAATAAAGAGTTAGATGGAGATTTTGGACAATGAGGAAGGCGCCAATTCAAGCATCTATCATATAAGGACTAGGGATTATATGAGAGAATGAGTAGCAATTTCTAGGTATAGGTGATGTGAAACGTAATGCATGGAAACAATAACTGCTTGGGGATTTTAATATAAGATTGTTAAAGCTTTGCTAGTTATAGAATTAATGCTTACCCAAATTAAGTTTTCGGAATTATCAAGTCGAAATTAAGTAAGGCATGTGGTTACAACTAGATTAATGGGATAATATCAAATTGACAACATAGAATTAGATAGTAATGTTATGGAGAGAAACAATAATCCACAATTAACAAATAGAACTTTTCACCTTGGGTCTCTCACTCACTCTCTTGTTGGTGGCACTTTTAATGGAGGAAGATTGAGAGCAACCGAGCGATGCCACTAGGAGACAAATGGCGCACAAAGTGTAGTTCGTTGGAGTGGTAGCCGGTGGCTGATAGTCCATGGGATGACTAAAGAGCGCCCTTTCTGGAATTCCGAGGCAGCCAATTGTGGTCTTCCAAAGTGCTGGGTAGCTAGATATCTTTGCTGGTATAAGTGGACAGCAAGCGGGTCTACTAAAAACAACAGTTATAAGGCTTCCCGTTGTTGTGGATGCAATGGCAAAGGTTGGAATTTTCTGGCTGCAGGTTTAGGAGGTAGGAAACTCAATGTTTTAAGGAGTTTGGGAAGGATTAAGTGGAGGGAAGCCAACGCATGAGCCTAGGGAAGTTTCAGCCAGCAGCAATGAAGAATTTAAAATGGGAATTAAATTCCAAAAATAACAGATAGGAAAACCGTGGGGGGGCAAAGGGTGAAGAGCCGTTTCAAATTTCAGAGTTTTTTTTTTAAATTTGAAATTAACATTGATGAAATCTGGCATTAAATCTATGAGAGGGAGGCATTAAAGAGGGGTTTAAATGGTGATGAGGTGGCAATTAGAGAGAGGAGCAATAAGGATGAGGTGGCCGGCCATATGGAGAGAGAGGGGCTTGAGTTTCAATTGAGTGGGGACCACAATCTTAATTTCAGTTTTAACAAAAATCTGAAATTAAATTTCAGTTTTCTAAAGAGGAGGAGTTTCCTAATAGGAAGTCAATCAATTGAATTAATTTGAATTTCAAATTCGAAATTGAAATTCAAATAAATTGATTGCAAGAATTAGGGAGATAAATTAGGAAACATTTAATGCTCATAAAACCTTGGGAATTTCAAATTTGAAATTCAAAGAAAGGGGGCCGGCAGCTAGAGGAGGGTGGCAAGGGGCGGCCACGGTGTGGAGGTTGACTGGCCGGCGGGAGGAAGCATCCTGGTGTCCGGCGGTCTGGGCGGATTAGAGGGGAGGCAGCGGCAAGGCCGGCGGGTGGCTGGGTTGCTGTTGGCCGGTGGTTTGATAGGGAGGGGTGGCGGGAACACTTGGAGGAGAAGGTTGTGGGAAGGAGGCTTAAGAAGAAAATTCACAAATGGATTCCCCTTGAATTCTCATACTACTTGATCACAAAGACAAAGTGGAAGAAGGTCTAGAACTCACAAAGAGATCTAGCTCTTCCCAAAACTCACTAAGAGATTTGAGAGAGAGATGAACTCACAAAGAGAACACAAAGTAAATTTTCATTTTCATCAAAAACTAATCATACATAGGAAAATGACCATATATAGGCCTCCAAATGACAAAGAAAATAAAAGACTAAAATGCCCCTTGGGCTACAATACGACTAAATACCCATAAGGGCAAAAACGGAAACACATAAAAATCAAATAAACTACTATATAAATGACTAAAAAAAAAACTCATAATCGTGGCCGTCGATCTCTGGCGTCTCCTGATGGTACATGTGTCGAAATCTCTGATGATGTCCTCATCAATAGGGTTAGACAGATTTTTAATGATGAGGATGGCGTCAATTCGAGCAGTTATCATATAGACGCTAGCTTCTAATTTTTATCACTCATAATACAAATAATTACATCGGGCTTGTTATGTGATAGAAATGTACCCCTCAAACTTAAGGGAAAATTCTATAAGATGGTAGTGAGGCCTGCAATGCTTTATGGTGCTGAATGTTGGCCTTTAAAAGAGAAGCATAATACTAAGTTAAGTGTGGCATAGATGAGGATGCTCAGGTTGATGAGTGGCTTTACCCTTAGAGATAGGATACGAAATGAGCATATACGTGAAAAGGTTGGAGTAGCTCCAGTAGAAGATAAGATTAGAGAAAGTCGCCTTAGATGGTTTGGTCACATAAAACGGCGGCCTTGCGATGACCCGGTTAGGAGAGTAGAGACATTAGATTTGACTTATGTTAAGAAAGGTAGGAGTAGACCTAAAAAGACTTGGTTAGAAAATATTAGGAATGACATTTCTTTATTAGATTTAAACGAGAATTTGACTTTTAATAAGACACAATGGAGAAAAAAGATTCATGTAGCCGACCCCACGTAGTGGGATAAAGGCTTGATGTTGTTGTTGTTGTATAATACAAATAATTACAATGTCTACAATAACTTTACTCATTAGCAACAATTTAAACTACTATTAAGGTTTTGTTTGGGAAGATTTTTTGCTGCTTCTTAAAGCAGCTTTTTAATACAAAAGTTAAAATTTTTATACTAGAAAGCTGCTTTAAGAAGCAATAAAAAGTTACTCCAAACGAAACTTAAATGTTAAAATTAGTAGAGACTTCTAAACCATCATTGACCGCATAAACCATCAAATTAGTAGTGACTTCATAATAAAAATCTAAATAATTTAAACTTCATAGCTACAATGAATCAGATGAAATACTTTTAACCTTTTGTTCATGAAACTTGGGACATAAAAAACAAAATTATTTAACATTTCTCACAATGCATCGTTTTACCATAAGCTGGCGATATGAATAAGCTTCTCGGTGGATATTTGGAGAAATTTAACATCTCATGAATGCTCCTTTCCTCCCCCACAAGTGCCTCAAAATCATCACATTTGTGTGCAACATTAGAGAGGAAGATAGTTCATTCAATGTAAATTTCTAAAAATGGGCTTTCAATGAATGTATTATTGCACAAAAAAATATGATATTCAAAAAGGTGACCACAAACTTAAATGTTGTACATCAAAATACTATTAAGGTTCCATTTGGAACGGTTTTTTTACTGCTTCTTAAAGCTGTTTTCTAATACAAAAATTCAATTTTTTATACTAAAAAACTGTTTTAAACAGCAGTAAGAAATCCGTCCCAAACGAAGCCTAAGCCAAGATATAGGAAGCAAAATCACAAACTTTATTACATAGCTGATTTCCACTTGGGCCAAACGATGACAGTCACACTATTAAAGTTCACGGTGCATGAAAAGTGTGCATTACACTTCTTGAAACAAAAATAAATCTACGCTTCATATGTCATGTATCAATTGCTGCTTAAAACTTTCAATTTTTTTTGCTTCTCACTGTGAAAAGAAATCTACCTCGCAGTACCAACCACCAAGTACAGAATTGCTTCCTCCCAAATAGAAATCTCAAAGGCTCATCAAATATCACCGTATTTCCTACAAAACAATCAATCAACTAAGTGGAGCAGCAGAAGCTTTTAGTACTCCCACTGGAATCAGATACATTGATGGTTGTTCCCTGAATACGAGGTCCAGCCAAAGCTGCAGCCTCTTGTGCAGCAAGTGCCTTCTTGCTTACAATGCGGAAAATCTCCTTTAGTATAGTCTCGAAAGCTTTGTCTATATTGATTGCTTCCAATGCTGAAGTCTCCAGAAACGAAAGCCCTTCTTTCTCAGCCATCAACTGTGCATCTTCTGTTGAAATAGCTCTTAAATGTTTCAGATCGGACTTGTTACCAGCCATCATAATAACAATGTTGGAGTCTGCATGGTCTCTAAGTTCACGTAGCCACCTCTGGATATTTTCAAAAGTTTGCCTCTTAGTGATGTCATAAACGAGAAAGGCTCCAACTGCACCTCGGTAATAGGCACTGGTGATGGCTCTGTATCTTTCTTGGCCAGCAGTGTCCCATATCTGAGCCTTAACCATCTTCCCTTCTATCTGTTAGAGTAGCAGATTGAGAAGCTGTGATGGCTAAGCATATTATCATGTTGATAGGAAGTACTTGAGTTCGCAAGTAACCCTAAGGGCAATACTTGAGTTCGCAAGCAAATCTAGCTAGGATTGGCAATAACAGCGAGAAAAAAGGGCTGATTTCAGAGAGAAATCAACAAAGATCATGCAGGAAATTTAGTAGGTTGGAGAGGAAACACAAAAGAAATACTTTGATTCAATCCACGAATAAGAAAAATAAAGAAAGATGCAAGTTTTTTCAATTCGAGAGGAAGAAACAACTCCAAATCTCTAGCAAAATCTAGAGCCCACACAAACAAACCCTAGATATCAAAATTCAGCCAATCTCCAGATCCTCCAACCCGAGCCCTCAAAAGATTAAATAAAGCCAAAGGAAGCTTACAAAATCCCTAAACAACCCATAATTAAAATTTTCCCTCATAAACACAATTTAATTAAGTAGAGGGCCCCACTAGGGCTCTTCCACCCCCTTCCTTGGTTCGGCCTCATGCTTGTGCCAGCGGCTATAGCACTGAACCGGTCCATGTTAGACCAATTCAGCCGACCCCTCCTGAGTCGGCAGCATAAAACATGTCTATAATGTTTGTTTAACCAGCATGACCATATTTTTTTTTCTGGAAATAGAGATCAGTTGCAGCTTCGTTTACTAAAACAGATCGCTAATATTTTCATTTGGTTTATCAAATTATATTCAGAGCTTTTAAAACACTTAATGGTTGACTAGGATTAAATGTGATATACTGTGACAGATTATGGAATGGTTTTGCAATAGCTATGAGATTCTCTGGAGGGAGAGACAGTCACCATGCAACTCCAAAGCTAGGCAAGGAAAATGCATATCACTTGACAATCGGTATAAACAATGCAAGCTAAAATGGCAAATTACAAAAATGCATCTGGAAATGCTTCCAAACTCGTATAAACTTCTCTGTTGCCATTTTACTATGTTATTTGCATCTTTTGGCAGTATATGTCATATATGTGATGAGAAAGAAACCTATCAAAATAATATTATTAAGCAGTTGCACTGTGAATGGAGATTTGTTTTACTCACCAGTGTCCTTGCCCTTACATTGAAAAAAGAAATCAATAGGACTTATTTGATCCATACCCCCGGTTAAGGATTAGTATCTCTTTCAATCAATTAGATTCTAGATTTGTAGAAAGACCCCTATTCTTATCTCATTGATAGAGAAGAGACTAAATCCTGAATTCATTGATATGCTAGTTTTTATAACCGAAATAGTAAAAAAAATGATAGTAATAATAATAAAAAATGTAAAATTGGGGTGATTTATATCCTTCATGCTTGGAGTTCTTCCTGGCAAGAAGAATATCCAAAGTTCAAATAGGCTTTAGTTTGTATTAAAAGCAAAGTTTCTCCTTTCTTTCAACTTTATAAATTGCAAGTTAAAATGACACTAGATTATATGGTTCATTTGATGTATAGACATGCTATAGTTGGTGTCAATGGCAAGCTAAATAACACACGCACCATTATTAAGACATGCATAGGCAAGCACCTTGCCTTACTTGAGAGATCGTGCTAATACATCAATGCTTGAGATGACTTGAGTTTTTGAGAATGATAATAAGGGATGAAGATAAATTAGCATCAAGAACATTGTTCAAAATTGCACAATATGAGACTTGCCTCAGCGCAATTTCAATGAAAAACGCATCGAGGCTTACCTCTCAAACTTTTTTTATGAGGCTTGCTCTTTAGCTTGACTGAGGCCCGCTTTGAGGTACACCATGCCTCGCTAACGTTAGGCTTACGCCTCACCCTATATATATATATATATATTAAAACTTACCTAAATCCTAAATTAAAGCCTCGAAAAAATCACGCTTTAATGCACTCCCAAGCTGCAACAACTTCCTCTCGAATTCCTTGACCTCCAGCCCTCTGTTTTCTCCATAGTCAACATCGTCGTAGCCGCCGGGTATCACATGAAACTTGCATACCACCACCACTTCTTTTAAAATTTTTAAAGTATTAATCTCATCTTTATATTAATGAAAATATTTATGAAAGAGAAAGATGACTGAAATAAACAAAGAAGAAGCAAATTGGGAGACATTGGACGCATTGGATGAGAGAATGGCGAGTCCAATTTGTTGTTATGATGACAATTCAAATAAAAACCTCCTTAGTGATGACAATGCAGATGAAATCTAAGTTTTTGTCAACTATTTCAGTTTTATGGAGGAATTTAATGTGAATTTAATGTGGATGAGTAGGGAACTAAGAGAGAAGGAATTTGGAGTTGAACTTGATATTATATAATACTTATATTATATTCATATATTTAATATTATTTTGCTTTTATAATATTTGAATTTCAATTCATTTTCATGTAATTTATCACTTGACACTTTACGTCTTGTGAAATTTTTTATTTCCTAAGTATGTCAATTTCTTACTTCAAAATTCAATAAAGAAAGGTAACATGTCATCCTTTAACATATTATTTGGGCATTATATAAAAAATCACTTTTAACATTTATTTTGACTTAACGCAATGTTTTGATTTTGAGGCTTAAGCCTCAAAACGCTTGAGGCTTACGCCACACCTCACAAACAAAAAATGCCTCAATACCCAATTACACAATTTTAAACCTTAATCTAGAATAAGAATGTTCATTTGAAAACAAGTTGAATCAAATATATAGTAAGAGCTCCATGATTTAGATTTGTAAATCTTGATGATAAAGAGGATAAATACCATCAGACAAAGGAATAAATAGAGGACTAAAAAAATAGTGATGAAGAAGAGAGCATGGATGTTTTTGAAGATGAGATGATGGAATAAATGGAGGACTGAAAAATCAGTGATAGAGAATATAACATGACTGTTTAGATAGATGGAATAGATAATAATGAAGAGTATATTATCCCTAGACTACAAACTTTAAGTTGTTTGATTGCATATATTTAAGATTAACTATTTAACAAGATTTTCAAATTTGGAATGCAATGAAATTTGAAGAGTATTTTTCCAACGTAATTTCATGTGTTGATTATAATTTTATATTCCACAAAACTATTCCTAAAAATAATAAAAAATTATAAGTTATAAAGCTTTTTCTTTTCTAACATCTTACTTCACTTAGGAGAGCACCGTGGTGGCATTTAGTGCCTCAGGAGTAAGGGTTTTTGGTACTTCTATAAAAAGCTCGTGTTGTACAACTCCCTTACTGGGAAGATACATTTGAATTATTATTATTATTTTTTCAAAGGCTGACCAGCAAAGTTGCAAAAGAAAGGAAGAAGCAATTTAGAATGCCATAAATAAGATGGAATTTTGAAAGAACCAAATAGTTATCTAAGATATCATTTTTATGGTTACCTAGATAACAGCCAACATCAGTAAGAAGCTCTATTTTCCTGATTGTGATGTTCTTGCTAGGGTTTACATTACAAGTGTCATGCAATTACTATTGTAACCATAAAAGCTAGTGTTCGTGGAGAAATGTCGCACAATCATGTACACAGCTTCCTAAGAGTGGTTACCAAAGAATCAGATCAAATAAATATCATATATAAAATGGGTTGAAGGAACAGTATCTCCAGTTTCATCCTTTCTTTTTCCAAACAATGCTGTTAAAACATATGGATCAGAATCTATGATGCTTGAAGAAGTTATCTTTGGTCACTGACGTTACATAAAATTCAATTAAATTTTATTTTTTTCTTTACTTGACAAGATACAATCACATCAAACCGGAGACATGATTGTTGCAAAAAATAGCACACGCAGTGATAGCAAACAGAAATGAACTATGGTATTTTTTTCAAATACTAGTTGCATCTCGAATAGAGTTTAAGGCATTTTCTCAGAACCATGTTATGCTCACCCATATTATTCCTGAGCTGCTTAGATATAGCAGTTTACTGTTATTCAGTGATTTACCTGATAGCTGGAATGAATCTCTAATCTATGTACAAATTCACTTTTCCTAGTTGTACATATCACGTACATCTTAAACAAGAAATCAAATAAATTCTGTTGCAGCTTAAAATAAGACCATAGGAGTTATCTAGTACATAACATAAATTAATCACAATTTCTACCCTTAAAAACTATCAAGATAACATAATCTATTTGAAATGGTTGATACAGGCAGAAAACCCATTTCAGCGGTTTTTCTGTATGTAAGTGAACCAACAAGACAAGCAAAAAATTAGCTAGGACAGACAAAGCCTAAGAAATATAATTCTTGCCATCATTCAAAGAACAATTATGGCAGAAACAAATCTAAAAAGTGCAAAGTGCATATTTTTAGCCCATGTTGAGACACTTACGAAAGAATTAAGTACTTAAAAAAATATCATCCTGCTAATAAATATAATATTGAAAAATCTTTGATGCACAGATCTCTATATATTATAAGAAATAGCAACATCATACTAAAAAAAGCCCTCAACAAATAAAATCTAACAAAGAAAATATTGATTGGTTGGGAGGAAGAAAAAACATTAGAAAAATACAATCGCTGCAGTTTTCTAAAACAATGCCCCTGCCATTTAACTATGTCAATCACGTTGACAACAGAGATTCATCATTTCTATACATGGTCATGTAAATTTTGTAATTGCTAACATCAATACATCATGATCATAATTGATCTTATACCAACATTTCGTTGGCATTAGGCATCCTCAATCTTGATTCCTGTTCAGCAACATCAGATGCAATTTTCTTTTTCACATATCATCCTGCACAACTACTTACCTTGCTAAAGTGGTTTAACCCTTCTTCTTCAGAATTCATTTAATGGTTGTTTGTTTGGATGTTTGCAAAATGAATGCCTCTAAGACATGCAAATTAACAAAAATGCATGCAACTTAAAGCTACAAGAGATGTTTAATTGGATGCAAATCATATGCATAGAAATAAATTTTAATTATTTTTAGGATAAATTTCAAATACATTAAAATGTCTCCTTATCTCTATTATCCACGAGATGGTCTTAGCTAAGGTTGTTGATGATGAGAGAGGGATCGAAGGAGGTTATTGGTGACAAAAGCATTCTAGGCAAGAAGGTGGTGGGAATGGGTTGGGCAGGGTGCGAGATGGAGGTGGAGGTGGTTGAAGGTAATGAGAGGGCTCAAAGGAGATTGCTTTCAATGGAAAAATAAGGACGAGTGAGGGATACATCGGAAAGAGGAGAGGTTGTCGTGACATGGAGGGATTCGAGGGAGGTTGAGGGCGACATGAGGTTTTCGAAGGAGATTGGCGAAGGCGGGAGGAACTTGTGGAAGGTTGCTAATGATAGGAGCAACTCGAGCGAGACTGCCAACAATAGATATTGAGACAAGCGATGGTAGAGCTTAGAAGAGGAAGACGTATGATTTGGAAATCTATTGATTTGACCGATAAGCAAGTAATGAAATGGGGTCATTATTTCTAATACTTCAAACTTTTACTTTTACTTTGTTTTGTTTTAAACCAAATACCAAAAGTTAAAATACAGGTGATCGTAATACAATATTCTCCAAATGCTTTTAACAAAACAACCCCAACATTAATTCTACGTATTCATCTTTGATAAGCCTTTTACCTCCATTCTACATGCCTAAACCAAAAAGTCTACTTTTCATATTATTTACATTATGTGTTCAACGAGCATCTCTTTCCAACATCCATCATAATATTATAATTTTTGTTACATCAAATTTATTGCAAGCAATTTCATTGAACATCAAGACATTTCAAATAAGCCTGTTATCACCGTTCTTGCGCAATTTTGGCTCAAACCATAAAAAGGTTCAAAGTTCAAATCTTCAACATTCCATCATTATCTCGTTTAAATGACCATAACTTTTATTATTGCAGTATCACAGACGAAATTAAAAATTTTAATGGCGCCATAGATGCTAATTAAAATATCAAAGAGACCATGAAAATAATCCAACAAGCAAAATTCCGGAGTAATATTTGATGAGATTGAATCACTAAAGTCACGAAACTAAACTCTATGCTAATAACGAGCTCAGGTATTAACCATAATTTCGTTAACAAACAAGAGGGTGTTTTTCAAATGTCCTGCATCAGAAATCAAGAGGCTCAGACTCACGGCTTTGTGGAATAAAGAGGCAATAAAAGTCAAATCAGATGAAACTCTTACGGCGCAGAATGACGGAAGTAAAACAATCGTTTGCAAAGGTACATGTTTACAAAGGCCACTTTTTATCTCCTATTAATAATTCGTGTGCCATAATTAATTATTACGTAATGAAACAACTAAACCAAACCTAAGCTCTGAAGAAGTAAATCCCAGCTGCTCCGAACATTTCCAGGAACGGAGATCCAAGAGCAGAAAATCTCACCTGAAGCGTTTTCGTGGCGAATTCCACACCGATCGTGGATTTGGAATCCAAGGAGAACTCGTTCCGGGTAAACCTCGACAGTATGTTGGATTTTCCAACACCGGAGTCACCTATAAGCACGATCTTAAAGAGATAATCATATTCATGATCTATTTTGTGTGCCATTCCAGTTCCAGCTATTGCTCCACTGCTTGCCCAATCTGCATCATGCCCAAATAAAATCTAATCAATGATCAAAGAAATCAATAACGAACGGAAAAGCGAAATCGGCAATAGCGCCATACATCCCCACCACCAAATCGAAAGATCGGATCAAATGAACCCTACAAAAGTTCAGACGGGTGTAGCGAGGGGCGGAGATGGATAGGGAGAAGGAGAGCCGGCACGATGTGCACAGAAACACCTTCCGAGCTGGAGTCAATATGAGAATTTAAAGAAAGTTGGACAATAGGAGGAATTTTTATTGCCTCCTCCCACCTGACGCATCTCTACGTTCGGTACGCCTTTATAACGCGACATCTGGCAGCTACTTTACCCATTTTGACCCGACGAGAGCCCATATACTTTTCGATATTTTTTAATATTTTTCGGGTTGGCCCGTCGTAATATACATGAGAATGGCGGGAAAATGAAAAAGTACGCCGCTTTTACCCATTGTATTAAAACCTTCTCTGTATTTAACCTAAGATGTTGTAGAGGATATCGTTCTACAGTGTCTACGATTCCCATAATTTTCATTTTTTCTGACGTAGAGAAATAGTTCAGTATTTTAGGAGATGGAAGGATCGACTGAAGGTTCTTGTTTCGAAGACTTCTTTTTCTGCGAGGAAACTCAAACTTTAAGCTATGATGAAGGTTTTTCTG
Organism: Dendrobium huoshanense; assembly: GCA_016618105.1. NCBI lineage: Eukaryota > Viridiplantae > Streptophyta > Magnoliopsida > Asparagales > Orchidaceae > Dendrobium > Dendrobium huoshanense. The sequence continues at coordinate 25,321,154 of CM028348.1, forward strand.
ATTTTATATTAGTAAGTATTTTAAGTATAATGTTTGTTTTTATCAACGTTTTACTGTTTCGAACTCGGTATTCTATATTATATATGCGAATACGTTCGGTACTGATTATAATGGATTGGTACAATATCGGTACGCAGTTGTACGGTGCTAAACATCTCAATACCGAGCGATACCGAGCTATATCAACCTATACCGAGCAAGAATGGCCTACCTCGGTATAAGCTCAGTATTGAGTGCTATATATTGTACCGAGTTAAACCTCTCAATACCGAGCATTACCGAGCTATATCAAGCTATACCGAGCTAGAATGGCCTACCTCGGTATAAGCTCAGTATTGAGTACTATATACTGTACCGAGCTAAACCTCTCAATACCGAGCAATACCGAGCTATAACAAGCTATACCGAGCAAGAATGGCCTGCCTCGGTATAAGCTCGGTACTGAGTACTATATATTGTACCGAGCAAAACCTCTTCATATCGAGCATTACCAAGCGATACCAAGCTATACCGAGCAAGAACAGCTTAACTCGGTATAATGTCGGTATTGAGTACTTTATGTTGTACCGAGCAAAACCTCCGAGCATTACGGAGTTATACCAAGCCATACCGAGCAAGAACGGCTTACATCGGTATTGCTTGGTACTGAGTAGAAAAAGTCGGTATAAGATTGGGAATTATATCAAAGTAATTATAATTAAATATGGATCTTTGAATATTTATTAGGGTGTTTACAATTGCGAGAAAGATGCATATGAGAAATATTGCCAGTATGCGCATTCGACCGGATTTAGTGTTCGGAAAGAACATCACCATTTCTGGCCAAATACAAGGTTAATCAAATCAAAGGATTTTGTGTGTTCTAGAGCAGGTTTCAAGAAGGAGAATGAAAGTGGTACTAAATTAAAATATCGGAGATCATCTACAAGAACAGGATGTCCAGCAATGGTTAGATTTTCGGTGAGTAAAGAAGGGCTTTGGTCAGTGCATAAATCTGTAGAGAGTCACAATCACGAACTAGCTAGGCCGGATGATCAACATTTGCTCCGGTCGGCAAGGTCAATTAGTGATGATAATGCAGCTGTTTTGAAATCTATGACAGAAGCAGGTATAAGAACTGTTGATGCATTTACGTACCTATCTGATGAAGTTGGAGGTGTGGCTAATCTTGGATTTACGAAGCGCGATGCGTACAACCATATCCAAAAAGAAAGAAGAGCGAAGTTTGAAAGTGGAGACACTAACTCACTGATCAAGTTGTTTAAAGAGAGGTCGTTAGATGACCATATGTTTGCATGGGATGTTGAAACAGATGAAGACGGATGTTTGTTGAATTTCTTTTGGATTGATGGTTTGGGTAGAATCGATTATGACTGTTTTGGAGATGTGATTATATTTGATACTAGTTACCGTTTAAATAAATATAACTTATGTTGTGCCCCAATTGTCGGAGTGAACAATCACTGGCAAAATGTTCTTTTAGGAGTTGCTTTTTTATCAGATGAGACAATAGCTTCTTTTACCTGGCTTTTTCAGACATTTATAAGAATCATGGATAACAAACATCCCATTACCATTTTTACTGATCAGGACCAAGCCATGGCTAGGGCAATAGAGATTGCATTGCCTAATACACGGCATAGATTGTGCCAATGGCATCTATACAAGAAAGCACCTTCAAAGGTATGGTCAATAATGCTACTAATTAATAAAAAAACATTAACTTATACTGACTAATATTTATTGCTCGGTACTGCGCAGTACCGAACAGTAACGAACATTACTGATCATAACAAATCGCAACATTGCTCGGTACAGATCAATACCGAGCAGTACCGAGCAATACCGAGCTCGGTACTGCTAAACCCTAAACCCTATACCCCAATACCGATCAGTTCCAATGGTAACAATTATCAACTCTGCTCGGTACAGCGCAATACCGAGCAGTAAAGAGCAAGACAAAGCATAATTGTTACTAATTCAACTCGGTACAGATCAATACCGAGCTGTACCGAGCAATACCGAGCAAAATTATTACTAATGCTGCTCAGGTACTACTCATTACCGCGTTGTACCGAGCAATAACTAGCGATACCGAGCAATACCGAGCAGTCCCTCTCGGTATACTCCTCGGGTATACTTCAGCATGGAGCCTTTCCTTGCTATACCGAGCAATACCAAACAATACCGAGCAATACCGAGCAGAGTTGCTCGGTATAGATAGGTATTGCTCGATACCGAGCAATACCTAGCTATACCGACAAATTCCAAGCAGTACCGCTCGGTATAGATCAACATTGCTCGGTACTAATCAATACCGAGCAATACCGAGCAGAACAGCACGGTATAATACTCGGATTCGATTCAAGATGGAGCATTACCGAGCAATACCGAGCAATACCTAACTATACTTAGCAATACAGAGCAGTAGCGCTCGGTATAGATCAACGTTGCTCGGTACCGAGGAATACCTAGCTATACCGACAACTTCCAAGCAATACCGCTCGGTATAGATCAACATTGCTCTGTACTGAGCAATACCGAGCAATACCGAGCAGTACCGCTCGGAAAACTAGTCAGGATATGCTCAATACCGAACTGTACCGAGCATGGAGCAGTTCTATACCGAGCTAAACCGAGCAATACCGACCTGTACCGCTCGGTACACTTCGTAAACCCTAACATAAATATATTGAAGAAGTATCTAACCTGAGGCATCGTAAAATCAAATATGCAGCGCTTGAAGATTTGCAGAAATGGAAGAAGCTGAACTGCCGGTTGGAGAAGATGAAGAATATCGTCGCGTATGATGAATGAAGTGAAAGACGGTAAGGCTGTTCGAAAACATAGCCGTTTTTTTCGGGTCCGCGCAATAAAATTCGGGTCCGCGTTCGGGCCATTATTTTAAATTTCGCACGTGCCATATACCCAATCATCTCCGGGTCGGGTATCGGGTAAAGTAGCTGCCAGATGTCGCGTTATAAAGGCGTACCGAACGTAGAGATGCGTCAGGTGGGAGGAGGCAATAAAAATTCCAATAGGAGAGACGCCGCTCCGAATTAGGAATTCTAACATAGCGGATTCGGTTTCGGTTTCGGTTTCGGACGATCGTGAGGGCTCCTGCTGTAAGCCAACGAATAAACAGTTGGATTCCCATTTCAGAAGATTCAGCGTATTTATTATATTTAGATGATTTTAAAAATTCGAATATAATTTAAAAATTTAAATTAATGAATAAATTAAAATTTAAAAAAATATCCATTTCAAAATAAATTATTTATTACAACTTATTTTATATTATTATATTAATTTTCTTATATTTTATACACTTGAAAATTTATTTTATTAATAGAAATATAATTAGAAAAAATATATGGGGCCAATAACGAGCTGGTAATTAAATTCTAATTTTTAATGTTTAGTCATCTAATTTTACTTATCTTAAAGTTAATTAAAAATGATGAAATTCATCCATTGCATCAGTTGTAAAAAGGAGTGGTAGTAAATGATTGCAATGACAACTACATCATTGAATAGAGTGAGTAGTAAGATATGGTACCATTGACAAAAGTTGTAATGTATTTATTAGAGTTTATGATGATAATGGATGATCTCTAATTGATTAGTGATAGTGTCAAAGATATTGCATGTGGCATACTTATTTTACAAAGTTAACTATTCTTCTTGAACTACAGGGAAAATGTTAAATTCTGACGATTTTTTTGTCGGAAATAAATTCGTTAGAAATTTCAAGTGATTACAATGAATATATGTACGTAGTAGAGATAATGTAATATGTAGATAGCAGCTTATTGGATAGATGTGCTTTGAAGTTGTTGAAGTGGGCGGAGCGGATTGCAGGGCGGGCCTTGTATACGGGCCCGCGGAGTTAGCAGACGAGCTTGGTTCACTGGCCCGCTCGGGCTAAATAACATTTTTGTTTATTTTTTTCTAAGTAATTTCCGGCGGAATTTTTCCTATTGTATTTGTTTTTCAACGCGTGATTTAACGTCGGAAAATTTTCTGTCGGAAAATTTTCTGATAGAAATCTGCCGAAAATATAAATTACCGCATATTTCATTCATTTTTTGGACGAAAATAGCCGTTGGAAATTGATGTTTTTCCGGTAGTGTTGAGAGGAGTTAATTTAAGAAGAATGACAACTGAAATGGAATATCAACATAGTTACTGATAGTTTGAAAAAGCAAAGATATCTTTGGACGAACTATCTATTAATGATCTTATGACAACATGAATGAATATATATGTAGTATGTCGCTCATATTTATGCTAACCTATCGACGTAATTTGTTAGCGAAAGTGCTAAGACCATTATCACATAATTAACTCCTTAACTATGATAGTCGATGCATACAATATAGATGCGAATGCTTTAGATTATTATTGTTATAGGACCATTCAGGCCTCAATTCAAAGAGTTTATGCATCCACAAATTTGATGTGATGTCGCATATTTATTTTTCTGGGAGGGGGCTAACACATCAATTTCAGCCTATTTGGTTTCTTTGGCAGAGAAAAGTTAAATTGGTCATCAATTCAATTATTGGATTGCTTAAGATGTGAACTTGTGTAAAAAGTTGTGCTCTAGAGAATATTTTGATCCTAAATATCTTTACTAAAATAATCATTAAAACCATGCATTAGGACTAAGAGCCATGTATCTGATGAGAAAGAAATGGCAAGGTGGAAAGGTTCCTTAATAGGAACGGAAACTCTACTTTTATTAATCAACCTATTATAAAATTACATCTTTCATGTTGCTAATTAAAACCTATTTGAAATAATGTGATCATTATTGACATATCATCAAAAAATTATCTTGGTCGGACATGAATCTTGAGGCAAAATTGAGTTGAAAGATTCTGAAATTAAATCTAGGATCAGCAAACTTTGATTTCAGTAAACTTATAGTCGAACTAAACATCTCGAAAAGATGAACCCAACGGCACCAAAATCGGTTCAATCCGAACCCAAATGAACACAAATCAAGGGTCCAAAGCATATTTTGAATGTTCAAAGCATAATTTGGATTACCAAACGAATTCTAAACGTGACATGCTTATAGGCGAATCGAGCAAGTTGATGAAAGGAATCCAACAAGCTCAAGATCACCAAATTCTGATATCATTAAGACATCCAAATGCCTAATAAATGGTCCACGATCAAAGGGATCAATATTTGTCGTTCATTCAAATCACGCCCATATGTATCTTGATCCTCCCCATATTTACAAGTCATGCCACTCTAAAAAAACTATAAATAAGTCACATTCTTCACATTAAGAGAGGAGAAAAGGAGGAGGAGAAGGGAAGAATTTGGGAGCTTGCTTGCCGCCGACCATCGCCGCAGTTCTTCTCGATTACCTCTAGACTTTTGCTAATCCGCCAACCACTGCAGAACTTCCTTCCGTTCGTCGATCACTACTAGAGTTCTTCCTAACCACCACCTAACTTCGACCTCTTCGTTGATCGCAGCCGGACTTCTGCCATAATGAAAATTTCTCTCTTGCCCGCCAACTATGGTTCTTCCAACCACCATAACTAACTATAGTCTTTCTGACCCTCATCGTCCGCCGACTACGGTAGTTCCTACCGGCATTGTCAACTATGGTCCTTCTAACCACCTTCGCCCGCCGATTATGATCATTTCGACCATCGTCGCTCAAGTACGGTTCTTCCAACCACCATGACCAACTACGATCTTTCTGATTCCCGTTGTCCGCCGACTACGATCCTCCCGACCTTTATCACTCGCTGATTATGGTCCTTATAACCACCATCGTCTGATTACGATATTTTCAACCTCCGTCGCCCAACTACAGTCTTTATGACCAATGTCGTCCGACTACGATTCTTTTGACTACCGTCATCTGTCTATATTACTTCCAACCTACCTCGTTTGCCGACTATGGTCGTACCTCCCAAACAAACATATCAACAGTGATTATTCAAAATCCCATCATATAATGCACTCTATATGATGTATATTTGCGACATTGAGTTAAGGTCTTCCTCCCAAGGAAGGGCATCATTGTAATCAATTGTAAACACTAGTGGATTCATTCAAATTGAGTTATGCCTCGTGATTTTTCTCATTTTTAGTGGGTTTCCACGTAAAAATTATGGTGTTCCTGATAAATTCTCTAATTATACTCTCTTATCTACTTGTGTTCTTGATCTTCGTACAATGTTAAGACGCTAAACTATATCACTCTTTGCCGCCACAAACATTTTTGGACGCAATAATTATTATGGCTCAATCAAGAAAAATTATTATGTACAGACCTCGGACGGCGTCCGAAGACCAACCAGAATACATCACGTCACTTTTTCTTACTCAGTACCAGTGCAAGGTACTGCTATATATCGGGTGACGTGGCGTGTTCTGATTGATCTCTGGGCCGTCCGATGTCCACACATAATAATTTCTCCTCAATCAAAGAGTTTTAAGAAACTCTAGAAGGATCCATTAGGAGACCCTATTAGAACCATCATAATATACCATGACAAAATGATATGCATATATTAAACACTAATTAAATTATAAATATAATTAAAAAATAAGTTATTTACTCATATTCATCATCATTATTATAATTAGAAATATATGATTTATAAATATTTTAAATAAAGTCATATTCCTCTTGCTCATTATGCTCCTCATTATCATCATCATCATTTTTCTTTCTTTCTTCTCGATCTTGCCCTTAGCTAGTGACTCATATTTCCTCTATTAACTTCGTTAAATATAATCTTAGCCATATTTAATCATATTTATTTTTAAATTTATAGTTTATTAAATTTCAGAAAAGAAGATTTGATTATTCCACCCTCTTCATGAATTTGTTTCCGTCCACATAAATATAATTTCGGCCAATGAGGATCGAGTCACTATGAAGAGTTTTGAATATTACTGCTTAATTAATAATTAGCAAAACCAACTAAGCATTTGAGTAATACAGAAGGAACCAATTCAACTTAATTATCAATCTTTAGATTAGATAGTCCTTTGGTCTATCATCAATAATAAAAAAAAACATGTGGTTACTTGAAGTATCATTTTTCTTTTCTTTTCTTTTCTTTTTAAATTAAGGAGTTTGTTGCATCCATTATTTATTTATACTAGTTTTTAAATTCTTTGGTTTCAAAACTTTCTTAAGAAGTTTATTATTTTAATTTGAAATTTTTGAGTAACATTCATGATAGTAGAGACAGAGGAATTTATCTTCTTAGCATTATTGAATGAAAATTTTACACACATATAGATGAGACAAGAGTAACTTATAAGCAAAAGAAATTTTACATGAAAAGCCTGTGATGCGAAAAAATCATTAGTCTAGTTCAATCTAAATAATTTACTAGCCTGAGTTGTATATTTTTGCATTTGCAAGTGTTAGGGTTTTTAAAATGGTGAATGTTAGACTTGGTGGCAATGAAGAATGTTAATACTATTGTCCACAACATACATCAATCTTGTGGCTATGACAGATGTTGACATTGATATCAATAATGATCATCAACCTAGTGGCAACAATATTTGTCGAAGTTGTTAATGATGATGGGTCTCAGTTTTGGTAGTAATTATGGTTGTTAGTGTTTGTTTTGATGGTTGGCCTATGACTTCTTTGCGATGGACTGTATCATCAATGGCGCCGATGATAGGTATTAACTTTATTAGAGATTATAAGCATTGAGCTTATGCTTATCAATGATGATGGATATTAGCCCTAGTGGCAATAATGGGTATCATTATTGGTGTTGATAAAAAAGCATCAATTTTCTTAGCGATAATGATCATGGGGTATTGATAATGAAGGGTGTAAGCCTTCGTGGTGACAAGGATGTCAATATTAATGTTGATGATAAGTATAAGCTTTATTGGTGATGATGGGAATCTTCATTGTTGTGAATGATAAGAACAGTAATCCTTAATATTATGGTATTTGTTAGAATTAGTTTTGATGAAAGAGTTGTTGAAGATAATAGGCGTAGGAGTTGGTGTTGGCTTTATTGGAGATGAAGTGCTTTGACCTTGTTAGTGACGGCAATCAATGATACTGGCATTAAGATTAGCTTCAATATTTGTGTTGATCATGAGCATCAATATTAGTGTCAATGATTGACATCAAAGTTGGTGTCAAAGATGGGCGTCGATGTCATTGTTAATGATAGGCATCAAGCATCTTGGCAATGATGGATGTCAGTATCATTTGTGATAATGTGCATTTATGCTCTTGAGGATAACGACTTCAACTTTATTTGTGATGATGGACTTCAGGCCTCGAAAAATAAAGTTTTAGATTATGTTATCTAGAATCTTTTTTGGGCCAATTTTTGGCCACCTTCAATATATGATTTATAGATACTGACATTCTTATCATTTCAACAAAAAATTGAAGTATCGGATCAAATGACCTGTGTTGATCCCCCATGACAAACTATTATTTTTTTACTTATCTTAATACTTAATAATATCAAAAATTAAGTGATATTAGGTTTACAATATTCATCTCTTGGAGATGCTATTTTCATCTATAAGTATATAAGATTTGGAGCGTATTTGATAGCTCAAATTGTTTTATAAAGTTTCCATTTATGCTTTTGGAAGGAGACCCCAAGAAGAATTCATAAGGAAAGAATCTATAGGTTTGTCTACCAGCACCTATTATCCATTGTTAACATTGACATCCACTATCGACATCAACTACCATAGCCACCAATAGCATCAAAGATGATACTCGATGTCATTAACAACATCGATGCCCACCATCCTCAAAACTTTTGTTGTCTGTCACTAACAAAAATAGTAGTATCCCCTATCACCAAAAAGACAAATATCCATTATCAAACATATTAAAGACGCATTTTTAGAAGGCAAGAATTTTAATAATTAGTAATGTATTTAAATTTAACAAGAATATTTTATACGCTATGCATAAAGGTCCATACGATAGTGAAGGCATGACTATCAAATTTTGAAATGAGAAAACACAGAGCGAAAAGAACCAAAGATTTCACATTTAACTTCAACATTTAGGTTTCGTTTGGGATAATTTTTTTACTATTTTCTAAAGCAGCTTTTTAGTACTAATTTTTTTTGAACTAAAATTTTTTGGTTGAAAAAGTTATTTTGAAAAGCAATAAAAAGTTGTCGGAAATGAAATCTTAGTTTAATAAGATTGAAGGTTTTCTAATATTCAAAAGTCCTCGTTCCTTGCTTTGATCTGAGAATAAACTTCCACGACCTTATTTAGGATTTGAACTCAGGGAATGAAGCTGATGAATGGATAAGGATCCTTCTAGACAGGCACGCTAAGCTGAGATAATAGGCTTTATTTGTATTTTGTGACATGCAGCCAAAAAAAAAAAAAAACCCTTTTACTAAGCATAAATTTATAACTTTGCTAATTGATTCTAATATATTATAATTTTATTTTCAACAAATTTATGATCAGTATAATGTTGTTTGTGACTTTAATGGAAGAATGAATAACTTGATTTGAATGCAAATGGGCTCAAATCAGTCACTCATTAGTATGATTGAAACTTTTTTCAAGGTCAATTAAGATTTCGTTTGTGATAGCATTTTTACTGCTTGTTAAAGCAGCTTTTTAGTTTAAAAATTAAATTTTACACTAAAAAGTTGCTTTAAAAATAGTAAGAAAGCATTCCCAAATGAAACCTAAGTGATTCAATTTTCTATAAAACATTCATAAAGTAAGTGCCCCAATGAGAAAGCCATTTATTATTTTGTGCAGAGTCCGGAGGGCGTTCGGAGACCAATAAAAATGCGTCACGTCACCCCATTGCTCGATACCGCTGGATACCCGGTGCTTTACCGGACGGGATAACCGACCAGTGTCCGCACAGAATAATAGCTCCTTGGGAGGATGGTACTAAAAAATCTCATATTTTCACTTCATTATATTTGATAACTATGACATTTGAGGAGTTTAAATTCCACATGTGAACCTACTTTTTATAACCATTGATGAGCAACCCTCCTAAAATTTCAAGATGAACATGACTACTAATGGGAGCTTCCAAGATGTTCTAAAACTACATTGGCTTCATCAGTCTAGGAAGAGTCAGAGAAAAACTCCAACCAATTATACTAGTGCTTTACAACTTCAATAATCATCTAGTTGGGTTTGAAGGGAATATCATGCTCCATATACACTTAGAGAGTTTTCTTGACCGAGGACTCATATAAATCAAATTAGTGTATAATTATAATGCCATCATTGGAAGACCCTTCAATCATTTCTTTTCGAGATTTTTGCTTCCACCTCTCACTTTAAGGTGACATTCTGAACTTCCATTAGAATCATTGTAGTTATATAAAAGAGTATGTTTACTTTATATGCATGAATCAAGACATTTGCTTGGAGTTTGGCATATATGCTTGAAATTGGCCCATATAATCATGCACCCCCTCAATGTAAATTCAACACTCAATCTGATTGTTTAGAAAAAGAGAAATTTTGCTTAGGATTATTTGAAAGTTATGAATCAAGTGATCAATAAACTTTTGGAGGCTAACTTCATCAACGTAGTACATTATCAATCTTATTTGGTAAACATTATCAAGGTGGAGAAGGCTTGGAGAATGGTCATTGATTATGCCGATCTCAATAATGCATGTCTAAAAGACAATTTTTCTCCTAGTTGATAACTATCTTCCATCAATTGATGTTAATTGTCATCGCCACTGTCCTCTAACAAATATCATCAACCAATCCAGATCCGTATTGCCATCCACCATTGTCATCAATGTTATTACCCTCTAAAACTATCAGTCATTATCACAAGAGGTAACTACTATGGTTCATGCATTCGAGAAATATGGATATTATTACTTGAATGAATATAATTGATTTATCTCAAGTAAGTTTAATATTTTGTTACATAAAAAAATTTAGATTTCATATTTATTCATTTGTATAGATGAGATTTTCATTCAACTACACAAAGATAATAAATTATCTCTCAACTGGCATAAAATTTTGAACCTACAAGAGAATATTTTCATATTTTCTATTTCACTTCCCCCTAAGGCATCTTCAACCGAAAACTCATTTTATACTCTAAAATGCAGTAAAACTTCAAAATGGTGTAATTCATTTCCAATCGAACTTCATTTCTCTCCACTTTCACGCGCTTCCTGCGAAGGTAACCAACTCTCACCTCTTTCGCGCACTTTTCTCCTCTTTCCCGCTCTTCTGCAGCAAATTCACAAGCGAAGGTATTTTGGTGAAGGTGAACAGTCCGACGTCAATATTGACGTCGCACTATTCATCTACAGAATTTTGGCATGAGATTTGGAGTTTGAATGCAACAAATGACAGACAACACACGGTGGTATGAAGTTCGGTTGAAGATGATTAAAAAACTGATGAAAATTATATATACTTCTCTCCTTTCATTGAAAATTTGCACGGTGCTAAAGATCGAGAAGCTCGTCCAAGGAAAAAAAAAAGACTTCTCAGGTTCAAATATTAGCTTCAAACCGTCGAAGAAGCTAGGTGAGACTTCTCGATAATACTCAGCTCTTGGCCTGATACAGAAATCTCTTTTGCTGGTGGAAAAAATTCGGTCAGGAGCTATCAGTTTATTGTCAGTAGTCAGATAGACTTTATTTATTTTACATAATCACATGATTTTTTATTTAAAATTACTGTCCTTAAATATTGAATGTCTTATACATATTCATAGATGGAATTACATTAATATGTCTATTTTAATAAAATTGTACATCCTATATAAAAATATTTGACCAATAATAGCAGGAATTTTTTCTTTGATGTTTTCTTTAATATAAACTAAAATGAGAATTTATTTTATTTAGGAGAAAAGGATCAAAATAGTTTTTAACTATATTAATTAAAGATAAATCAAAATAGTCCCGTCGTAGAATTATTCTGATTCATTTTTTAAAATTTGAGGGATCAAAATGATTATTTAATATAGTTGTGGACCATTTTGATCATTCATAAAAAAATTAAGGGATCTTGATTCTTTTCTTATTTAGCTAGTTATTAAAGCATGGTTTAATCTTATTAAAGTTTTAAAATACATAATGTGGTTTGTATATTTGACACGCCCAAAATAGTTGAAATAGACTTGCAAAATCTAATGTAATTTAGATTACAAAATTAGCAAAAAGAGAACAAACCTCATTATAATATAATTGCTCTAAATTGTTTATAAACAAAAGTATTTTAATTTTCGAACAATGTTGAATTAAATAAGAGGAGTTTTTTCTTTGGATAAAACTCACAAAGGGGGCTTACGCGTTCCATAACAAATAAAATTACAAGTCCTTAAAGAATCGAAAACTCTCTAAAATATAACATTTGAAGTAAAACCTACAAGCTAATGATTATGCTAATGCAATACAAAAGAAACCAATAGAAACAACCAATTAGACATCAAAAAGCAGTATCCACAACTCCATAATCAGTAACCACAGAAGCAACCTGCAAATGACAAGAGAAAAGAAACAACACAAAAAAGAAAAGCTAACACCCACCAAACCAGAAAGCCAACAAAAAGAAACCACCACACAACAGCTCAAAAAACCATCAGATACCAAAACCCCTCCCAAGCACTCACATCAACCCAGAAAGCACTAAATCAGAACAACCAACCAAGAAGAAGAGAGCAAAACACAAACTATTTTTAGATTTTTGCTTTCTATAATCAGATGAATTAGGGACTGGATTGCATGTCCTAATATTAAACATTTCCGATCTCTTATGATAACATAACATATATAGTTAGGGGTGCCAACTTTTGACACGACCCAAAAACCCGACCCGGACCCGACCCGTTTGATAAATGGGTCGGGTTCGGGTTCACAGATTCGACCCGTTTAAAAAATGGGTCGGGTTCGGGTTGACCCGGCGGGTTGTCGGGTCAACCCGCGAACCCGTTTAATTCAAAAAAATTTGAATCTCGCGCATTCCCGCGCCTGCCCGCCGCACTGCCCGCGCCTGCCCGCCCTGCTGCCCGCGATGCCTGCCCGCGGAGCCCGCCCACGCTGCCCAGCGCTGCCGCTGCCTGCCCGCGGAGCTTGCCTGCCTGCCCGCGCTGCCTGCCGCGGAGCCCGCTTGCGGGGCTGCCTGCCCGCGGAGCCCGCCTGCCCGCGCTAAAAAAACTATAAATAAGTCATGCCACTCTAAAAAAACTATAAATAAGTCACATTCTTCACATTAAGAGAGGAGAAAAGGAGGAGGAGAAGGGAAGAATTTGGGAGCTTGCTTGCTGCCGACCATCGCCGCAGTTCTTCTCGATCACCGCCAGACTTTTGCTAATCCGCCAACCACTGCAGAACTTCCTTCCGTTCGTCGATCACTACTAGAGTTCTTCCTAACCACCACCTAACTTCGACCTCTTCGTTGATCGCAGCCGGACTTCTGCCTGTTCGTTGACCATTGCCGAACTGACGCCTGTTCGTCGATCGTTGTTGGATTTCTGCAAGTTTGTCAACCATTGCCGAACTTCCGCCTGTCTGCCGAACACAGCGGACTTCTGCACGTTAGTCAACCACCACCAGAGTTCCTCCCAACCATCGTTGGACTTTCGCCTGTTTGCCAACCACTGCTAGAGTTCTTCTTGACCACCGATGGACTTCTACCAGCTCACCGACCATCATCAAAATTCCACCCGTACATCGGCCACCGACAAACTGTCGTAATCTGGTGACCACCGCTGGACTTCCTCCAGTATGCCGACCACTGCCGGACTTCCACCTCTTTGTCGATCATTGTCGGACTTCTGCATGTTCATCAAACATTACCGAACCTTCGCCTATTTGTCGACTGCAGCCAGATTTATACTTGTTCGTCAGCCATTGTCGAACTTTCGCATATTCACCGATCATCGCTGGAGTTCTTTTTTATCATTGTTGTAATTCCCCCATTGTATGCTGACTATGGTACTCCCGACATCCCTTGCCCGCCAACTATGGTTTTTTCCAACCACCATAACTAACTATAGTCTTTCTGACCCTCATCGTCCGCCGACTACGGTAGTTCCTACCGGCATCGTCAACTATGGTCCTTCTGACCACCGTCGCCCGTCGATTATGATCCTTTCGACCATCGTCGCTCAAGTACGATTCTTCCAACCACCATGACCAACTACGATCTTTCTGATTCCTGTTGTCCGCCGACTACGATCCTCCCGACCTTTATCACTCGCTGATTATGGTCCTTATAACCACCATCGTCTGATTACTATATTTCCAACCTCCGTCGCCCAACTACAGTCTTTATGACCAATGTCGTCCGACTACGATTCTTCTGACTACCGTCATATGTCTATAGTACTTCCAACCTACCTCGTTTGCTGACTATGGTCGTACCTCCCAAACAAACATATCAACACTGATTATTCAAAATCCCATCATATAATGCACTCTATATGATGTATATTTGCGACATTGAGTTAAGATCTTCCTCCCAAGGAAGGGCATCATTGTAATCAATTGTAAACACTAGTGGATTCATTCAAATTGGGTTATGCCTCGTAATTTTTCTCATTTTTAGTGGGTTTCCACGTAAAAATTATGATGTTCCTGATAAATTTTCTAATCATACTCTCTTATCTACTTGTGTGATTGATCTTCATACAATGCTAAGACGCTAAACTATATCACTCTTTGCCGCCACAAACATTTTTTGGACGCAATAATTATTATGGCTCAATCAAGAAAAATTATTATGTACAGACCTCGGACGGCGTCCGAAGACCAACCAGAATACATCACGTCACTTTTTCTTACTCAGTACCAGTGCAAGGTACTGCTATATATCGGGTGACGTGGCGTGTTCTGATTGATCTTTGGGTCGTCCGGCGTCCACACATAATAATTTCTCCTCAATCAAAGAGTTTTAAGAAACTCTAGAAGGATCCATTAGGAGACCCTATTAGAACCATCATAATATACCATGACAAAATGATATGCATATATTAAACACTAATTAAATTATAAATATAATTAAAAAATAAGTTATTTACTCATATTCATCATCATTATTATAATTAGAAATATATGATTTATAAATATTTTAAATAAAGTCATATTCCTCTTGCTCATTATGCTCCTCATTATCATCATCATCATTTTTCTTTCTTTCTTCTCGATCTTGCCCTTAGCTAGTGACTCATATTTCCTCTATTAACTTCGTTAAATATAATCTTAGCCATATTTAATCATATTTATTTTTTAATATATAGTTTATTAAATTTCAGAAAAGATGATTTGATTATTCCCCCCTCTTCATGAATTTGTTTCCGTCCACATAAATATAATTTCGGCCAATGAGGATCGAGTCACTATGAAGAGTTTTGAATATTACTGCTTAATTAATAATTAGCAAAACCAACTAAGCATTTGAGTAATACAGAAGGAACCAATTCAACTTAATTATCAATCTTTAGATTAGATAGTCCTTTGGTCTATCATCAATAATAAAAAAAAAACATGTGGTTACTTGAAGTATCATTTTTCTTTTCTTTTCTTTTCTTTTTAAATTAAGGAGTTTGTTGCATCCATTATTTATTTATACTAGTTTTTAAATTCTTTGGTTTCAAAACTTTCTTAAGAAGTTTATTATTTTAATTTGAAATTTTTGAGTAACATTCATGATAGTAGAGACAGAGGAATTTATCTTCTTAGCATTATTGAATGAAAATTTTACACACATATAGATGAGACAAGAGTAACTTATAAGCGAAAGAAATTTTACATGAAAAGCCTGTGATGCGAAAAAATCATTAGTCTAGTTCAATCTAAATAATTTACTAGCGTGAGTTGTATATTTTTGCATTTGCAAGTGTTAGGGTTTTTAAAATGGTGAATGTTAGACTTGGTGGCAATGAAGAATGTTAATACTATTGTCCACAACATACATCAATCTTGTGGCTATGACAGATGTTGACATTGATATCAATAATGATCATCAACCTAGTGGCAACAATATTTGTCGAAGTTGTTAATGATGATGGGTCTCAGTTTTGGTAGTAATTATGGTTGTTAGTGTTTGTTTTGATGGTTGGCCTATGACTTCTTTGCGATGGACTGTATCATCAATGGCGCCGATGATAGGTATTAACTTTATTAGAGATTATAAGCATTGAGCTTATGCTTATCAATGATGATGGATATTAGCCCTAGTGGCAATAATGGGTATCATTATTGGTGTTGATAAAAAAGCATCAATTTTCTTAGCGATAATGATCATGGGGTATTGATAATGAAGGGTGTAAGCCTTCGTGGTGACAAGGATGTCAATATTAATGTTGATGATAAGTATAAGCTTTATTGGTGATGATGGGAATCTTCATTGTTGTGAATGATAAGAACAGTAATCCTTAATATTATGGTATTTGTTAGAATTAGTTTTGATGAAAGAGTTGTTGAAGATAATAGGCGTAGGAGTTGGTGTTGGCTTTATTGGAGATGAAGTGCTTTGACCTTGTTAGTGACGGCAATCAATGATACTGGCATTAAGATTAGCTTCAATATTTGTGTTGATCATGAGCATCAATATTAGTGTCAATGATTGACATCAAAGTTGGTGTCAAAGATGGGCGTCGATGTCATTGTTAATGATAGGCATCAAGCATCTTGGCAATGATGGATGTCAGTATCATTTGTGATAATGTGCATTTATGCTCTTGAGGATAACGACTTCAACTTTATTTGTGATGATGGACTTCAGGCCTCGAAAAATAAAGTTTTAGATTATGTTATCTAGAATCTTTTTTGGGCCAATTTTTGGCCACCTTCAATATATGATTTATAGATACTGACATTCTTATCATTTCAACAAAAAATTGAAGTATCGGATCAAATGACCTGTGTTGATCCCCCATGACAAACTATTATTTTTTTACTTATCTTAATACTTAATAATATCAAAAATTAAGTGATATTAGGTTTACAATATTCATCTCTTGGAGATGCTATTTTCATCTATAAGTATATAAGATTTGGAGCGTATTTGATAGCTCAAATTGTTTTATAAAGTTTCCATTTATGCTTTTGGAAGGAGACCCCAAGAAGAATTCATAAGGAAAGAATCTATAGGTTTGTCTACCAGCACCTATTATCCATTGTTAACATTGACATCCACTATCGACATCAACTACCATAGCCACCAATAGCATCAAAGATGATACTCGATGTCATTAACAACATCGATGCCCACCATCCTCAAAACTTTTGTTGTCTGTCACTAACAAAAATAGTAGTATCCCCTATCACCAAAAAGACAAATATCCATTATCAAACATATTAAAGACGCATTTTTAGAAGGCAAGAATTTTAATAATTAGTAATGTATTTAAATTTAACAAGAATATTTTATACGCTATGCATAAAGGTCCATACGATAGTGAAGGCATGACTATCAAATTTTGAAATGAGAAAACACAGAGCGAAAAGAACCAAAGATTTCACATTTAACTTCAACATTTAGGTTTCGTTTGGGATAATTTTTTTACTATTTTCTAAAGCAGCTTTTTAGTACTAATTTTTTTTGAACTAAAATTTTTTGGTTGAAAAAGTTATTTTGAAAAGCAATAAAAAGTTGTCGGAAATGAAATCTTAGTTTAATAAGATTGAAGGTTTTCTAATATTCAAAAGTCCTCGTTCCTTGCTTTGATCTGAGAATAAACTTCCACGACCTTATTTAGGATTTGAACTCAGGGAATGAAGCTGATGAATGGATAAGGATCCTTCTAGACAGGCACGCTAAGCTGAGATAATAGGCTTTATTTGTATTTTGTGACATGCAGCAAAAAAAAAAAAAAAACCCTTTTACTAAGCATAAATTTATAACTTTGCTAATTGATTCTAATATATTATAATTTTATTTTCAACAAATTTATGATCAGTATAATGTTGTTTGTGACTTTAATGGAAGAATGAATAACTTGATTTGAATGCAAATGGGCTCAAATCAGTCACTCATTAGTATGATTGAAACTTTTTTCAAGGTCAATTAAGATTTCATTTGGGACAGCATTTTTACTGCTTGTTAAAGCAGCTTTTTAGTTTAAAAATTAAATTTTACACTAAAAAATTGCTTTAAAAATAGTAAGAAAGCATTCCCAAATGAAACATAAGCGATCCAATTTTCTATAAAACATTCATAAAGTAAGTGCACCAATGAGAAAGCCATTTATTATTTTGTGCGGAGTCCGGAGGGCGTTCAGAGACAAATAAAAATGAGTCACGTCACCCCATTGCTCGGCACCGCTGGATACCCAGTGCTTAACCAGACGGGAGAACCGTCCAGTATCCGCACAGAATAATAGCTCCTTTAGAGGATGGTACTAAAAAATCTCATATTTTCACTTCATTATATTTGATAACTATGACATTTGAGGAGTTTAAATTCCACATGTGAACCTACTTTTTATAACCATTGATGAGCAACCCTCCTAAAATTTCAAGATGAACATGACTACTAATGGGAGCTTCCTAGATGTTCTAAACTACATTGGCTTCATCAGTCTAGGAAGAGTTAGAGAAAAAATCCAACCAATTATACTAGTGCTTTACAACTTCAATAACCATCTAGTAGGGTTTGAAGGGAATATCATGCTCCATATACACTTAGAGAGTTTTCTTGACCGAGGACTCACACGATCCAGTTTATAAATCAAATTAGTGTATAATTATAATGCCATCATTGGAAGACCCTTCAATCATTTTTTTTTTCGGGATTTTTGCTTCCACCTCTCACTTTAAGGTGACATTCTGAACTTCCATTAGAATCATTGTAGTTATATAAAATAGTATGTTTACTTTATATGCATGAATCAAGACATTTGCTTGGAGTTTGGCATATATGCTTGAAATTGGCCCATATAATCATGCACCCCCTCAATGTAGATTCAACACTCAATCTGATTGTTTAGAAAAAGAGAAATTTTGCTTAGGATTATTTGAAAGTTATGAATCAAGTGATCAATAAACTTTTGGAGGCTAACTTCATCAATGTAGTACATTATCAATCTTACTTGGTAAACATTATCAGGGTGGAGAAGGCTTGGAGAATGTTCGTTGATTATGCCGATCTCAATAATGCATGTCTAAAAGACAATTTTCCTCCTAGTTGATAACTATCTTCCATCAATTGATGTTAATTGTCATCGCCACTGTCTTCTAACAAATATCATCAACTAATCCAGATCCGCATTGCCATCCACCATTGTCATCAATGTTATTACCCTCTAAAACTATCAGTCATTATCACAAGAGGTAACTACTATGATTCATGCATTCGAGAAAGATGGATATTATTACTTGAATGAATATAATTGATTTATTTCAAGTAAGTTTAATATTTTGTCACATAAAAAAAATTTAGATTTCGTATTTATTCATTTGTATAGATGAGATTTTCATTCAACTACACAAAGATAATAAATTATCTCTCAACTAGCATAAAATTTTGAACCTACAAGAGAATATTTTCATATTTTCTATTTCACCTTCCTCTAAGGGCATCTTCAACCAAAAAACCCATTTTATACTCTAAAATGCAGTAAAACTTCAAAATGGTGTAATCCATCTCCAATCGAACTTCATTTCTATCATCTTTCTCGCGCTTCTTCCGAAGGTAACCATCTCTCACCTCTTTCGCGCACTTTTCTCCTCTTTCCCGCTCTTCTGCAGCAAATTGACAAGCGAGGGTATTTTGGTGAAGGTGAACAGTCCGACGTCAATATTGACGTCGCACTATTCATCTACAGAATTTTGGCATGAGATTTGGAGTTTGAATGCAACAAATGGCGGACAACACACGATGGTATGAAGTTCGGTTGAAGATGATTAAAAAAATGATGAAAATTATATATACTTCTCTCCTTTCATTGAAAATTTGCACGGTGCTAAAGATCGAGAAGCTCGTCCAAGGAAAAAAAAAAAAAAAAAAGAGACTTCTCAGGTTCAAATATTAGCTTCAAACCGTCGAAGAAGCTAGGTGAGACTTCTCGATAATACTCAGCTCTTGGCCTGATACAGAAATCTCTTTTGCTGGTGGAAAAAATTCGGTCAGGAGCTATCAGTTTATTGTCAGTAGTCACATAGACTTTATTTATTTTACATAATCACATGATTTTTATTTAAAATTACTGTCCTTAAATATTGAATGTCTTATATATATTCATAGACTGAATTACATTAAGATGTCTATTTTAATACAATTGTCCATCCTATATAAAACTATTTGACCAATAATAAAAGCAGGAATTTTTTCTTTGATGTTTTCTTTAATATAAACTAAAATGAGAATTTATTTTATTTTGGAGAAAGGTTCAAAATAGTTTTTAACTATATTAATTAAAGAGGAACCAAAATAGTCCCGTCGTAGAATTATTCTGATTCATTTTTTAAAATTTGAGGGATCAAAATGATTATTTAATATAGTTGTCGACCATTTTGATCATTCATAAAAAAATTAAGGGATCTTGATTCTTTTCTCATTTAGCTAGTTATTAAAGTATGGTTTAATCTTATTAAAGTTTTAAAATACATAATGTGGTTTGTATATTTGACACGCTCAAAATAGTTGAAATAGACTTGCAAAATCTAATGTAATTTAGATTGCAAAATTAGCAAAAAGAGAACAAACCTCATTATAATATAATTGCTCTAAATTGTTTATAAACAAAAGTATTTTTAATTTTCGAACAATGTCGAATTAAATAAAAGGAGTTTTTTCTTTGGATAAAACTCACAAAGGGGGCTTACGCGTTCCATAACAAATAAAATTACAAGTCCTTAAAGAATCGAAAACTCTCTAAAATATAACATTTGAAGTAAAACCTACAAGCTAATGATTATGCTAATGCAATACAAAAGAAACCAATAAAAATAACCAATGCATCAACCAATCAGACATCAAAAAGCAGTAGCCACAATTGGAAATAGTGAGATATTGGTTTATTCCGACGCATATACCGGCGCAAATATCGCCGGAACTGCTCCGGCATCGTTTGCGTCGGAAAGTCCGCCGTAGATTTTCCGGCGCAATAATGCGCCGTTACCTGCGCCGTGCTTGCCGACGCAAAAATATCCGCCGAAAATTCCGACGGTAATCGCGTGTTTTCCCGTAGTGCAACTCCATAACCAGTAACCACATAAGCAACCTGCAAATGAAAAGAGAAAAGAAACAACACAAAAAAGAAAAGCTAACACCCACCAAACCAGAAAGCCAACAAAACGAAACCACCACACAACAGCTCAAAAAACCATCAGCTACCAAAACCCCTATCCCAAGCACTCACATCAACCCAGAAAGCACTAAATTAGAACAACCAACCAAGAAGAAGAGAGCAAAACACAAACTATTTTTAGATTTTTGCTTTCTATAATCAAATGAATTAGCGACTGGATTGCATGTCCTAATATTAAACATTTCCGATCTCTTATGATAACATAAAATATATAGTTAGGGGTGCCAACTTTTGACACGACCCGAAAACCCGACTCGGACCCGACCCGGAAAATCC
Organism: Dendrobium huoshanense; assembly: GCA_016618105.1. Lineage (NCBI taxonomy): Eukaryota > Viridiplantae > Streptophyta > Magnoliopsida > Asparagales > Orchidaceae > Dendrobium > Dendrobium huoshanense. The sequence continues at coordinate 25,342,708 of CM028348.1, forward strand.
GGGTTGGACCCGACCCGTTTGATAAACGGGTCGGGTTCGGGTTCACAGATTCGACCCGTTTAAAAAACGGGTCGGGTTCAGGTTGACCCGGCGAGTTGCTGGGTCAACCCGCGAACCCGTTTAATTCAAAAAAATTTGAATCCCGCGCATTCCCGCGCCTGCCCGCCGTGCTGCCCGCGATGCCTGCCTGCGGAGCCCGCCCACGTTGCCCAGCGCTGCCGCTGCCTGCCCGCGGAGCCTGCCCGCCTGCCCGCGCTGCCTGCCGCGGAGCCCGCCTGCGGGGCTGCCCAGCGCTGCCTGCCCGCGGAGCCCGCCTGCCCGCGCTGCCTTCCCAGCACGCCCATCGCGCCATCACGCCTGCCCCCGCTCTCGCCCGCCGCGCCGCCATCCGCCGTCCGCCAGCAGCCAACCGGGTCGGGTCGGGTCAACCCGTTAACCCGCCGGGTCGGGTCCGGGTTCGGATTTCCGACCCGTTTATCTTCCCGGGTCGGGTTAGGGTCGACCCGTTTGAACCCGGGTCAGTTCCGGGTTCGACCCGAACCCGACCCGTGACCCGAAATTGACACCCCTATAATATAGTTATACTCCAACTTATATTACTAACATTATTAAAAAAAAAAAATCTTTTACTAATTTGATGTTACTATTTGTGCTGGCTAATTTTTTAAAAAATTATTATTATTTAGTTAAAAATTTAAAAAAAGAAGTTGATTCTTCTCTTATATATTTTATTAAAAAATAAAAATAATAAAAATAAGAAGAAGAACACTTGGCATTCATTGCAGCCCCCCCTGACTGAAATTCTCCAGAACTTCTGACCGAATTTTTTTTCCTTGCAGATATTGCAGGCTGTGCTTCTATATATATCTCCCTAACTTTACATCTCATAAACAAATTAAGGAAAAATACTATAAATTTAAAAAAAAAATGGAATTCAAGAAAATTTCCTTCTGTTTTCTTCTGCTTCTCATTTTCTTCCACGCCGGTCAGATCAAAATAGAGGGAGAGGCCAAGAAAATTTCCTTTGCTAAGCAAGAGAGTAAGTTAATAGTCGATGATTAATCTTCTCTGATTAGTAAAGATAGATAGTCCTAATTAAGTTTAATATTTGAATAATTTTATTATTTAGCTTATGGATTATATGGTTTTGATATTAATTAGAGTATGGCAAAGTTCTTCAATCACTGGGCTTGATGTGCCGTTGCTGCGATTTGGACGGTGGAGATTGCCGGAGCTCGTGGGACTCGACCTGCTACAAGCTTGACTGTCAGCCATGGAGACATTTTTGATGCATATACTCTATATCTTATGATTATGTATAAGAAAAAATATATATATTTAATAAGAAATTAAGAACAATAGTTATTAGTACAGTAATTGAATATGTTAAATAGATTTTCATAGGTTTTAATTGATAGAGAATTAATGAAAGATAATAATTCTTCATTAATTCTTCTTTGATGGAGAATGGTGCTGATGAGTGGGTACATAATTGGATGGGTTAATTCCATCCATTAGACACGTGGCATCATATTTCTTCTTCCTACACCTATGTTAAATTCAAATACTCCTACATTATTAAATTTAAACACATAATGTGGGGACTAAAAAATTAAACACACTAAAGATATCAAATTAAATAATCATAATATTTATGCAATGATAATATAAAATTTAATAAACATTAAGCTTTAGGATTAGATTACTAGTCTTAATCAGTAATTTCATATTATTAGGCTTTATTGGGAGCTTTATGAAGTCATGAATATAGAATTTAATTCCAATGCATATGGCTTTAGCAAATGATAGAAATACCCCATAAGTTATTCATTCAGATTTAACTGAGTTTTATGTTTAACAGTTCATAGCAAAGGACTATAGACTTATGTTTCGTTTAGGATGGCTTTCTTATTGCTTATTGAACCAACTTTTTAGTACATAAATTTTAATTTTTGTGCAAGAAAGTTGCTTCAAGAAGCAGTAAGAAAGCCGTCCCAAACGAACCTTAGTTTGAGATTGCTTTCTTATTCTTCTTAAAACAGCTTTTCAAAATAAAAGTTTTTGGATAAAAAAAAATTTTGCACTAAAAAACTCATTTGAAAAAACTGTCCCAATGAAACCTTAAACTTCATTTGAGACATCTTTTTTACATCTTTACTTTTAATGCTACAACCATAATTTTTGTTTGGCCACTATTTTTTAATAGCTTCCAATAAATTTTTTATACTAGAAAGTTGCTTTAAAAAAACTATTTTTTTTTCACAGTAGCTTTTCAACCATCTTTATAAAATGTTGCCGTTGTCCCAAATGGATCATTTGGCTTCCTTTATGCAGCTTTCTTATTGCTTTAATTTTCAGATAGCAATAACAATTTTTATTTGGCCACTGCTATTTTGTTGCTTTTAAAAAATTATTGAACTATAAAGTTATTTTTTATAACTATTTAAAAAACTTATTTTTTCTTTACAACTGCTTTACAAAATATTAATAAAACTATCTCATTTGAAGCCTTATAGGGAAAACTGAACTTTATTTATTAATTTAAGATTTTTCTGTTTAAAAATTAGACTTAAATGGAAAACCGCTACAACATCAAAGAAAATAATAAGTCAATATATATACCTAGAAAAGAACGAGAAACTTATATGTCTCCATCACTAAAAAAATTGACATGATGGAAAATCACAATGCTAGAAGATCAAAGACTTGGGTTTCTTGTATGTGTACAAACAAAAGGAGATCTCTTTCGTTTTACATTACCCTCTCAACTACTATTTGCTAGAGTTCATGGAAGAATTAAGAGACTTCATCAATGCTAGAAGATGAAGACTTCATATGAGACTATAATGTTTGTGAGATAATTGTTAGGTTTCTTCTTTGTTTGTTTTTGTACTAGAAATTTAAGATTGATTGTAGATGTTCTTTCAATTGATATGTCAAGATTTTGAATTTTTTATTTTATTTAGGCTTCATTTGGAACAATTTTCTTATTTTTTTTAAAGCAATTTTTTAGTTAAAAAATTTTAAATTAAAAAAAATTTATACTAAGAAGCTGTTTTAGAAAACAATAAAATAGTTGTGCGTTTAGAAATTATTTTGTGCGGACATCGAACCGTTTGGAAGCAAATTAGAATGTGCCACATCGCCTGGTACATATGTACACAACACCGGTACACAACAAAAAATAACGTGGCACGTTTTGATTCGTCTCTGAAAGACGTCTGATGTCCGCATAGAATAAGTTGCCCCTAAACGAAACATTAGTGTGTCAAAAAAATCTTATGATTATCTCTCATAGACATAAGCATGATTGAAGCTGAACAACATAAATCTTAGTATTTTATAAAATATTTTATTTTAAAATCTTCGAATCATCTTTCTATTTGGCATAACATTCTCAAATTTGATGACTCTTTCACTTAAAATATTTCGACGCCCTCATTACAATAAATCACATTTTAAAAGATGACTTTTTATACCTTGCATGAATGTTGAAGTCCACTTCACATATTTGTCAGAAGAACTTTTACTCTTTTATTTAGTCCGGTGAACGTACATAAAGGAACGTCCGGTCGGCACTAAAATCCCACCAAAAAATTCGGTATTTGCTCGGTATTGATAGGTATTATTTGGTAATAATGAGGAATACCATCATATAAAAATCCAATACCGAGTTATACCGAGCTAAACCGAGCAATACCGAGTTATACAAAAAAAATACTGAGTTGTAAAATATCGAGTACAACTCGGTATTATTTTGTACAACTCGGTATTTTTTTATACAACTCGGTATTGCTCGGTATAACTCGATATTAGGTCTTCACATGATGGTATTCCTCGTTATTGTTTGGTATTGCTCGGTATTTCTTATTTTTTGGTGCGATTTTAGCTCCGACTGGACGTACCTCTACGTCCGGTCGGAGGACGTAATAATTGTTCTTGTCAGAGGGGACCTAACAAACTCAAACAAAAATTGAATTTTTTTTCATATATTTTAAAAAAAATATTACTTTGATGACATATCATCAAATTCCTTTAAATTATTAGTAGAATATGATAAATTTTAATTCTTCTCAACAATAATTTAGAACTCTTCCCAATGTATCACTTTGCAGTAAACATAAACCAAATGTGAGTTATTTACTTTATTTCAAGAGGAAAATTTGCTTTTTATGCGTGATAGCAAAGAAAATTAAAGAAATATGCTCGTTTGATTTTCATGAAAAATATGCTCGAAAGTTATTTTCAAATCAAAATATCACTACTTTATATAAATAAAATTCAAAGAGGCCCTCAACCAAATTGTTTCTCAAGCTTTTGACAAGAAATTGTTTGACTCTTCTTTTCCTGGCACCTTCACCACCTTCCTTTCACCAATCCCTTTATGATTATCTCTTAATTCCGCCGGCCGCTTGAGGGGCCCAAATGCAAATTTTGAAAAGAAGGGGGCGGTTTAGGAGGGAATTAATTTTTGGGAGGAGTTGTTTAGTAATTATCATTATATTTGTATTCTCTAATAGGGAGAAAAATGTTAGGGCTAGGGTTATGTTATTTTTGACTAAATTTGTATTTCTCTTAGGGTTTGATGGGGCTTTACTCGCCGGCTAGGGAACAAGAGAGCCGGATCTTTCTCTCGAATTAAGGATCCATTGTATCATGTTTGTTTTCTTCCCTCTTTCATCAATTATAAAATTTCCCTAATGTTTTGCCACCAAAAGTCTCTCAATTTTTTGTTTTTTCTTGCTGAAGTTTGAAATTTCAGCCAAGATTCTTTTAATTTATGCAAGTATTTCCTATCAAATTGGTATATGGCCCCCACTTCAAAGTGGTTGTCCTTCCGATGTCCATCCACCTACTTCATAACTTGTTGTGCCATCAACACGTGCATCTTCTATTCCTCCAATACCCTATCTATTTCCTCAAAGTACTAATCTACTGAAGAGAGCTATTAGGGATCATGCAGCTAGCTCAGAGTTACATGTGACACGGATAGAGGAATTAGAGATGTTATTAGAACCACTGCAGTTGAGAGGAATTTGACAGGGAGACAAAAGAACCAAAGAGGTACTGATAAAATGGAAGAACTTATCGAACCATGATGCCAGCTAGGAACCATATAAGAGGGTGAAGCATCAGTTTTAATCCTTTCACCTTAAGGACAATGTGACTCTCTAGGAGAGGGTTATTGTTAGATGGGTCAAAGATGGACCGATCCAGCTGGCCTAACACCAAGTTCAGCCCTTAGTATATTACAGACAGACCAACCAAGCTATCGGCCCCATTGTGGGGCTCATGATTTGAATGCAAATTTAAGAAAGAAGGGGAGGCTTAGGAGGTAATTAATTTTTGGAGGGACTGTTTAGTAATTTTCATTATATTTGTATTATTTAAAAAGAGGGGAAAGGGCTATTCTTAGGTTATGTTATATTTGACTAAATTTGTATTTCTCTTAGCGTTTGCTTGGGCTTTAGCTGCCGGCTAGGGAATAGAAGAGCCGAATCTTCCTCTCGAATTAAAGATCCAATGCATCTTGTTTGTTTTTTCCCCTCTTTCATAAATTATCAAATTTCGCTAGTCTTTTGCCACCAAATTTATCTCAATTTTTGTTTTATCTTGCCTAAACTCCAAATTTCAGCAGATTTTTTTTTCAAGTATTTCCTATCAAATTGGTATAAGTCCGGCACTTCAAAGTCGATGTCCTTTCAGTGTTCATCCACCTACTTCTTCATAATTTGATGTACCTACAACAAGTGTCTCTTCAATTCCTCCAACTCCCTATCTCTTCCCTCAAAGTATTGATATACTAAAGATAGCTATTATGGATCATGCAGGTAGCTCAGAGTTACATGTGACACTGATAGAGGATTTAGATATGTTATTAGAAATAGTGGAGAAGAGAGGGGTCCGACAGAGACACGAAGGAACCAAGGAGGTTCTGATAAAATGGAAAAACTTATTGAGCATGACGCCGCTTGGGAGCTATATGAAAGGATGTAGCACCAGTTTTAATCCTTTTACCTTGAAGACAATGTGACTCTTTGGGAGGGGTTATTATTAGAGGGGTTGAAGATGAACCGGTCCAACCAGCCCAACACCAAGGTTGGCCCTTGGTGTATTTCAGAAGGACCAAGCAAGGCGACAACCCCCTCGTGGGGCCCATGATTTGAATACAAATTTAAAAAAGAGGGAGGTTTGGTCGCCAACTAAGGAATAGAAGAGCCGGATCTTCTCTCAACTTGAAGATCCATTGTATCTTATTACTTTTCTTCCCTCTTTCATCAATTATCAAATTTCCCTAGTATTTTTCCACCAAATTTCTCTCGATTTTTGTTTTATCTTGCTTAAAATTCCAAATTTCGACCAAATCTCTTTCAATTTTTGCAAATATTTCCTATCAGGTTCCATGCAGAGGCCTTACTCACAAAGAATGATTTAAATGGTTAATTTATTACTAGATAGGTTAAATGTCCTACATAAGAGAAATGCCAAGATAGCTTGTCATTTAATTGCCTAACATAGCATTTAGATGATATTCAACAAGATTGAAGGTATATCTGTAGAGCAACATCCAAGCATAGAGGAAGAGTCAGACTTGGAATGCAATATGATTACATAACAAGTGGAAATAAAAAATGAGGAAATGTTTATTTGCAAACATTTGCGACATGTCTTCATGCGATTATTCAATAATTGTTGAACTGCAGGAAGATTAAGTTCCTAATAAATAGAAATAATTATATTTGATTGCTTATGGAGTGATAAATAGCCCGTCATTGAGATGCATTCTTGCTAATACATATAAATAATTATAATGATATAACAATAAATATGAATATTTCTAATTATAATTATATAAATATTCGTAAAAATCCCACTACAAAAATGATAAGCAGAGAGATCCCCAACCAACTTGTTATTAACAGAAGCAATAAAAAAGAAGCCAAAACCAAAGATTTATGTTGCAGTTGGCCCTATGTTTTCTTTGTAAAAGATAAGGAAAATAAATGTCAAAGTTAAGCAAGTAAAGCAGCCCTATAATCATTGTAAGGCAAATATTTCTCAACTATGCAGAAGAAATTTATCAAAGTTTGATCAGCTTTCATAAAGGCATACATACAAGCAGATCATCTAATAAGCAGACAGGAAGGCATAATTCCTCAAGTGTGAAGATAATTTGCTGCCATCATCAACTCCAAAGTTATCTCAGGCTCTATATGAAACTCGGTTTCCTTGCCACTGCCATATAATAGATTTACCAAAACAGGCGAAGAATTAACATATAAATGTAGAGAAAACAACAATAATTAAAAAATATAAACAAAAAGATATATTATAAGATGTTTTAAAATACCCAGAATAACATAAGATTTGACTTGAAAAGATTATTGGTGATTATTTGTAAAGAGGATAGTGACCACAAAAGAGCGCATACAAAGTTCTAAAACTTCGGCAGAACACGAGAGAAATTATTTTGTGCAGTCCGAATTTACTGCGCATTAGCTGTCTTTTGCTGTGCTTTTATAAATACTCAGCAAAAGGGCAGCAAATATGCATTCGTAATTGTATATTTGCTGCCCTTTTGCTGCGTATTTGTAAAAGTACAGCAAAATGACAGCTAAAGCGCAACAAATATCCTATTAATTGAAAATTTGTTGTCATTTTGGTATGCTTTTACAAATACTCAGCTAAAAGACATTCATCATTGAATATTTGCTGCCCTTTTGTTGAATATTTGTAAAAGCACAACAAATCCGGACAGTTCTCGTCGTCCGGTCTCCACAGAATAATTTCTCGAACATATGACATTTCATTTTCCACACTCTATAGTCACCCTTTTGTCAGATAATTAAATTAGAAATAACAGATTAAAAAGTTTTTTTTTAATATTAAAAAGATTGGTTATAGTGACATCTATTGATGACAAGATAGTAGGAACCGGATTTAAGTGGTTTGGCTCTATATAATTATGGACAAAAATATGGATGGATAAATTTAATTTTGAAGCATTAGGAAGAAAAAGAGGTGGATCAAACGGAATTGAATAGAACTTGTAAAAAAAGAATTATGTGAAATGGACTTAATGACCAATGCAACATTCAACAAGGACAAATTGAGAATGGTAATTCGTATCGCTTAATCCAATCTCCCGGTATAAAACTTGATATATCATAAAAAATGCTTTTGATTGGGCACGAATCTCGAGGCAAAATTAAGTTGGAAACTTCAAAAATTAAATCGGAGACCATGTGAACTCTGATTTCAGCAAACTTATAGTCGAACTGAACGTCTCGAAAAGACGGACACAACGACACCAAATTCGACTCAATCCGAGCTAAATGAGTCCAAATCAATGACCCGAAGCACATTTGGAAGGTTCAATCCATAATTTGGATTATCAAACAGTTTCCAAACATGACATGCTTATAGTCGAATCAAGCGGCTCAATGAGATGAATCCAACGAGCGCAAGATCGGCAAATTTTGATATCATTAAGACCTTCAAATATCCAGTAAACGATCCACGATCAAGGGAGTTGACACGACCCGAAAATTCCTGGTTAGGGTCAACCCGTTTGACAAACCGGTTGGGTTCGAGTCCAAATTTTCAACCCGTTTGAAAAAACAGGTCGGATCCGGATCAATCAGGTAACCCAAATTTGACCTGGACCCTGACCCGATTCCCCAACTAACCCGAAGTTTGAACAAGTCTATAAAAGACTTCTTCGCCTCCTTCGACAACATTCCTTCCTGTAGGGTCGGAAGTCACAACAGCTCGTCATTCTTTTGTGGATCGGAAGTAACGACGATGCATCGATGACAATAGAGGAAGCTCGCTCATTGCAAATGTAACCATTTTCTCTCATTTGTTGATTCGCGCTTGAGGTAAAGTTTTGAATGAGTCGACAAAAGACTTTTAGGCATCCTTCAAAGACGTTCCTTCCTATTAGGTCGGAAGTACCGGTAGCTCGCCGAAAAATACAGTGCAGTGTGGAAAAAAAGGTATGAGACAAGGAAAAATGGGCTCAGAGCAAGCCGTCACAAAGGTAAAAGCTGAAGGAAGCCAAAATGCTCTACCTGGTTGCACACTAAAATTTTCCATCCAGAGGGAGAGCGACAAGCTTCCACGAAAAAAAAGAAAAAAAAAAAGAACATTGCTCAGATAGCAGTAAAGAAGAACAAGGGAGAAGGTCCAATCACACATGACAGGGAGATTGAAGCTTGTTCCCAGATAAAAAATAATCTCCTGAAGACCACGAAGGACTGATAGGTGAATACATGTTTGCCAATTAGCCACGGACGAGGACTTAAAGGCTGTTTGGATGCAGGATTTAGGTAAAGTTTTGTGTCGAGTCAGGTCAACCCAGAAATCTGACAGGTCAATTTCGATTTGGACCCGAACCCGATCGAAAACTCGATTTTGAAAGCCCTAATAAAAAGATAACTTCCTTGCGGTTGGACATCTGGCTCATAGTAATTGATTATCCATGAAAAAGAGATTCAGCATCAAGAGTGGATTCATGATGAAAATTTTCCATGAATTTCTTTTATTTAATTACCTTTGGAGAAGGTTGATCGAGATTATGGAGAAGATTTATTAAAAAAATAACTATTTGTGAAGACTGTTTACATTTTTTTAGTTATTTTCTCTTATTTTCTTTCTTTTTCATTTTAATATAGGGCCATTAATAATTGAGATAAGAATCATCTAGTTTCAGATCTAGCATAACATTGCTATTCTGCGCATCATATGACAGATAACAATGTAAGCTCAGAAAAACTTCACATGTACAAGGGTCAACCAAAATCAAATATAGTTAAGGCCTAGTTTTTCTAGAATCATCTAGGTTCAGAACCAACATATAAGGGGTGCTTATTATGATCATGGTATAACATAACATGTAAACCTAGAAATGACTCATAGATATAAATCATATAATATGCTTAACATAAATTAAACACAATTTTACGCAGCCCATACAGATTTAAAGCTTCATAATTTGAGCTTATAGTTTAACCGCACTCTCTCATAAGTGTGAACGTAAGATTGCTCTGCTTACAAATATTTCTCATTTTGTATCGCAATAATTGTTTTCAAATGCATTTTTAAGGATGATTTTCCGACTGCTGACTATTTCTCAAATATTATCGCATGAACTATTTTCAAATGCATTTTTAAGGATGATTTTCAGACTGCTGGGCTTTCCATAACATAATACAAATACAAACTCTAAATCTTAGGTTGATGAATTTTCTTTAAGGCAGGGTTACCAAAAATAAAAAAGGTTATCAGCCGGGATGAGTAGTCAGCCATGTACCGTGCTTATTAGACATGCAAGAAAACTCTGTTAATGCAATAAATTACAGAAGAAGAAGAAGAAGAAGGCAAACAAACAATGGCTACTATTGCGAATCGTTTACAGATTTTCAAAAGCATCTTGCAAAGATATGAATATATAATATGAATGGATAATTTGCCTCAAGTGACATTGTAAATATAGATAATCAAAACAGAATCATAGAAGAAAAAGATTAAAACATCTTATAATCGATGTTATAACATATTGCATAGGGATGTAAGCAAGCTAATATGCTCAAAGAAAGGATCAAAATTATTTTAGAGAAGGCTCATTCATATTAGTTTACTTAATTAGTTGAAGAAATTTGAAAATGATCTAAAAAACTTGACATAATTAAATAATCTTAAGCATCACCCTACTTATACACTAATGTATATAAACGTGCTCATTTGTTATACAATAAGAAATTAAGAACTCTATAGGAATTCAATAAGATACTAATTTAATGCTTATTTATTAACTTATTTAATAACTCTTTTATGTCTGCAAATCAGTTTATATTATCCAAGATAAAAGTATAATGGATACTCATAAGGATCTATTTGAACTTATTAGGACTATTCATGTGTGCTTTAAATCTCTAAAAGAAAATTATTAGCATCGTATATAAAACATGTCATATTTGAACTTTTTCCAATTGATAGAATGCTGTCGGTGATCTTCTATATCTTGATGGCTCCAGCATTATTTTGTTTTGGGCCATGGAGTTTGGAACTTCCAAGTTTGATGTTAAATGGTGTAGGAGGAATTGTGATATGCAACTTATCATGCTCCAGCAAATTTATTTATTTATTTGTTTCCTAGCATTGGTAGTAGAAGGAAAAATCAACAGCAAGCTTGCATGCAAGTATTTAACTGGCTCTAAACAAGTTTACAATAGATTTTTGGTTTATTTATGTAAACTTGATATGTTGACCATGAGAGCAGTCAAATCACCTAAAGGAATAATGTCTTTTGTTGACATTTTTTCAATAGGTTTTATAGTATTCTACATTGACACTTATTTTTTCTTTTATTGAGAAATATACAGACTCCATTATTAAAGGGATCCAAGGCATGTAAAATCGGAATCAATTATAGTTGAATAAAATTTCTAGTTAGATATGCAATTCCATCCAGTTCTCCTCTTGAATAGGTGCAGACTTGAGGATTTTTAGAACAGGCTATATCCTAGTACAAATAAGCAGCTTCATTTGGTGATCTTTTTTCCCTTCTGGCTTTCTATGGTCTAATTTGGCTTGCATGTTTAATTCTTGTTGAATTTGATACAACCTGAATACCTCTAGTGCTGTGATTTTCAATTGATTAAATGAATTTGATGTTTCTGGATTCCTAAACTTTATTTCTAGTAGAATGCTATAAATTATTATATGTATAGATTTGGATTTGCTGTTTCATCAAAAGTAACAAAATTGTCAAAATTAAAAATTTATGATACACAATTCCATGTGCCTACACATTTTGTTTATGTCAATGCATGTTTATCAGATCTTAAACTCTAAGACATAATTAACAAAAGTTATCAAAATTAAAATTTTATGATCTACAAATTCATGTGAATGCATACTTTTATTGTACCTCATTGTAGATCTGCATTAGCAAACCATAAACCCTAAGAAATGTCATTGTAAAGTCCAAAGGCATTTATGAAACACTTTAGAATATCAAGAACCTAATATAGGAAGCGGAAGTGGACAACAAGAATAAAGAGGTTCGGAGAGGACATTAGGAATAGTTGATGTAGGAAGACCATCCATAAATGAAAGGAAGAATAAATTAGAATTAGCACATATCATTTTTTACGAAAGATCCTCTTAAGAAAAATAAGAAAAAAAAAGGTGATTAGCTGATCAAGGTATACTTGATGGAGAAGTAGGTTGATGGTACCATTACATTTAGGAGAGGGATCGAATCATTACAAGGGTGTTGTAAAGCCTGGGGGCATTAAACCATACCAGTTTTTGAAGTACATTTGGAACAAGCCACAAATTGTCATTCAAAAAATAGTATAAATATCTAAATAACTATAACTGAGGAATTATTGATATAAGAGTGAAACACTACAGCATTTGACAAAGAGAATAAAAAAACTAAAGAAAACATCGTGTTCTACATTCCTTACCATGCTTAAATTATAAACTAGTATCTTAATTTTACCCTTAACTTATAAACATCAAATAATTTTAACACCTTGTTCTAATATAAAAAATAATACTCAATGACAGATCAAGCAAGTGTTCATAACTTGATTATCCCATAAGCCTAGAAGATTGACATACTCTACCTTTGGTAAATTATTTGAAAAAGATTGTCATATCACCATCATGACCCCCATAACAACTATTTGGGGTTGATATTATAAATCATCATTTTTCATTCATCACTGTTAAGTGATGTTGGAAATATAAAACCTTCACAAATCATTTTGAACAACTTATATCCATGTTATCTTAGGTCTCCCACTTTTCAATCCTAATTCATTGAAAATAATTTTATCAACTCGCCTAACAGTCGCATTTCTACATTTCATTGTACATGTCTTAAAAACCTAATTTATTTCCAACCGAATCATTTTCAATATATATAACTCCAACCTTTTATTTAATAAAATTCTTTCATAATTTATCATTTTTCTATCATGCAGCCATCTTAGCATTATCATATCCACTACACTCAACTTAGATATCAATGATTCTTTTAAATGCCAATATATGAATCCAAAAAATGTCAGTGTCATAATTATAGTTTTATTAAATTTAATTTTAAGCCTCCATGACATCCATTTATAACCTAAAATTTCGAGTGACAACGCAAGAACATCATACAAGTCATTCTCAATAATCACCTCTTCAATCTACCTGAGAAACTCATTAGGCAAACAAAAAAATCAAAGTTGGGAATTGTGTATTTCAGAAATCAAAATTTCCTGCTGAGAATGTATATGATAGGAATCTTAATCATATTTGGCATGTATAAAACGACGAGAAACTTCAACTTCTCGACTTAATCAGAACATAAGAAAAATCAGCCCGTTTAAATCATTCTCAAAGTCCAGTTAATTTTAGGGCAAGTGCAATTGCCGTTTAGAAAAAAAAAAACATGAAAAAGAAGGAAATAACAGATAGATACCTGGCAAATTGAAGCGACCAATAGAAATATTGGCAAATTTTCTCCAGAATTGGAGTGCTGATTTCTGGAAAAGTAACCTCACCATGCTGCGTCTCCGCGAAGCTACCTATCACACGAGATCGAGAAAAGCCGCGATTAGGAAATAAAAACCCTAACCCCGAAATCATTTTCCTTGGAAAGGAAGATAGAACCTGGAGAAGTGAGCATGTTGCGGATCGTGTGGGAGACCATGGCAGCCTTCTTATCGACAACGAACTCGAAGCCCTCGGCGCTGACGAGCTTCACCGTGTCCTCTTTCTTCATCTCCTTGATCTATACTTCTCTCCCCTTCTGCCCTCCTCGATGCGACGGTCCTCTGGTTTCTCGGGCCTGAGGCCCATTATAAAGCATCGAGGAGTAGCAGCGAACACCAAGCCCATGGACGCCAGAGCTGCGGACGATACCATTTCAACTTCCATACAAATTGGATAGAAATCAATTTTGAACCTAATCTATCTGATTTTGTGTGAGCTTCTCATTTTTATTTCAATTTAAATTGAAATTAAATATTGATACGACATCGCAAAATCATCTTGATCGGGCACGAATCTCGAGGCAAAAGTTAGTTAGAAACTTCAAAAATTAATTTCGGGAGCATATGAACTCCGATTTCAGCGAGCTTACAGTCAAACTGAGCGTCTCGGAAATACAAACCCAACGACACCAAGATCAACCCAATCTGAGCCCAAATGAGTCTGAATCAAAGGTTCGAAGCGCTGTTGGAAGGTTCAAACCGCAATTTGAGTTACCAAACGGTCTCCGATTTTGACGAGCTTATACTCGAATCGAGCGGCTCGACGAGACAAATCCAACGAGCCCAAGATCATCAAATTCCGACATCATTAAGGCCATCAAACTTCCAACGAACGGTGCATGATTAAAAGATTCGATATCGACCGTCCATTCAAACCACTCCCTGTTCGCCCATGATCTCACGCCTATTTACGGGCTATGCCACTCCAGAAAAACTATAAATAGAGCCCTCATTCTACACCAAGGGGCTCAAGTGAAGAGAGAGAAGAAGAAGAGAAGGAGAAGGAGAAAGGGGAATAGGAGATTCCTCACCTCCTCGACCACCGCCGCCGGAGCTTTTCCTGCCGCCTGAAGACGCCGGAACTCTGCCGGACTTTCAGGAAACGCCAGGAACTCGCAGAAGAGAGAAGAAGAAGAGGAGAAAGGGGAAAAGGAGATTCCTCACCTCCTCGACCACCGCCTAAACTCTTCCTGCCGCCTGAAGACGCCGGAACTCTGCCGGATTTTCGAGAAACGCCAGGAATTCGCAGGGATTTTGTAAACTCACTGGAAGAAACAAGTTGTATTTGGATTATCCCGACTTGTGGGACGAAATCCGCCATCTGTAATCTGCAAAATCACTAGTGGAACTTTGCAATTGGGCGAGGCCCCGTGGTTTTTCCCTTTTTGGGTTTTCCACGTAAAAACTCTTGGTGTTCACTCCTCTTTTCTGTTTGTGTGTTAAACTTACGTGCAACGCTCGGACGCAAATTCATAAAACTCTACCGCCGCGTATTTTCTAACACGCAACAAATATTAAAATATAATAAATAATAGATTTCAGATTATTCATATAGTATCATTTTGCTATAGTATAACATTACTCTAATTATAGTTCCTTTGGGATTAAATTTTTACC
The DNA here is from genome assembly GCA_016618105.1 of Dendrobium huoshanense. Lineage (NCBI taxonomy): Eukaryota > Viridiplantae > Streptophyta > Magnoliopsida > Asparagales > Orchidaceae > Dendrobium > Dendrobium huoshanense. The sequence goes on from CM028348.1 coordinate 25,357,884, forward strand.
AATTTTATAAAGTTGAGAAACTAAGGTTTCATTTAGGATAGCTTTCTTATTGCTTAATAAAATAGATTTTAGTACATAAATTTCTATGTTAAAAAGTATATAATTAATTTTTTACAAAAAATCTCTTTAAGAAGTACTAAGAAAGCCGTCACAAATGAAACCTTAGAGTCTACCACAATATTCTAAATCGAGAAAATGATAAAGCCCTATATGGGGGCTACCATAAAATTATAAATACAAATTATCATAAAATCTTAAATGGAGACTATTGCAAGCTGGAACATTTACAGTGATAGAAAGATATAGAGTTTAGCGTCCAAATTTTATACGAAGATCCATAATACATATAGATAAAGAGAGGGGGGTGGAGGTCGGGGGTACCATAGTTAGTGGATGACAATGGTCGAAGGGACCGTGGTCGGCATGTGACAAATGCCAGAAGGATCGTGGTTACTGGACCATGGAAGTCGAAGCAGTGTCTTGATGGCAGCTGGGTGGAGGTCTGGCGATGGCCAGTCACGGGCGGAGGTTTGGCCTATATCAGCAGCCGAGCGGTGGTCTAACGATCGGGTGGAAGTTTGACAACAGTTGATGGCCGGGTGATCGTCCGATTGAAATCCGGAAGGCGATCGATAGTAGTTCGCCAGCTGTGGTGCATAGGTGGAGCTTTAGATCCTAGAAGCCACGTAGCTCTCTCCAATCTCCATCCAAAAGTCCAAACTCCAAGCTCCCTTCTTATAGAAAGTGGGGATTTATTTTTAGATTTTTTTAGAGTGGCACTCCCTGTAAATATGGAAAAGATCTGAGGACAAATTTGGAGTGCTCCATTGGACGGTCCACATTAATCCCCTCGATCATAGAGTGTTTGTCAAACATTTTTGTGACCAAACGATGTCAGGTTAAACCATCTTAGGCTTGCTATATTCATCTCGTTAGAGCCGCTAGATTTGAATATAAGCATGTCATATTTAGAGGTCATTTAGTCCTCCAATCAATGTTTTGAATCTTCCCAATATTCTTCGGTCACTTGATTTGGATCTATTTGGGCTTGAATTCGACCGATTTTGAATACATGCAATCCAATATAATATTTAAATAAATTTTTAGACAAATATATGCAATACAATATAATAAATAATGCTTCACAGAAAATTCTTTGAACCACGCATATTGAGACCAATTCAGAATCGGTAAATTTATAAGCTTTGGAATTGGAAAAACATTCTTCTTCTAATGAATTTTATCTCAGCCGTATGATATGGGTAAATTCCAGATTGAGTTATAAAAGTTTGGTTTTGGATAGCCAATGAATGAGGAAGTGTTCAATTTCTATGTTGAATAATGGAATTCATTGATGGACTAACTAAAAAGGCTATATATAGTTTTGAATTCCTTTAAGAAATGGGACATCTTAGTAATAAAAGCGTCCCAAATGTCCTCAGATAGGATAAGTTTAATAAGAGTGAATGACTCAAATATAATAAAGATTGGTGGGTGTAATGGTAGGTGGTGGCATAAATTTGTTCAATTAACAGGAGAGCGTCTTAGGCTTTATTTGGGACTGTTTTCTTACCGTCTCTTAAACCAACTTTTTAGTATAAAAATTTTATTTGTTGTACTGAAAAGCTGCTTTAAGAAGCAGTAAAAAAACCATCCTAAACTAAGCCTTAAGAGGCACCCTCCTCTCAACCCAATAAGTTGATAGATCTCTAGGAGAACCTCTCTTGGCTACCTTCAACAAATCATAGCATGACTTTAGTTAGCCTGTTTGAGTTTGGCAGACGTGCAAGGCTTTTATGATCCTGTAGTTAAATTTTAGCATAATCTTTGATGGTAGGAACTTGTATGAGGGAATCTACAAAATAAGCTTTTTACATGTAGAGATTTTGCTAAAGAAGGGTGCTAAATGAATGAGTGATCTTCAAGAATAGGTATTTACACATCGTGGTTAGTTATGGCTGATGTACAATTCTTAGGGCTGCAAGCGAACTGAGAGTTGAACAAGCTACTCGAGGTTCGGATTGATTAAAATTTGTTTGTGGTCGTTTAATTAAGTAATAAAAAATCTTGAATATTTTTTTTAATGCTCAATGCTTTAATAAATAAGCTTGAACAACTATGTGTTTGACTCATTTATGTTCATGAACTATATCGTCCGAAGCTCGTGAACATACTCGATAAGAAGCTCATTATAAAGCTTGATTCTTGATTAATACAAAAGTTTAATGAATCTAATACAAATATTTTATGTTTATTATAATTTAAAAATATAATAATTATTGTTTAATAAATTGTAAAATTAATTAAATTTTATAATATAGATTAATAAAAATGCATCATAAATATCTATTAATTGATATTATATTATTATGTATAATTTCATTAAATTATTTGTATTTTATGATATTATCTAATCATATATTTATATTTTATACCTTTTGTTTTAATTCCTCACCGCTTAGGTCAAATATCATAAGGCCTCATAGAAGAATTATAACTTGTTTGTTTGTGAACGAGTTTGTTTGGTAATTCGAAAACACTGAGCTAGATGTGTTCGTGAACAAATTTGTTTGATAATTTAAAAACTCTTGCTAGATATGTTCTCGAGTAGTCTTGTAACTTGTAAGGTAGTAAAAAACACTAATTATATATGTTTGTGAGCATAGCTAGAAATGTTCGTGATCGTGTTTGCTAGTATGATCGACAAAGCTTGATAAGGTTTGTTTGTTGAAAGCTTAATAAGTACAAAATGAATCGAACATGAATCAAACACAAACCAAATATGAACATCCATCAACTTAAACGAACCAAATTTTAACACGAACAAGAAAGCTCAAATCGAACTTGAACTAGCACAAACAAGCTGATAATAAACAAACACAAATATAAACAACCACATGCCCGACTCTGCTCGTTTCATTCACAACCCTAGCAATTCAACAAACATAATTTTCATAGTTAACTTGGAGGGGATATATGAGGAGGAAATCATCAAAGGATGGCCAACTTTATATGAAATTCTTTAGCTCTATATTGAAAGGCGCACATTAACCATGAAAAATGATATGTATAACTTACGTTTGACCATAATGCTTGGGTAAATAAATGTCAGCTTCAGAATAATGAAGGAGCTTTTAAATGAAGGCAAGAAGAATAAAAAAAGGAATTTTTATTTTAAAAAAGTAGGAGGATAATAAAAAAGAGAATAACAAAAATTGAAGAGTACAAATAGTTTTATACTCTTGGTCATGTTGACCAACAAGAAAAATTAAGGCCAAACAAATAAAAAAAAAAGGTTAAAATTATTTATTAGAATCCACACAAAGAGAAAAAGTAGGGGTGTCAAATTTTGACATGACCCGAAACACGATCCAAATCTGACATGAAAAAATCCGGATTCGAGTCGACCCGGATAGCAAACGGGTCGGGTTCGAGTTCGAAAATTTGACCATATTTGAGTTTAGGGTCAGGTTCGAAAATATGACCCGATTTGAGTTTTGAGTTGGGTTCGGGTTGAGGTGAAAACTTGAATTCGACTCGAAATTGACCTGGAAACTGTTATGTCCGCGTCTGCTACCCAACGTGCCCGCTCATCCCACAAAATGACCATATTCTACAACACGTCGAGTCGCTCAGTCCGTCAGTCGCACACTCGCATGTCACATATGAGAGTCTCTTCGTCAGTTCACCTCCTTCGAGGTCGTCGCCGCTCTTTGCGTCTGCTGCTCAGCGTGCCCTACCGTCGTTGCTCCTGTCAAATATGAAATCCGTTATCTTCCTCCTTCGGCGACGGGATCTCATCATCTTCCTCCGACACTGTTTCTTCCTGTCAAATTGGAAGGCGGGCAGGACAGCTCACCGGCTTGCCAGAACTGGAAAGCTCGACGATGTTCCTTCCTGTCAAATTGGAAATCCGTGTCGGGTGACCCGAATTTGAAGCAGGTCGGGTTCGGGTTGACATAAACAATGCTGAATCGGGATAGTTCCGAATTCAACCCAAATCTAACACATGATCCAAAATTAACACCCGTAATAAAAAGTAATAATACCTAAAGCTTTGCTACTTTTTTATGGCTGCCTCAGCAGCAACATAGAGTAAGAAATAGCCCAAATATCATCCTTATCTTATCTAAAGCGTCAAGTCCCCACACAGATTGATCCTAAAGCGATAGATAATATGACCGAAAGGGAACCATGCAAATATATTTGTAGGATTTTCGTATGTGTCTCGTTGGATATGATGCGATTCTAAAGTAAAGAATTCCATTGTCTCCTTCTCCTTCCACTCCCTGTGGCCAATCCACTACTGAGTTTATCTCTTCTAAATCAACGTTTTTTTGGAAATTATTTAATTAGTGCGTGTGTAAGGTAAAGCATATTTCGCGTTTATTTAATTAAATTAATATAAAAATATAAATTACATACTATAATATTAATAGTTTATTCGTGTATGGGACCATTACGGCATGGTCCCATTACCATCACGGCATGGTCACACGGTCCCCTGTGGGCTCATTATTGTTTAGGGCATCTCCAACCGAAAACTCAAAACGAAAAATTTCAAAATGCCGTAATTCATCTCAAATGGAACTCCAGTTCTCTTCTTTCCCGTGTTAAAAACATCTATTTTGTTTAGCGTCTTTCCTTTGAAGCTAAAAATAGAGCGATTTTTTGACGTAGGTGAACAGTCTGACATCAATATTGGTGATCCATTGGAGCAAAAAGCCACTCCATACACCTGAATGCAGCTCGGCCGGAGAAGCTCTTAGAGCCAATAGAAAATGAAAAAAATTTAGATTAAACTCTGATCAATTTTTTATCAAGAGTGATATTTCAAATTTGTTAAATTTATTTTTAAATGGTTATAATATGTGAAAAAATTAATTAAAAATTATATTATATTCATCTTAAAATAAAATTATAAATTTATTTCAAGATGTAATAAAATATGAAAAAATTAATTAAAATTTATATTATATTCATCCTAAAAAAAAATTAATGATTTATTTTGATAATATATTTTTATTAAAATATTATGATTTTTTTGGAGATTTACATACATACCACATAATATTATTCTGTTTACATATTTAATACCTGAAACTTTAATAATACATACATACTATTCATAGTTTATTTTCATATCAAATATGACCGGTAGAAATGAAATATATGAGTATTAGGGAAGAAATATAGGGTGGTTTGCATGTAATATTAAAATATTGGGTGTTAAATATATAAATAAGATGTTATAAAGTGGCATGTATGTAAATTTCTCTTTTTTTTCTTACAACCTAGAGCAAATCGCAACTATCGCTAGATATTAAAAGTATTTGAATTTTATTTAAGGCTTCACTTGTAAGACCTTGTTCCTTTGCTGTAGCTGCTGGAAAGTGATTTTTCCTCCCAGGATCGGCCAGGACGAAGTTTGGATCGTCCAGGCCGATCAGTGCATTGAAAATAGCTGATTTCTGGAGTGCTTTCTGGAATGATCAGGCAAATGGATCCGAAAGGCAAAAAGATTAAGTCTGAGCCTGCTGCTAACCTCCCTCTCACATCTGAAAATATGAATAAATTTGCTGATATGGTTGCTCAGATGGTGAGTGACAAGCTAGCGAAACGCTCTGGGCGTAGCAAGAAAAGCGGGGAAGGTAGCAAAGCAAGAATTAATGTTTGTACGTTTTGTGGAAAGAGACACTCGGGACAGTGTTATCGAAGAACAGGGCAATGCTTCCGATGTGGTGCACATGGACATAGAATGACTGAGTGCCCGAGTTCTGAACTTAGGCAAGGACCTGTTCCGACTGTTCAGACTGGAAATGTACAAGCCATGATGGAAGATGTTCCTTCCGTGCCTGCTGGTGAGACTGGTACGAGTTTAGTTTATTGTTTGTTTTGATGTGTTTTGTTCGATTTTCCGATAGATCGGATTTGTTTTGCTTTGTTTTGTTTTGTTTTGTTCTGGACACGTTAGGGAAATGTCGGGACGACATTTTTCTAAGGTGGGGAGATTGTAAGACCTTGTTCCTTTGCTGTAGCTGCTGGAAAGTGATTTTTCCTCCCAGGATCGGCCAGGACGAAGTTTGGATCGTCCAGGCCGATCAGTGCATTGAAAATAGCTGATTTCTGGAGTGCTTTCTGGAATGATTTCTGGACGAAATCGTCCAGGCCGATCGAGGTATCGTCCCGGGACGATCAGTGGATGGCACAAGTCAGTGAGTAGGGGTTTTTATCGCCTATGAACAGTAATTATCGTCCTGAAAAATCGTCCCAGGACGATGGGAATTTGGTCTGATCGTCCAGGACGATCGAGACGATCGGCCGGGCCGATATGAGCATTACTTAAGGGAAATGAGCTCGTTTTGAGGAGAGAGAAAAATCATTTTATAAAACAGATATTTTGAGGAGAGAGAAGGAGCGGAAAAGCAAAGGGAAAAGTTCGATTTCGAGGCCCGCGGAGCGATTTTCGTCGTTCGTTGCTGTTGGATATTGTGTTTGTCTCGCTGTAAGGATTCCGAACCCTACTTCTGTTTTCGAAGATTTCGAGGTTTTGTAAAATGGTGCTCAGATTTGTGTTTTTGTAAGTGATTTTCGTACCTGATTTGGTACTGGCGAAGATTTCACCGCATAACTTTTGGTATGCTGTAGATATGATTATTCTGCACGTTTTGATTATTTTCTGGAAGATTTCGTCCGGTTCATTTTGATTTTGCGGGGTTTTATTTTGACTGCAAATTATTATGATGTCCGAATTGGTTTGAGCAGTAGAAGAATAGTCTTATAATGTTACTGTGCACGTTCTGTATTAATTTGGTGAATTGTGAGTTTTGGAGATTTTCGTGTAAATTCGATAGACTACCGTTACTCTGCCCGATTTTCGTACGATTTCTGATTTGGTTGAAATTGATTGATTGACTTGATATGCGTATAATTATTGATATGATCGTCTTAGATTTCTTTATTTTTTTGATTATTGCGTCGATTATAGCATTGATTGATTGTTACTGAAAGACAAGTGGGAACCTGGTTGAACGTTGGTTGAAGATTGATCGATACCTGTACAGGATGGTGGGCCGACGGACTTTCCTTTAAATCATAGACCATAGATCATCGATATAACGATTGGGAGTTATAAGGAGTTTTATATGCCGACGGGCGGCCGACGGGCAAAAGAGTGACGACTCTTCTTGATAGAACCAACGTGCGGATAACTACAACAGCATCATTGAACGAACTACAAAAGCATCATTAATCATTGATAATAGCTAGTGTTTGTGCTTGTCGAGTAAGACCATTGTATGGATTTCCGGATATGCATTGATTTATCGATTTCTGACTGATTCATTGATATTGATGGATTTATCGAATTGACTTACTATTGTACGGATTCATTGATTTCATTGAATGATCATTGAGCATTGATACTACTTGACTATTGATCATTGATATTGATATGGACATGGATGGCATAGATTCATAGACTCATTGATACTATTGATTCAGTATTGATTTGACTTGCTACTGTTGATTTATCGTATTGCTTTTCCAATTGGATTTATCGTATTGCTTTTCTGTTTGATGTTATCGACTTGATTGCTTCATAGATACCGGCACCGATATTGATATGGATTTTACGTATTGATTCATAGAGATTGACACTGATATTGATACATTGAGTCGTCGTACCGGTTCTCGATCGATTGATTGATTGGAGGGATTGTTGTCGTATGGATTTGATTTATCGTAGAATTGATTTCTATTGACCTGATGATTTCATTGTATAGATTTGTTTTCAATTGCTAGGTTGCTTATTGAGTTGATTCGATTGTTCTATGAATTTCCCTGCTGATAGATGTAATTGACTGGAAAGTGCTTTAATGATTGAGATGATTTCCTTACTGTAGCATCATACGTCGTCATTATAGAATCTGTCGTTGATTGACTGATTTGCAAAAGTACGTTCTGACACGAGTTCTTTATTGAATTAATTGACGCTATCGGTTGCTAGTAATTGATACAGATATCCTATTGATTTGACTGATGATATAGATACACTGATTTGATTAGACGACACGACTGATCGAACTGATAGTATTGATAGTGTTGATTAATAGACGCTGCTACAAGGATAGATATTGATTGGAAGCACTTACTGATTTGATTTCGATTTACCGATGTTTTTACCACTGCATTGATTATTGACTATTGATTTACGTACTGCATCGACTACTGATTTGATTTCCGCTGTTCAGACTTGATTTCATTGACGATGGATTTCCGTATTGCATAGACTCATTGACCATTGATTGATTTGATTTCTTTGACCTGCATATTGATAGCATCGCCGTGCTTTGATTTCAGTTGTAGGCTTTGGTGACCTGCTGGGCTTTGTAAGCTCATTATATGTGGTTAATGATTTCAGGTGCAGGACCTCCAGTCTGAAGATCTTTCTGTCGAGTTCAGCCTTTTGTTTTGCAGCCTTTGGTAGGCTTTCTTTTGTAGCCGGTGTGGCTAGTGTAGATATTTCTTTTGGACTCTTTTGTCACTTCACTGTTTGTACTATATGTGAATTATAGTATCTGCTGTAGTTTCTTTTCTGTAATGTAATTATTTCTGGCTCTGGATATATGTTGGTATGGATTGATATGAATGACAGTCGAAGAAACCGAAAAAAAAAAAGAAAGAACGATCTGATGAATCCTTTCGCTACACGGATCTTGGGTTGTTACAATTGGTATCAGAGCGAGTGTAGTGAAAAGGATTTGATTATATCCAGAGATGATGATTGCATTATTTGATTTGATTTGTTTTGTTAGACGTATTTGATTTCCGCGGTCTTGATTGGAATGATTTGTATTGATCAGGCAAATGGATCCGAAAGGCAAAAAGATTAAGTCTGAGCCTGCTGCTAACCTCCCTCTCACATCTGAAAATATGAATAAATTTGCTGATATGGTTGCTCAGATGGTGAGTGACAAGCTAGCGAAACGCTCTGGGCGTAGCAAGAAAAGCGGGGAAGGTAGCAAAGCAAGAATTAATGTTTGTACGTTTTGTGGAAAGAGACACTCGGGACAGTGTTATCGAAGAACAGGGCAATGCTTCCGATGTGGTGCACATGGACATAGAATGACTGAGTGCCCGAGTTCTGAACTTAGGCAAGGACCTGTTCCGACTGTTCAGACTGGAAATGTACAAGCCATGATGGAAGATGTTCCTTCCGTGCCTGCTGGTGAGACTGGTACGAGTTTAGTTTATTGTTTGTTTTGATGTGTTTTGTTCGATTTTCCGATAGATCGGATTTGTTTTGCTTTGTTTTGTTTTGTTTTGTTCTGGACACGTTAGGGAAATGTCGGGACGACATTTTTCTAAGGTGGGGAGATTGTAAGACCTTGTTCCTTTGCTGTAGCTGCTGGAAAGTGATTTTTCCTCCCAGGATCGGCCAGGACGAAGTTTGGATCGTCCAGGCCGATCAGTGCATTGAAAATAGCTGATTTCTGGAGTGCTTTCTGGAATGATTTCTGGACGAAATCGTCCAGGCCGATCGAGGTATCGTCCCGGGACGATCAGTGGATGGCACAAGTCAGTGAGTAGGGGTTTTTATCGCCTATGAACAGTAATTATCGTCCTGAAAAATCGTCCCAGGACGATGGGAATTTGGTCTGATCGTCCAGGACGATCGAGACGATCGGCCGGGCCGATATGAGCATTACTTAAGGGAAATGAGCTCGTTTTGAGGAGAGAGAAAAATCATTTTATAAAACAGATATTTTGAGGAGAGAGAAGGAGCGGAAAAGCAAAGGGAAAAGTTCGATTTCGAGGCCCGCGGAGCGATTTTCGTCGTTCGTTGCTGTTGGATATTGTGTTTGTCTCGCTGTAAGGATTCCGAACCCTACTTCTGTTTTCGAAGATTTCGAGGTTTTGTAAAATGGTGCTCAGATTTGTGTTTTTGTAAGTGATTTTCGTACCTGATTTGGTACTGGCGAAGATTTCACCGCATAACTTTTGGTATGCTGTAGATATGATTATTCTGCACGTTTTGATTATTTTCTGGAAGATTTCGTCCGGTTCATTTTGATTTTGCGGGGTTTTATTTTGACTGCAAATTATTATGATGTCCGAATTGGTTTGAGCAGTAGAAGAATAGTCTTATAATGTTACTGTGCACGTTCTGTATTAATTTGGTGAATTGTGAGTTTTGGAGATTTTCGTGTAAATTCGATAGACTACCGTTACTCTGCCCGATTTTCGTACGATTTCTGATTTGGTTGAAATTGATTGATTGACTTGATATGCGTATAATTATTGATATGATCGTCTTAGATTTCTTTATTTTTTTGATTATTGCGTCGATTATAGCATTGATTGATTGTTACTGAAAGACAAGTGGGAACCTGGTTGAACGTTGGTTGAAGATTGATCGATACCTGTACAGGATGGTGGGCCGACGGGCTTTCCTTTAAATCATAGACCATAGATCATCGATATAACGATTGGGAGTTATAAGGAGTTTTATATGCCGACGGGCGGCCGACGGGCGGCCGACGGGCAAAAGAGTGACGACTCTTCTTGATAGAACCAACGTGCGGATAACTACAACAGCATCATTGAACGAACTACAACAGCATCATTGATCATTGATAATAGCTAGTGTTTGTGCTTGTCGAGTAAGACCATTGTATGGATTTCCGGATATGCATTGATTGATCGATTTCTGACTGATTCATTGATATTGATGGATTTATCGAATTGACTTACTATTGTACGGATTCATTGATTTCATTGAATGATCATTGAGCATTGATACTACTTGACTATTGATCATTGATATTGATATGGACATGGATGGCATAGATTCATAGACTCATTGATACTATTGATTCAGTATTGATTTGACTTGCTACTGTTGATTTATCGTATTGCTTTTCCAATTGGATTTATCGTATTGCTTTTCTGTTTGATGTTATCGACTTGATTGCTTCATAGATACCGGCACCGATATTGATATGGATTTTACGTATTGATTCATAGAGATTGACACTGATATTGATACATTGAGTCGTCGTACCGGTTCTCGATCGATTGATTGATTGGAGGGATTGTTGTCGTATGGATTTGATTTATCGTAGAATTGATTTCTATTGACCTGATGATTTCATTGTATAGATTTGTTTTCAATTGCTAGGTTGCTTATTGAGTTGATTCGATTGTTCTATGAATTTCCCTGCTGATAGATGTAATTGACTGGAAAGTGCTTTAATGATTGAGATGATTTCCTTACTGTAGCATCATACGTCGTCATTATAGAATCTGTCGTTGATTGACTGATTTGCAAAAGTACGTTCTGACACGAGTTCTTTATTGAATTAATTGACGCTATCGGTTGCTAGTAATTGATACAGATATCCTATTGATTTGACTGATGATATAGATACACTGATTTGATTAGACGACACGACTGATCGAACTGATAGTATTGATAGTGTTGATTAATAGACGCTGCTACAAGGATAGATATTGATTGGAAGCACTTACTGATTTGATTTTGATTTACCGATGTTTTTACCACTGCATTGATTATTGACTATTGATTTACGTACTGCATCGACTACTGATTTGATTTCCGCTGTTCAGACTTGATTTCATTGACGATGGATTTCCGTATTGCATAGACTCATTGACCATTGATTGATTTGATTTCTTTGACCTGCATATTGATAGCATCGCCGTGCTTTGATTTCAGTTGTAGGCTTTGGTTACCTGCTGGGCTTTGTAAGCTCATTATATGTGGTTAATGATTTCAGGTGCAGGACCTCCAGTCTGAAGATCTTTCTGTCGAGTTCAGCCTTTTGTTTTGCAGCCTTTGGTAGGCTTTCTTTTGTAGCCGGTGTGGCTAGTGTAGATATTTCTTTTGGACTCTTTTATCACTTCACTGTTTGTACTATATGTGAATTATAGTATATGCTGTAGTTTCTTTTCTGTAATGTAATTATTTCTGGCTCTGGATATATGTTGGTATGGATTGATATGAATGACAGTCGAAGAAACCGAAAAAAAAAAAAGAAAGAACGATCTGATGAATCCTTTCGCTACACGGATCTTGGGTTGTTACATCACTATTGCTGTGTTCTCTGGAATAAAATAAGGATCAATATTGTATCTAAGGGTGTCAATTTCGGGTAACGGGTCGGGTTCGGGTCGAACCCGGAATTGACCGGGTTCAATCGGGTCGACCCTAACCCGTCCCGGGTAGGCAAACGGGTCGAAAACACAGACTGGACCCGACTCGTCGGGTTGTCGGGTTGACCCGACCCGACACGGGACGCACAGGCGGAGGGACGCGGGGCTCGCGGCAGACTCGCTCGCGCGGAGGTCTCAGGCGAGCAGCGGGTGGGTGCAAGGCGGACGCGGTGTGAGATCTCGTTCCCTTACTGTTCCTCTCTGAATTGGATTTTCCTCCCAGGATCGTCCAGGACGATGTTGAGATCGTTCAGGCCGATCAGTGCATTCAAACAGCTGATTTCTGGAGCTATTTCTGGACAGGATCGTCCAGGATGATATTGAGATCGTCCAGGACGATCGGCACTGTTCACAATACCGTCCTGATCATCGCCCTGGGAATGGTCCAGGACGATCAAAATTGGTCTGATCGTCCCGGGACGATCGGGCGATCGGCCAGGGCGATCGGGCGATCGGCCAGGGCGATCGGCCAGGCCGATCTGAGTATGATATAAGGAAATGAGCTCGTTTTGAGGAGAGAGAAATTCATTTTTTTTAAATCAGATATTTTGAGGAGAGAGAAAGAGAAAGGGAAAAAGAGGAAAAGCTGGTTTTTGGAGACCGCGGAGCGCTTTTCGTCCGACGCTGCTGTTGGGAAAAGTGAAGATCTCGTGGTAAGGACTCCGAACCCTGTTTCTGTTTTCGAAGATCTTGTGTTTTGATCGAGTTGTGCACTTTTTTGTGTTTTCGTAGTCTACTTTTTGACATGATTTTGATTTGACACGACTTTCACCACACAACTTCTAGTATGTTATAGATAAGACTATTGTACACGATTTGACTGTATTCTACGAAGATTTTATCGGTCGAAATTGATTCTACGCGATTTTAATCGAATAGAAAATTATCAGGACATGATTTGATTTGGACTCTTTACATTGATAGTCTTGTATTGATGCCGTGGATATTCGTTGGTAATTTGGAGAAATTCGGAATTTGTATCTTTTTGCAGGATTTTTGTGTAAAATTAATAGACTGCCGTTACTCTGCCCGATTTTCGTAGTTTTCCTGATTTGTCTGAAATTGATAGATTGATTTGATAAGTGCATGACTATTGATATGATTGTTCTAAATTTCTTTAATACTGCTTATTGCATCGATTATTGCATTGAATTGATTGTTACTGAAAGACAAGTGAGAATCTGATTGAACGTTGGTTGGAGATGATACATGTACAGGATGGTGGGCCGACGGGCTTTCCTTTAAATCATAGACCATTGATCATTGATATAACGATTGGGAGTTATAAGGAGTTTTATATGTCGACGGGCGGCCGACGAGCAAAAGAGTGACGACTCTTCTTGATTGAAACCAACGTGCGGATATCTACAATAGCAAAATGGATTTCTACAACAGCATCATTGATAATAGCTAGTGTTTGTGCTTGTCGAGTAAGACCATTGTATGGATTTCCTGATATGCATTGATTTATTGATTTGATTGGATTTACTGTATTGTATGATTTTATTGATTTCATCGATTGATTACCGAGCATTGATACTACTGAGCATTGATATGGACATGGATAGATATAGATATTGCATTGATAGCATGGATATGGACATCGTATAGATTCATTGATATTGCTGTCTATAGATTTTATAGATTCGCTGTTGCTACTATTTCTGCACCGTACTGACTGCTTTATAGATTCATTGTTTCGTATTGTTTTCCTAGATTGATTTCATTGATTAGATTGTATTGATTTGACAGCATCGATTTGATTGACGGATATTGATTGATTGAGTCGATTTATCGATTTGCCTGCCGCTGCATTGACTGGTTTTTATTGACTATTGATTTTCGGATTGCATTGACTCATTGACTCATTGACCATTGACTGATACGGATTTGGTAGATTGACATGCATATTGATAGCATCGCCGTGCTTTGATTTCAGTTATAGGTATTAGGTGACCTGCTGGGCTTTGTAAAGCTCATTATATGTGGTTGAAATTTTCAGGTCCGAGCAAGGCAAGTGGAATGGAGTTCGATCAGAATGTCAGACAAATCCTTTCACTATCGATATCTGGGATGTCACACGCGGGCAGGGCGGGTGCGCGGCGGGCGCGAGCGCGAGGCGAGCGCGAGGGTTGGTGCGCGCGTGTGGGCAGGGCGGGCGCGTGCGGGGTCGCGGGCAGCGCGGGCGCGACTTGCGAGCGGGCAACATTCGGCAGGGGGCGCGTGCAGCGTCGGGCAGTGTGCGAGTAGCTGGGGCAGCCTCGTGCAGCTCTTTCTAAGCGGGTTTCCGGGTTGACCCGTCAACCCGTCGGGTCAACCCGAACACGACCCGTTTTTGAAACGGGTCGAATCGGGAACCCGAACCCGACCCATTTTGAAATCGGGTAGGGTCCAACCCATATTTTTGGGGTCGGATCCGGGTCAGATTTTCGTGTCATGTCAAATATTGAAACCCCTAATTGTATCTTCATATTTGATCATGTGGACTAACTCATTAATGTTTTTTTTTTTTCCATTGGTAGGGCTTTTGTTTCAAGATATGCTGCACGTGAAGACAGATGGTTCTGAGGTTCTCTATCTCCATAGTCAATGGGGCATTAGATGCTGAAATAAGTTGAAGTGGAAAATTCTCAGATTCTCGCAAAATCCTTTTCTATCTAAATGCAATATTATTCTTCCAAGCAAGTTGGGATCGTTATCTTTTTGTGTCCTTGACTGCATCTGCCGCCCACAAAGGTCAACACACCCTTATCCACTCAACCAATCTAACTCATCTCTATACAATGAACAGTTGAAAAGTAAAGTAGCTACACTTCTTTCAATAGATTTATATAAACCATCAAGGCTTAATCTGTGACAACTTTTTTTTTTTTAATGATTTTTAAAGAAAGTTTTTAATTAAAATATTTTTTTTTAATTTTATATTAAAAAGGTGCTTTAAAAAATGCTAAAAAACAGCTCAAATGAAGCCAAAATTGTGAATTATCATTTTTTTTGGAGGAAACTCTACGGCGGGGCCTACGCGTTAATACTGATAAAAATTACATGTTTTTAAGGGATTAGAAGCTCATCAAAAGAACAATATCTGAAATAAAGCCTAGGAGCTTGAGATCCTATCTATTACAGAAAAAGGAAAGTAATGCAAAACACATAAGAAAAGCATCAGAATCCAAAAATAAGAGCTACCAACATCAGTAAGCATCCGAGACAGCACCCCAAAAATGGCTACTACGAACATCTAATGGCTCAGAACCACCATATAAGGAGTGGAAAACCAACAAAACATGCAAAGAAAAATAGAGAATGAGAGAATCAACTCCTAGGCAACACACAACCCAACAAATAACCGACCGAAAAGCAACCAACATAAAATACCAAAAAGCCAAGAAAAACCCACAGAACAAAACAACAGAGTTACTTCCTTGATTTCCTTTGACGACGTTTACTACCACGCGAGAGAGTTTTCTCAACAACTTGACAAACATCTAAACCATACAAGTCCTAACAAGAATCATCTAGCATGTCACTAACATCATCACTCACCTCATCCGGAGATGAAGGAGACCCTTCAAGCCAACCCGAATGCCCAGTACAAGTAACCCCTAAATTAAAAACAAAACGAGCATTCAAACCATTAAGGAACATGACAACAATAGACACCTCAACAAGAGCCTCAATTGCTAAAGATCCAATAGATGCATGAGAAATAGAATCACCACCAGTCTACACAAAATTAGAAGAAAACCCAACAAGGGCCGTGAGTAATTACATCCTCAGATGACACAACACACACTTGACCATAAGCCAATATCACCTTATTTTCAACCTCCTCAACATGAGACAAGGCCAAAACACCATCCCCCATATCCTCAGACCAAACGAAAGGCCCACCCGCCACCTCCTAATTAATCAACATGAGATAAAAACCATTAAAAGTATGAAAAACAACACCACCATGCTCTTTAGCAAAAATAGGCATAATCTCATGCCCCACAACATTAGACAGAGGAGAACCAACATCATCAACATGATCACAATTCACACCTTGAACCGACACCAACTCACCTTGGGTCAATCCAAACGAATCATTGATTGGAACATCAAGGTTATGCAAAGTAGGAACATCAGCCACAACTGCCTCCTTAACAAGAGGAGCAGCATTCAAATTAGGAAATAAAATCGAACAACCATCCTTCAAATGACCGATGTTTTATAATGAAAGCAACACAAAGGAAACTCTTCCATCTCAACTGATTGAATGTATCCCATAGACTTAGAACTGAGCCACACTTGAGAAGCATATCTTTTGGTAACATCTAATTCCACAAGTAAGTGAGCAACATATGGTCTAGAGCCGTTAATAGTTGCATTATCCATTCGCAAAGGTCTTCCAAACAGAGACCCCACTCCATGAAGTATGCGTGGGGAAAAAAGATGTTGGCGTAAACTAGAAAAAGAGATCCCAATGGGAACAATAGAGGATTCCACATTGATATCAAAATGGAGAGTCCACTTAAAAAGTTTCATGTAGCAATTGTTAAAGAAATAGGATCGGTGGAAAAAATTCCTACAATAATCTAAATCATTCACAAATTTTATCAACACATTTTTAGGGTTCAAAATTATAACTGAAAAAGCACCACATAGCTTCAAGTTGAAGAAAAATTTGTGAATAATATCAAAAAGCGAACAGTGGCCCGGGTACTTCCTGACTAAGGCAAACTCAAAAGGTGAAGCAAGAGAGAACATTTCCTCCTTCGAAATCAGTAAAGCAGACAAACCATGGTAGGACGAGACTTTGAGCGGACGGAAATCAGGCGAAGACGATCCATCTGACAAAGCATCTCTAAACAACCTAAATTTTTTGCTTTACATCCAAAAACCTAGGATCCCTTAAATGATCCGCAACCATACGGAAGAAAATCGCAAAAAAAGGGATTAAAGTAGGAAAGATACCCAACCTAGAAGGAAGCAAGGAGCGAAAACCCTAAACATCGCAAGAAAACAGAGCAGTAAGGGATTGCCTATATCACTGTTGATTTAAAGAATTATCATTTCTAGTTACAATATAGAGACATTTTTTAGTGGTTGAATGAATCACTATAGTGAATTTAGCTTTCATTTTGATTAATGTTTCGTTTCAGATAGTTCTTTGCCACAGGTTTTTTTTTTTTATGCTTTTAAGAAATTTTGTACTAAAAATTTGTTACATGAAGTAATAAGACAACTATGGGTGTCAATATTTGATACAACTCGAAAACATGACTCGAATCCTACTCAAAAATGCTGGGTTAATGTCAACCTGTTTATGAAATGGGTCGGGTTCGGGTTGACCTAGAAACCCAGGATTGACCCGGAATGACCCTGAAACGAATATGCCAGCATCTAACTGCGCGTGCCAGTATGTGCCCTCATCTGACCCCGCCTGTCTAACTTTGCCGGCGTGTTGCGTCTACCCGCATCAATTTTCCCGCCCATCGCTGAGTCACTGATGAGCGAGGACGTTGTCGCGATCGCCGACTTGCCATCGTCGGCGTTGCCTCGCCTTGCCATCCCACCTCCAACGCCTCTTTCGCTAACTCATCGTCGCCGACAATGCCTCGCCTTGTCATCCTGGGTTTACAAAACCGTGTCGGGTCGGATTAACACGGTAACACGACAAGTCGGGTTCAAGTTCGTATTTTCAACCAGTTTACAAAACTAGGTTTGGTTCAAGCCAACCCGTTTGAACGCGGGCCAGTTCTAAATTCGACCCGAACCCAACCCAAAATCCGAATTTGGCACCACTAGAAAACTGTTACGAATAAAACTAAAGTCCTCTCAGGCAAATATTTAACGGTCTACAAATTAATTTTTTTCTTTATTTTCTTTTATCAAACTATATTCAAGATAATTGGAAAATTTATGATAAATTCCTAATAGATAGAACTTCATATTTGAATGCAAACGAGTTCATTTTTTATTGGACTGCATTTATCTCATGTAAAGTTGCAAGAATTATTAAAGAACTTCTATAAGAATCTAAAACTATAAGTTGTGTTTGTTTTAGTCGGCAAAAGTTGAGGAGTGCTGTCTTGTGGAAACCCACCAAATTGTCAAATGGCTTGCTCGCATGCAATAATGTATCATTTTTTATGGATATGATATAATCAGCTCTACATGTTCTAGTTTAAGATTCGAACAACCGGCATTTTGAACGTAAGCAACAATACTTTTTTGGGTTTAATGAGGGCAAGGCTCGTTTAGTTACTAAAGGGAACAGCCTAATTTTAACTCAAAAAAGTAAAAGGGAATTATATGAACTGCGTTGTAAAAAATAGCAATGCTAGAAAATATAAAACAATTAGAATAGATAGGGACTAACTGTTATAAAAGTTACAGTGAAAGCAAAGAAGAATAATAAATAGATGAGGTGATTTGGCAAAATAGCAGAAAAACTCAGATTAGGCCAAGAAATATCTGGTCTAAGAGAGCAACACAAATTCCGTGATGCACGAACATCTTTAGTAGAATACTCCTTAAGAATAATTTATCATAATTTATTATAAATTTGTTACTTATCATTTCTAGAATGTTCTTATTAGCCTATAAATAAGCAAAGTACTGTAGTAGACAATATTAATGACGAATGTTATGACATTTTGAAGCTTAGTGCTTGTGTTAGTTCTATGGATTGAGATTTCCTTCTTGCATCCTCTTCTTCCAATAACCCAACGACTATCTTCCCACATCAGTTGATATCAGAGATTGGAGCTTGCGAAGAACAATGGACTGCAGAAGAATGTGGGCTATTGAAGACGATCGAAGCCGAAGAAGATGGATAGTTGACGAAGATTGACGATGAATAAGATGGGTGGTCGACGACGATCAATGCCGTGAAGCCCTTCGTGTGGCTCATGTGAAAGCATCACTTGATCAAATTGATTCTTTATGTGCTAATTTCAGTCGTTCCATAGAACGAATATGCACATCGGCCATCATATCAACGACACGCACTTCCACAACCTTACCATTGGACATCTACCCTCACTTGCCTGACTCACCTCCACTCTAGTCCCATTCCGTAGCCTATGATTTCGCCTCAGCCTTCTCTTGCGATCCGACTTCGCTCCTGCGGGCACCACCCGAGCCCATCGGCCCGCTTCCAACACTCCATTTCCTACTATCTCCGCCTTCGATCTTGAAGATGTTTCTCCACATGCCGACAGTGACACCGAGAAGTCATCTTATGGTTCTTCTGAGCTACTTACGGAGCAACCGCAGCTCGACATCGATTTTGACCTCGCCGTTGATACTAACATGGTCAAGGGAAAGCATTTCGTCGATTTCGACTCCGCCTCAGCCTTCTCCCGCGATCTGACCCAACTTCCATCGTCCACCCCATCTAATCATCTTACATCATTCATTCTCCCCATCCGATCCTCCTACATTTCTCCACCGCCAATCCGTGTTGCTACTCTTCCTTCTACTTTTAACCCTTTCCCAACCCTTCCTAGTTTTTTGCTGCTACCACCCGTGATCTCTTCACCCTTGCCGTTGAGCAACCTTGTTCTGCCACCAGCTTCCCCATCTAGACCGACTCCTACTGCAAAAAAGAATTACCGTGAGGATGAAGGTAGTGATGATAGACGTTTTGCTGGGAATGAAGATGTTGATTACATCTATCCATTGGATTCGAGGGTCAATGCAACCTCATCTGAGGCCCATTTTATAAAGGAATGTGAAGATCTTCATGCCCTTGTGGGAACGATTTTACTACCAGTGTGAAAATGTCCGGTTTAAATTCTACTGATAAGGCTGATCCAACACAACGCTCCCAAGTTGTTTGACAAAATATCTCTAAAGGATTTGATCCCAAATTTGTGATCAACAGAGATGAATTGAATGTAATGCATGGAGACATTGAATGTAGGAGCCAAGTCGCACACTCGCAGAGATAGAGAGGTGAGAACTCTGCTATTTCGGTGGTGAATAATGTTGAACTCCTAATGATACGATGAGTTAGGCCAAAGAATCTGAGGATGCTGTGTTATTTCTCAGCTAAAGCAGTTATACATGGACAAGCCTGCCATTGACACGGTAAAGAGAATGAAGCTATATGCAGATTCACTTGCACGCTTTCAAGATGGATCTCCTTATATTTATCCTCTATATGAGCTTGGAGAGCTGCCATAGGATTTTGCTCATCTTAGTGTTGTTTATTGTGACACCTATATGCTCAACAAACCAGAATGCAAGGTTGAGTTTGACCAAAATAGAAAAGCATCTCAACAAAACTATAATACTAAGCTTGCGGAAATGAACTGGACAAAATTTTTGATCCAGGATGGTTACTCATGATTTCTACACCTACCTCATTACCGTTGACATGCCTTGACAGAGTCAAACTTTTTGACACTAGGGAAGTATGATGTAGGAACATCTTTAGTAGAATACTCCTTAGTAATAGTTTATCATAGTTTGTTATAAGTTTGTTACTTATAGGGGTGTCAATTTGGGTCAACGGGTCAGGTTTAGGTCGAACTCGAAACTGACCCGACACTGTTCGGGTCAACCTGAACCCGACCCGTTTTTAAAAACGGGTCAGGTTTCCAGACCCGAACCCAACCCGATTCGGGTCCGGGTCAACCCAACCCGACACGAATGACCCGAAGTTGACCTAAAATTACTAATTTTCGGTAAAAAGTCGGGTCAATATTCAATTTTCAAGTCAAAATCGGGTAAAAAATGGGTCAATCTCGGGTTTTCGGGGTCAAATATGAGTTTTCGTGTCACTTTTGGGTCAATTTCGGGTTGCTGGGTCAAGCCAAACCCGACCCGATTTTTAAAAAGGATTGATTTGTTGAACCCGAACCCGAATTTTTCCGGGTCGGGTTCGGGTCGTGTTTCGGGTCGTGTCAAAAATTGACACCCCTAGTTACTTATGATTTCTAGAATGTTCTTATTAGCCTGTAGATAAACAAAGTATTGTAGTAGGAAATATTATTGATGAATATTATGACATTTTGAAGCTTAGTGCTTGTGTTTGCTCCACGGACTGGAAATTTCTTCTAGCTTCCTCTTCTTCCAACGATTATCTTCCCACATCATTCCCCCTATTGCTTAGAAAAAGCAAGGCCATCCAAAGGGAATAACAAAATCGGTCGAGATGGCTTTACGTGAGGGGCGAAATCAGCCTTAGTTCTTAGGGGATTGGGGGGCAAACTTGTAACTAACTGTTGGTGTTGCCTCGAATTTGGCTTGACCCTTGGTTGTTCATGTCCTTAATCATCGTACGCTTAGTAGATACGGCGGAGTTTGGCCTAAACTAATTTTGGCTGTAAGGGTATTTTGGCTCTATAAATATGTTGTCAAGGGCTTAGGATTTATAAGTAGTTTTGTATTCTCCTCTTCTCTGTAGTGAAACCAAATATCTTGTGTTTATTTGTGTTTGCAAATTGTGATTTGTTATTTCTCTTTTTATTTGGTTCATCGTTCTCTAACAATAATATCTCTATATAATGTGTTTAATTCTGATAGGGCTGCAATTGCCTAAACACTATAATATTTTAACTTTTTAGGGGGGGCAATTGCATAAATACTCTTATAATAAAGAATAAAAAATAGATGGAATGGAACAAATTACCTAAGAGTATAGCTGAATAGCGAATAAATTACTTCAAAAATCTCAAAAAAAAAAAAAAAAAAAAATTCTTTATTTGGGGGCATAGACCCACGACACGTTTACCCAACACTGATAGACGCAAAAGCATTAAAAAGCAAACATAATCTTGAGAAATAATTGATTTATAATTTGGAAATTGTCGCAAAGGAGGAATGTAGGAGAGAGAAAGAGTAGAGAAGGAGAGAGAAAGACAAGGAGCCAGTCTTTAAATAAGAGCTCATAGGCTTGAAGGAACAAGCAAGGCAGGACTCAGGAGCTTCTCTTCCTCGCAGACTCTTCTCGTTCTTCTCCTCCACTTCTCAGTTCACTGCTTCTTCTTCTTCTTCTGTCGCGTTTTACAGAAAGAAAGAGAAAGAGAAGAGATGGAAGGGAGAAAATCATTTGTGGATGAGTTTTTCCCCAGAAATAATGAGAAAGCGAAGACATCTAAGTATGACAGCTTGGCCTCTATATTTCCCCCACTCTCAACGGTAACTTAATTCCTCTGTTTCTCCCTGCTTCTATAAAATCTTCAGTCCTATATCAAGATTCTACGGGATTTTTTTTGAATAGAGCAGCTTTTCTGAATTCACCCAGCATTCACTTGCTCTCTTGTTTCAGGGAGCTGGAAAGGATTCAGAGTGGTCTGCTTCGTGCAGAAAAACTGAAACTGAGGGTATGGTTGACTCTCTATGGAGAGCTCTACTTATGTTGTTTTTGCTCTATCGTTGCTTAGTATTACAAAACTGGTAGTTTCCTTCAGTGGTAATAGCTACCACTGTTCTAGCTGTACTTATATTTGCAGACAATTCCCTCAGAAGAACATATAATTAGCTTTAAACTATGTATTTTGGAAAGAAACAAAGCTCTGTTTGAATTGAAGAAATTGAAGAACAGAAAACTGGAAGAAAATGGAAATGGCGAAGGAATTTGAGTTGAAATTTGTTTTCACCGACTGGTTTGGTTTGGTTGTTGAGGTGAAATTGAATGGATACAAATTTTCTCTTTCTTATCTACTCAAAGCTGGTCACAATTATGGCTCCATAAATTTATCTTCCGATTTTTCACTGGTTTTGGGTAGCAAGTTGTTAATTAAAGAATGAATTCATTTGCCACCATTTCTTAGATAAATCTAATTGTTTTAAGTGAATTACATTAAAATCAATAAAACGCACTTGAGTGGCTTCCAATTCCGGAAGTATCGGCGGTTTAACCGGTTGTCTGACCGCCAGTATTAACAGGTAGTTTATCCGGCGATGTTTAATAATGAACAGTCGGAAATGCCTGCGGTAAGATAACCCCCGAGTAGGCCGCCGGTTTTCTGTTTTTGCGTCGGATTTACCGGCGGCCAAGCCGCCAGTGTTAAGTTTTTTTTTTCGGTGGAATTTTAATATAGCTGCTGGTAAATACCGGCGGTAAACCAGCGATCAACTAGCAGCTTGGCCGCCGACAAAATCGGCGTTTGAGATGGCCAGTACGCTGCTAGTAATTAACTGACGATCGCCGGCGCTATGACCGCCGGAATTTACTGGCGTGATGGCTGCCGGAAAGCCACTTGAAATGGACTGCCACAATTTGGTTCCTACGCGGTTTATACCGGCGGTTAACAAATCACGGGAAAACCGCCGATAGTTTTTAAAACCGCCAGAAAACTTATACTAATCGCCGGAAAAAGTCGCCGGTAATTGACAATTTTCCTGTAGTGTTCAAATTCCCGAGAGGAAAAAGTGAATATGGCAATCTATAAAACATAAATCTCAACAATAGCAAAATTTTATTTGCAGCTGGTAATTCCTGGGGTAGCACAGGCCAAAACCAGAGCACAGCCAAGAAGAACAGCAAGCCTCTCAACTTCTGTGATTTGCCAGAATCATGTCTCATGAGCTCTTCTGTTTATTATGGTGGGCGAGATGACTACATTCCTCAGACTTCAACAACTCACAATTCTGGAGCACATTACAGTGTAAGCTACATATTCAAAATCCAGCAAAAAATATAGATGGCAAATAAGTGTATATTTTGTTTTAATTTTTTGTTGAAGGAGATATGATTTTGTTTACTAATTTAAAAGTCTTCGTGTTTGAAATATTCAGTACAAGAAGCAGAATAAAGAGGAAGATTCAGGGAATTCAGAAGTTGCCACGAGAGGAGACTGGTGGCAAGGTATTGTACTTAAATTAGCTAGAAAAGGAGCTCATACATTTATGAAATTCCTACAGTGAATATTTTCGCTGTATACTGTTTCTAACTCGTGAAATCTCCAGGTTCTTATTACTACTGAAATCTTCGAATGAAGGGTCACAGGCTTTCTCAACAAAATGAAGAAGGTATAGAACTGTTTCTATATTTTTAGGATTTGTTAAGAGGCAATTGAACATTCTATGTTGGCTTATCTGTTCCTTGAATTTTGCAAACTGTGTGAAACTTTTAGGTTTGAGAAGAATTTATGTATCAAATCATGCTATAACGAAATTGAAAAAAGAAAGCATGCAGATGACCACAGAAGGCACACAAAATTTTGCTTAATTTAGAGATCTATTGCATAAATTGATAAGGTTGTAATTACATGATATGACACTCTGAAATACTCGACTGCTATCATTTCTCCTAGAGAAATTATTCTGTGCGGAGGCCGAACCGGACGCAGAACACCGTACAGAAATCAATCAGAATACGTCACGTCAGTGGTGCCGAGCCGTTGTAACGAGCAAAGAGATGACATGGCGCATTTTAATTGATTTCTGAACGGCTTTTGACATCCACACAAAATAATTAGTCTTTCTCCTAATAATTGCTTGGATGATTAAAGCTAGTTTTCAAAAACTCATGTAATGATTTTAGAGGTTTGGCATCTCATCAAAGAACTTTAGTATTTCATTTTATTATTCCTAACTAGTATTAGATGAATCCATTATAACTCTTTGATGCTTTTTTACATTAACTCTCAGGTAATTGGTATTAATTACTGCTGCAAATAAGATGACAGCCTGTGCATTAGAAGATAGCAAATCAGCTGAACTTTTTCTAGTGATTGCTCTTTCTTTTACTCCAGTTTAGGTAGCTAATGGAAGAAGCTCTGGGTTGATGCAACTGTGAAAGACAGGCATTACCAAGCTTTGTTGTTGTGTTGTTTGGCGTTTTAGTTCCTTGGAACTTGTAATTTGTTAGGGAACAATCATGCTGGTCTTTCTGTTCTAACCTCAACTGTAGGGAGGAAGAAAGGACCAGTTGTTTATGATAAATAGATATTTGGTTGGAAATTCTCTCCTCTCTATCATTGAATGAAAAATAATGTTTTTTTGGTACGGATGTATCTACCCGCTGCCACTCCAAAGGGAGCATTTGGAGGGGTAGCTAATCCCCCGGCGGGACCTAGCAAGGCCGTCCACCAGCATCGGGCCCACACTTGCATTGCCCCACTAAAGAGTCGAGGCCATAGAATAGAGGATTCAAACCTAGGATGGAGATTAATCACCCTAAGCCCCGATGGGTATGAAAAATAATGTTGATATCACTAAGAACTCAAAAGAGTGGAAGTGAGGTGGTTGGTCCAAAGTTAGGGGCATTGGGTCTTGTGCTCTCACTTGCTTGGATCTGTCCCACCGAGTTGTCTTATTTGATGATTCTATCTTTTGCTCTCAACTACTTTATTTTCAAGAAATTGAAAAAGGGCAGAAAATTAAAATGTAGCATAAGAAATTACAAATAGAGGTGTTTCATCTTAGGGAATAGGGAGACCATCTCAGAGTCTGAGACCTTTTCAATTCCCTATCAATATTTTATCAATTTACAAATAATATAATATAATTTAAAATAAAATTCCATATAATATAGTTTAATAAAGTTCTATGTTATTATAGTACGTGTATTTAATTCAAAATTTCTAAATTGTACCTGAAAGTGAAAAAAATTATTATATGATGCATCCGGATGTGTTAGGAGGTCAATACAGACGCGCCTCATCACCAAATACATAATGTAATGGATGAAGTGACACGTTCAAACTAACTTCTGAACGTGCTCGGACTCCACACAGAATAATTTCTTATGAAAGTAAAGAATAAATTTTTGATCGCCTTGACTTCCTTCTATATAAGACAATCAAGTAAAAAAAGCACATAGTGGGGCAATGAATATTTTAGCTAGAATAACTAAAATGGAAAAATCAAGAGGCATTATCCAATTGAATATGTTTCACTATTTTAGAATGTAAGAACATGAGATCAAAATTCCCCCAATAGAGAGGATATTAACACAATTTTATTGATGAATTAACTATCATTGTATATTTTCTTTATATATAGAGATTTTTTTTTAGTAGGGGCATAAATTGAATATTTTAGATATTCCTTCAATTTTTTTTTTATTTGTGTTTGATAGCTTTAAAAAAAATTATTTGAAATTATGATTTCAAAAAGATTAAAAATAAGAGGATAAAAAATTTATAATTTATAACACATACTCTTCATATTCTGAAAGAGTTAAATAATTATTTTATTATCAATACAATTAAATATTTCTTTCTTAATATAAGTGATTAAAATATCATTTATTAGCTTTTGCAGCTTATATTACATATATTGATTTTAAAATAAATTCAAAATTATTTTGTTAATCATGACAAAACTTTGATTATAATATTCAAATCTAATTTATTTCAATATAAAAGTCAAAGTTCTAAGGAGATAAATAAAAAATAGAGATTAGTACGTGGGAGAGAGTAGATTGGGGATGGGCTCAAAATGAGTAATCTTCTTCTCTAATCTATCTTATTGCTCTAAAAAAAAATGTTACAGTAATTGAACCTCATTAGGAATAAAAAAATGAGCTAAACAAAATTTATAGGCGATATTAGCCCAAACTAAATAATCCCAATATTACAGTAATTGAACCTCATTGTTAGTGACGTCAAACATTTTTTTTTTCTTGGACATTTAAGTTAATTAAGGCAGATTCATACATACATCACATACAGAAACCTCGAACCTAAGAACTCTTAGTTAGTAGTCTAAGCTCTCAACCAACAGACAAAGATGAGCTGTATACATTTTTTACTTTTTAATTTCATAGCCGCCTTCTCATTTACTTGCCAAAAAATTCTTTGTATCTTTGTAATTAGCAACAATCATTAAAGTTCATTAATTTTGGTAGGGGCAAAAATTGGAGTTCTAGTGATTGGTGAGGAGAAAGAAACAATTTTGTGTTAGTATGAGGCCCCCTATTTTATACTTCATTTGGGACAACTTTTTTATTGCTTCTTGAAGCAGCTTTTTAGTACAAAAATTTTAAATTCTATACTAAAAAGCTGCTTCAAAAAGCAATGAAAAAGTCGTCCCAAACAAAGCTTTAGCTTCGACTCTTTCCATGATTATGGTTGAAGGGGATAAGAGACAGAGGTGGAGTGTAGGATGATTTAAAGTAGTTTGAACATTGAAGCCTTATGAGCAAAAGTACCACAAATCTAACAAGAGGTTGTTTTATTGTTTTCCATTCATAAATCATAGGTTGCAATATATCTAATATAAGTGATTAAAAATTAAAATAGTTTTAATTGAAATTATTTATTCAATTAATTAATTTTAATTAAAGTATTTCTCTTAAAGATTTATTACTATTCTTTTATTTTAGAAATTTGGACATATCTTATTTCTTGCTTAATTTTTAAGTGGGTTTTGCTTTCTTATTTATCTACTTATCTACCAAGGCATACCGAGAGGATTTGGAAAGAAAAAGAAGGAAAAGAAAGTAGTTGTGTGTGCTTGTGGTTCGGGTGTGAGAACAATGGTTTTTCCGAGAGAGCTAGGGCTTGGAGTGGTGCTTGGCTTCTTGTACGAGAGAGAATATGAGATGTGTTGGTGAATCTTTCTTGTTATTCTTTTTCGAGAAAGACAATCGTAAGAGATTGTCGGATGGAAGTATGATTTGTGTTGTAAGAAATTGTTCTTTTGCAAAGCTCAGCTATATGATGGATATGCAAGTATATATCTCCTATTTAGATTAAGAAGATTGGTGCATTGTTGCTTGTTGCTCTCGGTTTTGAGTGCTCCTGTTCTCTGATTTTCCCGACTCAATATATCTCCTTTTCTAGAATTAATTTCCTGTTGTTTCTTGTTAAAGACCTATTTTAGATCTTAATGGTGGAGTAGATTCTTATTGTTATAGCAATTTATGTTTTCAGTTATGTAAGAGTTGCTATTGGCATTGTTTTGGAAAGTTATTAGAGTAGATTTCTGAATAAACAATATCTTTTATCTTGTTATATTCACATATTTATATTCGCATATTTGAATAAAAAAGATGATGAACAAAGTTGCCCTATGGATGTCTCGACATAAGAACTCGAATCATATAATTATATGAAATTGTTTCTTTCATGTTAACTAAAAATATTGGGAATTTTTAAAGAATAAGCAAGATTAAAAATTGTATTAACAGTTTAAGAATGTTTAAAAAAATTTAAATATAGGCAAAATCGCTTGTTTAACCGACGACTTATGCTGACTAGGATTAGTTGAGTCAGGTAGCCATTATGTTGAGTAGACAAAGAAATGATATTATTAATAAGTTGCCCGTTAAAAATAATTCTAGAAGTGGTGCAAGAATAACATGTAAATCGAATTTTTTCTGACTATAAGATTTGATATTAGATTTAACTATTCAAATATATTAGATTTAACCCTCATTAAATAATTATTTTTTTTTTAAAATTAGATTTTATAATAAAAAGGTTGGCACCACAAATGTATGTATTAGTTATGAATACTAACAATAATGCAAATATTAATTAGTATTTAATAGGTATGATTAGAGTTAATGAGTGTTTCATTACAAATATAAGAAAAAGTTTTAAATTGCCTCACGTGCATTTTACTAGCCAAATAAAAAAGATTCATAAATAAAATGGTAATAATTTAAATGATCCATAACATAAGCATACTAAAATACATAAAAGGATGAACTAGCGTCGCCTACGTGGCCTCTGTGGCAATGCATCAATGCCTGGAGTTTAATGTTGTGGAGGTCGTCGTGGCCTTTAATGTAACATGTGATGTTCCTCCACAGCAACTTCTTCCTCAGCTATGTCATCTGTATGAAGGGAGCTCAGTACAAAATCTGAGGTGAGGTATGCATCCAAATCTGCTGGCACCAGGTTACTGAAGAGGTCCCCATAGGGCCCTTGATCAAGATAAGAGGAGGGTCCAACATATCCACTGTAATGCTGAGGAGCATCCTGGTTCATGGAAAAT
Organism: Dendrobium huoshanense; assembly: GCA_016618105.1. Lineage (NCBI taxonomy): Eukaryota > Viridiplantae > Streptophyta > Magnoliopsida > Asparagales > Orchidaceae > Dendrobium > Dendrobium huoshanense. The sequence goes on from CM028348.1 coordinate 25,387,011, forward strand.
GGTATATCATGCTCACTTCTATCGTCAAAGTATCCTTGATCTTGAATATACAACAACCTGCGCAAACCCCGACAACACTCTGTGTTTATGTCCCTCTGTTATTGTGTATCATTTGTACCATTGAAGTGTTGTTGCAAAGCATGTTTAGTACCCAGGAAAAAATCTCTCTGAATTAACAAAAAAAATTTGTTATTATTTCACAAAAAAAAATTATCTAAGAAATTTATAGTATATTTAATTTGAACCTACTAGAAGGCGCTCAGAGGGAGCTCTAGGATATGCGGTTGGGGAGGCTCAACAGGTGCCTTCAACATGTATAGTGTTGCCCATGACTTATACCACTGTATGTAGTGATGAATCGAGTAGTTATTATGTCGGTCAAGGAGGTCCCCTGTAACTATATATCTACGCCTACTCTCCCATATGGCAATGTGTGCTTGGTGGTACAACATCCAGTCCATGTCTGATTTCCCATGACCATCTACCCTTTTGAAGTTTGGTTTCATTGGTTGGACGTTAGTAGTTAGGCACAATCCATATTGTCGTAGTACTCTATCTAGCAAGTGCCACTCAACCCTCTTCCAACTAATCAGAGGCACTCGTGCAGTCTAAATGTTCTCCCATGACAGACAAATCTGTGCAACCTGAGCTTGAATATCAGACGTGTATGACTGTCAAATTACCTGCATATTCAATAATAACTTATATGAATTGAAAATAACAAGTTAATTTTTCATTTCAAAACTTTAGGAAGCTACCTGACTATCAAATAAACCATCGAGCTCATCTCTATAACTAAAAATATTTCCAACGGGCAACTCTCTTAGCCGATCCACATTCCACTTATAAGTCACCCGTTAAACAGGCGACTAACTTCAAGTCATAAATGCCACATCATCTGTCACGTCGTTCATTTGATTAGACCTAAGTTGCCTTTCAAACGAGCGACTTTGCCTATTTTTAAATTCTTTCAGCACCATGCTTAATCTTATAGTCAACTCGCTCATTATGCTTACTTTGAAAATTTGCCCAAAAATATTTGTTTACTATTTTTTTCTTGAAATTAGTTTTATTAGAGAGCAATTTGCAAATAATTTTAAAACTACGATTGAAATATTTTTGTACATATTGAATTGGGCGGCTAATTAACAGTGCCTTGTATTGGATGCCCATATCCACACTCACCCATATACCCACCCATACCCAATGGGTATGGGTACGTCCATGACCTTGTGGATGGGTATGAGTGGGTACTCAACATTGAGGGATAAATCAATTTACATTTCAAATCATCATATATCTTATATTACTGCAATCATCACTACGTAGTGTGCAGCACTTAAACCACACTGCGACTACAGTAAATTCTTATATGCGGCTTGAAAGTTTGTAATCAAGGCAAAGGGAAACAAGCCTCAAGGCCACCAGTCCATGGCAGACTACGTTCAAAAATCATGGAAAGTGGATGGGTATAGATAGGTTCGGAATCCCAAAAGTCACCATGGGTTAGCGTGGGTGGGCAAAGCCCGTCCGAGTAAAGCATGGGTACCCAACCAAGATCGCTAATTAATCTCTTTCACGTACAAAAATACCATTTCCCTTCACAGAAATAATTATGTGGTATGGAAGAATAGAGTTGTGAAAATTTAAACACTAACTCTAGCAATGGCCAATTTGATTGTTTTGGTCGTTAGTAATCAGCGGAAGGGATATACTAATTTTACAAATAATTTTGGATATATCAAACTCAAACAAGCAACACAAAGGGTGGTTAGGAAGCTCCGCCAAAATAATTACTTCCTTAAAACCGTCTTTTACAAGTAAATACTCAGTTGTAAGTATTTGCTAAATATTTATAAATACGCAGTAAATACGGACGTTTCTCAAAGAAAAAATTATTCTGTGAGTATTTGCTAGATAAAGAATGTATTACATTTTTATAATATATCATCATCAAAATATTTTGACTAAAAAACAATATTATTTATGCAATGAAAAATATTGCTAATTCTTAATATAGTTTGAGGATCTTTCAACATTCACAAAATTTGCATTTCTATAACTGCAGGAAAATTAAACATTTTCCATATATTTTTTCATCGAAAATCACCCAATTTCCGACGAAAATGAATATTTACGAAGGATTTCCGAAATTTAATGTAGGTCAGACAAATGATGAGGTTTCCATGACAATGATTGACCTTAAGACAACATATATCTCATAGATCATTCATATCAACCTCTGTAATTTCTAGTCACATAATGTTGTAGGAATGTCACTGAAATTTATGATATCATCAAGGGATGATGTTATGTGTAATCATTATGAAGCATTGACATTCTGCACAAAGATGCACATCAATTTTCCACTGGAAGCATTTGATTATTATGGATATTGTCACATTGAAATACTTTTGCGCATTATACATGATAACATCATATGATATGCTTCTTCATAAGAACTATTATCTGAAGTATGTTTTCCAACAGAAGTTGAAGATTACTGGTGAAGGACAAATGTTTGATATTTTCATATTTTTTATATTATTTGATGTGATATTAAATCAAATACTCTCATTTACTTGAATATAAACAAACTCTTCTTCATAGGCTGTGATGCAAGAAAGTAAAAGTGACATTTATTTGGCAGCCACCATAAAATTGTGGGCCGTTCTGATGAGTGCAGCTAAAAATTTCATGCAAAAGAAGTTAAACTACTTTGTTTTTTTGGTTAAAGCAATGCTTCCTACATTCCTAGAATCAACACATTTTAACACGGAATGCATAACTTGATGATTTAATGGCGAATTTCAGTCCAAAAACTGTACAACAATAATATCAAGCCTTTGTCCCACTACGTGGGTCGGTTACATGAATAATTTTTTGCCATTGTGTCATGTTAAAAGTTAAATTCTCATTTAAATCTAATAAAAAAAGATCATTTCTAATATTTTCTAACCAAATCTTTTTAGGTCTACCTCTACCTTTCTTAACATAAGTCAAATCTAACACCTCAACTTTTCTAACCGGGTCATCGGAAGGCCTCCGTTTAATGTGACCAAACCATCTAGGCGACTCTCTCTAATCTTATCTTCCACTGGAGCTACTCCAACCTTATCACTTATATGCTCATTTCGTATCCTATCTCTAAGGGTAAAGCCACTCATCAACCTAAGCATCCTCATCTCTGCAACACTTAACTTTGTATTATGCTTCTCTTTTAATGGCCAACATTCGGCACCATAAAGCATTGCAGGTCTCACCACCATCTTGTAGAATTTACCTTTCAGTTTGAGGGGGACTTTTCTATCGCACAACAAGCCTTATGCATTCTTTCACTTCAACCATCCAACTTGAATTATGCTGATAATATCCCCATCTATTTCATCTTCACTATGAACAATATATCCAAGATATTTGAAATGTGTACTCTTATTAATGACTTGATCGCCCAAAGTCACAATCCTCTCACTAGATCTATTACTAGTAAAATTACACTCCATATACTCAGTTTTAGATCTACTCAAGCGAAAACCTTTTGAATCTAAGGTTGACCTCCATAATTAAAGTTTACCTTCAACTCCCGCTAGTCTTATCAACAAGAAGATTATCAGTCAAAAAAACTGTGAAATTAAAAGAACATCAGTCCAAAAACTGTGAAGTTAAAAAAAAAATCTTGAATTTACTTTTAGCACATGAACGGTAAGTATTGATATAATGATAATTTGCTTTTCAGGATAGATTTAATTTTTCTATTATTGAGGTACAAAGAAGATTTGATTTGAATCTAATTTAATGATGGATCTTTTTTTTATGATCGCTAATGCTTTGATTTCTTTCTTCTTCCTTGAAATTATCTTAAGAATTATGTACTATGTTTAATTTGAGACAGTTAGAAAGAGAAAGGAGGTATAATATGACTTCTTAGAAAATGTATTACTGTACAATAGCTAGGAGAAAGAAAAAGAGAACAATTTTTGTTAAGAGAAAGAAATGGAAGGATTATAATTTAGGATTTTTTAGTAGAGGAATGGAAGCTTCATGGAGGAGACAGAAAACTCGTTGGAAGGAGAGGAGAAAGAAGAGAAAAAGAATGGAAGAATCTTTTAATATTCATTCATAATTTAATAATCCAAACATTATCTATAAAATATGATTTAAGTCGAATTTCAATCTTTATAAATTCTTTAATTTTTATCATCTGAATTTAAAATGAAGAGAATCCTAACAATAAAACAAAATAAAATAAAGATAAATTCATAAGTAATTCAAAATACTTAAATATTTAGAAATAATAATTTTGTACTACAACAGCATCCCTGATGTTCGTATAACTCTTCCCCTAAAGAGTTCTGTAAGATGCCTTTTCTCGGAAGTTAGTATTCATTGTGAAAGAGGAGGTGGTGGAACTAACTCTTAAATATCTTTTTCAACAACAAAATATATCTCAATATCGATAATAGGGACACACAAATCTTTGACTTAGAAATATTTCTTCCTTGGTAAATATCAATATATACCGAATGGTCTGATTTTGTAATTACATTTGGAATGAAGAAAACAAATAATCATAAGGGTCGAATCTAGAAATAGAAAAGAGTGGCAACTAATGAAGATTCCAATCCTCTGAGAGAAGCTATGAGTCCACCAAGGAAAAGGCATCAGGAGAGAAGCTATTTATTAGTATTACAATAAAGTGGGTGTTCATAGCTTTGTGCTTCCATTTTAAAGTTTTTGTAGATCTTGTTTGCCTAATTTACAATGCATAATATAGGTGCAAGATGAATATTGATTAGTGTCTCACTTTCCATGATGCATGAGTATTTGAATTGCAAGTTTACAGTGTTGTAAATGCGTAATTGACATGTGGCGATGCAAACTTCACTGTATCAATAGAGGGACTTTTAAATAATAGGAACACCGCATGATAAATACACACACAGATCCTAAATTAAGATACTGAAAAATATTTTGATGTTAGTTTTATATCCTAAATTAACATGGAAATAGAAGAATGTGTGTGATGTTGTAAGGAAGTGTGAAGAGGAGGAAGCCTACCTCACTAATTTGACTTCATCAAGGCTTGAAGCAATTTGTAGTAATGCCTCACGTCCTATAACACCATATACCCAGCCTAATTCTAGCCAGTAGTATGCAACTGACATTCTTGAGGATCATTTAATCCAATCATACAAATCCTTTTGTTTAACATCCACTACTTATACTAAGCAAAGATACATGTTAGTAAGCTAGTTCTACTATCAGATTCCAAAATATGGTCGCCAAAATTTGGAGCCATTATAGGGTTGGAAGGGATAGCTCATGGCACAAAACAATCATCAAATTTGTGATTCTTTCCAAATTTCTTAAGAATTTGTGAGCCACCACTTCAATCATGTTCTTCAATAAATTTTTTCATAAGTTGAGCACATAAACCAAATCATACCAACCCCATATCCAAGGCAATAAATATTTCTGCCCATACTTCAAAATAACACATTGATTTGCTAATTCAATAATAATTCATAGTAGAAAGGGCTTTGCAACCCAAAATTTCATAGCCACGATCTCATATGACAAGCAATTTCTGTCTGTGACATCAGAATGGGAATGCTCAGCAGTTTATATGTGAGCAATTAAAAGATATAGAGAATGAAAATTCAAATCCAAGTCGGCACTTCGAATAAATTTAGTATGTCGCATCACAGTAAAATAGATAAGATAATCACAGTCAAAATCATCCGTAACTTACGATGAACATAATAGATTTATATACCTCGTTTTGGAAATAAACTAATTCTTTCAACATTCAAACATAGAAGCGAGATTCACCTTATTGTTTCATAATTTATTTAGTTTTCTAGCACTTGGCGACGTTGGCGTAACCATGACCATCGGCTATCTGGACACCACCGCTCCGGGCCCACTTGAACGTCCCGCTCCCAGCGACGAGAAACCCGACGGCGTGTCCAACAACGGCGGCGATTAGAACTCCGACGTTAAACGACATGACGGCAAGCATCACTAGGTAGAGCAACCCCATCCGCAGAGTGTGGAGAGCTGTGAGGGCGAGCCCAATAGAAGCCCGGGCGCCAGCGGACGCGGAAAGAGGCTGGGCGTGGCGGCGGGAGAGGGTGGAGAGGCACTCCTCAGCGGCAGCAGCGATGGCGACGAGGAAGAGGGCAAGTAAATAGACGCCAAGGCCGCGGTCGCCGGGCCAGCCCGAGAAGAGGATCTGGACCCTATCGCCCCAGAAGAAGGTCATGTGCATCATGCCGTGATGGTCCATGTGGCCGTTGGCGGGCATTTTAGGAGACGCCGGCGGCGAGTCCATCCCTTTCATATCCATTTGGACTCGAGGGTTGCGATTTGGGGTAACGGTGAGTCTCTTACTCTTTTCTCAAAGATAAAAGGAGATGATAAAAGGATGACGAAGGGGAGTGCTGTGCCAGCCGTATCTTGAACGCTTTGCCTCGAGAATTTGAGGTTCAGCCTACGCGGCGATTCCAGACCACATAATTAATATATATATATATATATATATATATATATATATATATATATATATATATATATATTAAAATTAAAAAGTTTAATATTTTTAATAATTTTTTTAATATCATGCGATAATATATGTAATATTTCTAAATGTTAAAAAAAAAAAAAAACTTTTATGCAAAATATGAGCTATGTGTATTAATTGGGATGAAAATGATATGAAATAGATACTAAATATATCTATTCTTGAAAATATAGAATTTCTATATTTTTAGTCATAAAATTATAATATTATTTCTTAAAAATAAAAATAATATCATAATGGCACAAATTAAAAAAAATTATTTTAATTACACATAAAATAAAAAATATAGCTAAATTTATTAAATAACTAAACTCAATTGAAAAAATAATAATAATGACACCATAGATTATTTGCTTAAGCTGAGAAAATTGATTCTTTTGAAGAAAAAAATTATTATTAGAAAGTTACTAAAAATATAAAATTACTAATAAATTTCCATTATGTTATTTAAGCATTTCTTAAATAAAAAAAGTGGAAGGCTTAACTTATTATGTATTTCAAGTTAATATTTCTTATTCATGACATATATGTGAACATATTTGTCAATTAAGTGGACTCATAAATTGCATGTGTAGCATATATTAGGCTCGAGATATTATTGGTGCGGAGTGCAGACGGAGAGAACTATCCGCACATTAGTATAAAATCCAGCTAGGTACCGTTCGGTACCGCTTGGTACGCTGTGTCTGTGCAGACGGTGCTCTCCCCGTCTGCACTCCGCACCTAATAATTTTTCTATTAGACTCTCTTCGAGCAAATGCATGTCTTATTATGCCCCTCACAAGTCACAATAACCTATTATTAGTTTATTACTGAGTATCATTGCATCATAATTCATCATAATAAATTAGAGATAAATATAATATTTTTAAACCAAAAATTGATTAATAAAGCATTTGTGATATGGTGGTTGATGCGTATGATTTCTCATGTTCTTCGTCTCAAAACACAATTTATTTTTTATATTCTAGTTATATATTTTTTATAATAAAATTAAATAATAATAATAATAATAATTAAATTTTATTAATATATATATATATGTTAAAAAAAAATCAATATTTAGTGAAAAAGATAATATTAATAGTGACTCACAATATTTTGATAATGATTATAAATAAGTAATTTGATTAAAGTTTAAAAATATTCATTAATTACATTTTATTTCAGTTTGTGGAATTTGCACACATACCATATAATTAATGTATATGTATATCAATCATCTAAAATTAGATATTTACTTAGAAACGCTTTAGTGTCTCAATATATCAAAGCATATGCATATAAAAAAATTTATTATAAAAAGTTATCCAACAGGCTCCACAAATGAACTTGTCCAATGACCATTGAGCCTTACTTGCTTGAGCCTATAGAAGGAGATCAACCTTTATAGGCACAATTAAGGGTCATTATAAATCAACTAACTCAACACTATTCCCTCATAAGAGGAGGTCGGTCATCAAAGCCACTCACTCTCATCTAAGCCATGTACCTTCATTAATCCTCGCTAACCTCAACTGTAGGACAACGCCTACCCATGAGTCTCTTAACTCACCCTATAACAACCATCCAACCATAGAGCTCTTTCTACCCGCAATAAAAACTCATTCGCCTCCCTTTCCTAAGGTGATTTGAGGCTCCAACACAAGTTGTCAGTCACCCCACGATGACTACTAATCATGAACCTACTCGACACTATTGAACTTGTTGAGATGTAATTCATCAAGGTTTCAAATGTCCATTCTCCTTTTAACAAGCCAAGAGGTGACACGTGTCTATGGTAGCATGTATTGAGTATCATTAAATCGATATATTTTTTTAATTATTTCAAGATGGATTTTTTTTATATAGGTCTTGGGTCCTTATAAATAAAGGGTGAAAAATGTTATTTTGGATCTTCTTAATAATTGAGATTTTGAGCCTTCTAAGCACTTATATTGTAGATATATAGTGCATTGTTCTCTCCATTTTCACACAGGTTCTCAAATCACCCATCTCTAATAATGATGGGTGTTATATATGGATAAATTTAGATTCAATAACATTTTTTATGTGATTTAAAATTTTGATTATTATATAAATAAATATTAAAATTCATATGTCATAAAGAAAATTGTCAGTCCGTCTCACAACGCCGCAAAGCTTAACTCTTTGTCTCCAGCCTATTTGACAGCGCCATAACTTTGGGGTGTGCAGTGCTGCAACATCGAGGTTTGGAGCATTATAGTGCTCTGCTCTCTTTCTTTCTCTAAGCAAACTTTGCAGCGCTATGATATACAGAGTCAGGGTGTTGCACTATTGCACGGAATAATTTTTTAGGTGCAAAGACACAAGCAGGTGGACGAACCCTGCAACCTCTTAGAAAGCTCAATAGATTGAATTGAGGTTCGAGGCAAAAATACAATCGGATTTCACACATAAGTAAAAAAAAAAAAAATTAATTATATAATTTTGAGTGCTAAGTATGCACTTTCCCTTTATTTTATGTGTTCTACAATTAAAAAATAATTCATCAATTACGTTTTAATATGTACTTTCCCTTTGTTTTATGTGTTCTACAATTAAAAAATAATTCATCAATTACGTTTTAACATTAAAAATAATTTATTTCTTAATGAGTTACGTGGCATTAGAGATGGATTCTATGCACAATTAAGAATTCCTATTCTTGACGGCGGTCTTTTTATAATTAAAAAAAAAAGTCACGGGTGAGTTATAATTGAAGCTATAGTTATCTTCTCAGCAGCTACGGCTCCAAGCGAATCAAATGTTAGAAGAACTATTTGTTGTTTGGTTTTATTAAAGTTTATTTGTGGTTGTTTAATTAATTAAATAAATAAATTTGAATAATATTTTAAATGTTCGATTCTTAAGTAAACAAATTTCATCACTAATATGTTCGGCTCATTTATGTTCATGCACAACACCATTTAAAGCTTGCGAACAAAGTTCAACATTAAGCTCGGTAAGAAGTTTGATAAAAGCTCGATTTGTGTTCTATTCAGAACTCTTGACTAAGCTCGATAAAAACTTAATTAATATTTGAATATAAAATTGATAAATATATATAATATAAATATTTTATATTTACTATAACATAATGATATAATTATTGTTAAATAATAAAATTTAAAGTAATTATATATTATAATATATGATAACTAAAAAAAATTATTAAATATGCTCTCGAACATGTTGATATAATTGTTTGTTATGAGGCTCGATAAAGCTCGTTTGTTAAGTTAATGAATATTTAGAAGTAGAGCTCGTTTATAACTCGCTAAGGCTTTTTGTTTAAAGCTCGATAAGCACTAAACAAATCAAACATGAACCGAACATGAACACTCATTAATTTATGAGAGCCAAACATGAACACAAACAATAAAGCTCGAATCAAATATGATCCAAACTTAAACAAGCTAATAATAAATGAACTCAAACATGAAAACTCACATACTCGACTCGGCCCGGCTCGATTAATTTGCAACCCCATCAGCAGCTTTATCTCATTTCTCCCTCTCTCTCTCCTAGCAGTCGCTCCAAACAACTGGTTGAGTTCTTTGAATTTCTAATCTCCGAGAGGAATTTTGTCACCTGCCAATCTCTTCGCCAGTGTTCATATTTTTATTAATTTGTTTTTTTTTTAAATGTTGTATATTTGGTTTTTTTTTTATTATTAATTTGAAAAAAATACATATTCATTTTGGATCTGGAATGAGTTTAGTGTTTTCCAAAGATAGGGATAAATATTTGATTTAAAAAAAATGAAGTTACTTTTGAATTTATTTTTTTTCTGTATTTATTTGTAAAGTTTCATGTAAAAAAATAAATAAAAATGAATTTAATGTTTAGAAATTATTGTTGTTGTTTAATGTTTTTAATGTTAAGAGTATACATTATCATTATGATACCTTAATTAATAAAAAATTTATACCAAAAGTTTTCATTATTAATAATTATACTATTTTAAAATTTCTCTTTGATGTTAATTTTTAAAATTATTAAGTTCTCATTATTCTAAACATATCATTATATATATTAAATTTTAGTTTTTCTGTAAATTTCTTTATATTAATTAACTTTATATATTATCAGTATTATGCCATAATAATTTTGCTACAATTTCATGTTTTTTACTAATATTATGTTATCTACTTTAACATTAATCAGTAGCTTAAATACAATGGCATGCACATGAACCAACAAGCTAGACCTTAAAGACAGCGAGTTCAAAAGCAACCTAGTGTTGAGGAGGCAATCTATGGGCCTGCATTGGCAGATGTATACCTCACCGTCGATTGTTTATGAGGCAAACATAGAGCAGCCCACCCTGATCAGATATCATTGTTAAAATTTCTTCCTTATTAGCAAAATGTATATTTTAAACAATTGTAATATATAGGGGACAATTCTAGAGAGAGCATCACGTATGCTCATGATCCAAGATTCATTGCAACCATCAAGACAGGTGGTTTGCACTGTATTAGGCAGTTGATGTACATCAAACTTGATTACTATCAAACTTGATCGAGAGATGGTCACTTCAAACAATACATTTCATCTTGCAGTAGAAGGAGATGAGTATTATACTACAAGATGTAGCAATGATTATGAGTTTACATATTGATAGATTTGCATTATTCGGCCCCTTAGTGGTTGAATTGGGGAAATGATTGAATTTTTGGCTAGATTACTGTAACGATTTACTGGGCAATCATCCAAATCTTTTATTCATTATGGGTGTTTGTTAATGCTAGATACCCCTAGATGTGAAATTCATTTGCAATATCTTCCATTACTTGAGGACATACAATTATTCAACGTTTACTCGATTGGTGGTACGGTCTTAGCACAGAGAATTGATAGAGGCAACCACGCCCAAACGTGCTAACATCATTGGATGCGTTCATCTCCTACAGATTTGGTCTTGGGAACATATCCATGTTGGAAGACCCACGTTGCATGTACCATATTAGAAACTATTACAAGGCTATTGTGTGGGAGGAAGGTAGTTATCCGACAATTTGGATTCTCGCCGACCACTGACATTCAGCCAATGGATTAAAACTACGTTAGAGTGGAAGGTCGTGGGAAGGCCGGTATGGATTGGATGATTTACCATAGCTCTATATTATCATGTGAGAAGGACGCTTAGGAGTGGTCGTTCATGGTGTGTAGCATCCTGATGATGAGGACCAAACATTAAAGTAGTACTTGCATTGGTATAGATCGTGGGCATCACTATAGGGTAAATTTTTAAAATAATTATTATTAAAAATTTAATTAGTTATTAAACCAACAAAAAAAATAAATTTAGAACTAGGAAAAGTCGCCCATTGAATGGGCGACTTGCTCAAGTTATAAAATATAAAAAAAAGGATTTTAGGGAAGAGAAAGTTAGAGAGAGAAATAAAGTATGAGATATAAATAAAGAAATAAAAAAAAAAAAAATTAATGTTGTTCTGGAGAGGAGGTATATCAGATTTTTTTTTATTTTTTATTAAAATTTTAAATGCAAATTTTTTTTCTTATTTTTTAATAAATAATTTAGAATAAAAGAACTTTAATGAGTTATTACGTGCCAAAAATTTTACAATTTAATTTATTATAATCAATTTAAAAATACATATATTTTTATAATTTTTTATTATAATCAATTTAAAAGAACTTTAAATTTATCTTGTTCCAAAGAAAATGATATTTTAAATAAATAATTATTTTACTCTTTCATTAAATTTAGAGAGTAACTTAATTTTTATTAAATATAAATAAAAACTACGTTATTATTTTTCATTAAATATAGAAGTAACGTGATTTTTTTAAAAATATCTAATTTTAATAAAAATCATTAAATTGATTAATGAAAAAATAAGATAAATAATTATATAAAATATTATTTCCTTAAAACAAGATAAATTTAAAATAATAATACTGTATTATGAACCAAAAATAATAATAAAAAAAAGATTTATTTTTAAATTGATTATGAAAAATTAAACTGTGAAATTTTTTAATACATATTAACTCATAAAAAATATTTTATTTAAATTTTTTTAAAAAAATAAGAAAAAAAATTTGCATTTAAGATTTTAATAAAAAAATTAAAAAAATAAAAAAATCTGATGTACCTCATCTCTAAGACACCGTGAATAAAAAAAAAATCGTTTTGAATTTTTGTATTTATCTCTCATTCTTTATTTCTCTCTATCTTTTAGTTTATTTCTATTTTATTTTCTCTCTCCTAAAATGTTTTTTTTTTCTATTTTATTTTCTCTCTCGAGGAAGTCGCCCAGTCATTGGGCGACTTTGCCTAGTTTTAAATTTATTTAGTTAATTAAATTCTTAATGATATTTATTTTAAAAATTTACCCTGTTACTATACCTTCTATAGTCGCCTGTTGAACCCCCTAGATTATACTACGCACGAGCGCCTGTTGAGCGTATGCTAGTAGGTTCACTGCTTTTTAAATGTTAGTCGTTTTTTTTTTTCTTTTAAAATCTAAGGCCGTCGTCATCGTTCATTATCTCTTCATTTTTGTTTTTAAATTTACACAAGTCGCTGGGGGTGCCCGCGACTGGCTTCACCTCAATGACCAGTCCCTGACACCCCCCGCGACTATGTTTGAATTCAAATTTTTCGCCCAAAGTGACATAACAGCTAATATCGATTATAACAGAGGCGGTTTGAAAAATTTGTCAGTGAATTAACGGGTTGACACTCAGCTAAGATAGTGTTGCCCCAAAACAAGTGATCACAACTAATCACTTCAATATAACTTCAAAATATTTTTATTGGAATCTTCTAGCTTGCCGTGTTGGTCGAGAACATAGAAGCATTTCGGAGATGCTGAGAGCGACGGAGATATTCCATGCGTGACCAGGAATAATAAGAAGTTTTCGAAAGTAATTAATGCGTGGGAAGCAGAGATTGACGGCGAAATTTTCGGAAGCAGCGTGAAGGTTGGATAATTTAGCGAAAAGAGCAGGTTTTTGGAATAATTTAATTAAAAGTCAATTCGCCAAATTGATAAGCGCATTTTAAGAATGCGTGCAGCTGTTTCGCGCATTCCAAAGAATGCGCCGAAGCATTAAGCGCATTCTTAGAATGCGCTTAATGCTTCGGCGCATTCTTTGGAATGCGCTAAGTTGTTAGGCGCATTCTTCGCATAATAGCAGCTGGCTGATTGAAGTGTTTGGATTTCAGCGGAGACGAGATCCGCGAAATCCGCGGACGGTTGCGGAAATTGATAAGGCAATTATTGAGGGTGGATGGGCGTTGAGCAGATGAGAAGGAAAAAATGTCTATAAATTAGAGTACCATCCGTCGAAGCAATTCACCTCTTCACAACTTCGTCATCTTCCTCTCCTTCTTTTTCTGTTCACCCGAGAGAGCTTTGAGGTGAGTTTTGCATTTTTTTTTCTTTTCAATCTTTTCTGTGTAATTACTTTTAATTTGTTAAATTAGTTTTGCATTTTTGGAATTAATAAAATGCCACAAAATGTTTATATCTTTGAATGCATGCTGACCCGAGAGCTTATTTTTTTTTTTTTCAATTTATTTTGTTTATGAAGAACTTGTAATATGTAGTTTGGTAGTTTGACATATTTTGAATTTTTTTTTATTTTGTGCGTTATTGTCAGGGGCGGATCCAACCCTCTTTTTTAGGGTGGGCAAGCTCAATATGTAAAAAATAAATAAATAAATATATATATATATATATATATATATATATATATATATATATATATATATATATATATATATATATATATATATATATATATATATATATATATATATATATATATATCATTAGCAAAGTTTTAAACAAAGTATTGTATTTCATTATAATTTATGAAATAAAGAAAGAAAATTACAAACTTAGCATTTGCTCATAATTCAAGCATAACAAATTTATATCTAATAAAAAAATTCTTCAAATCAGCTAGGATCACTTTCAAATCATATTGCATGAATTATATAAGCCATAAATTAGCCTTTGATTGCTTTGTTAAAATGCAAGCTCTGAAGATTCATTGCAATCTTCAAAATCATCAAGAATATAATAAAATTCCTTTGTGATTGCTTCAGGCATTAAGCCTTACTCAAATTTTTCCGATTGTAATATATTTGAAGGTAAGTTTTATCGGATATTTCAAGTTTGGTATCCTAATTCAAGCAGAATTTAAATTTTTTAGGAGATAAAACTGATATATTTGTAATATATTTGTAATTGTTCTTCTTCAAAAGCAATAAATTAGCAAATAGCAAAAAAATCGTTTGGATGGATGCAGGAAGAGGTCAATGTTTGTTTTAAACTCAACAAAAACCTTCAACATCCACCTATGTGATGATTTTATTTTAACAATTAAAATGACTAAAAACAAATTCATCACTTGTAAAACAAATGAACCCAAATCCTAATGAGCACACACATTGGATTGCAGAAAAGCAATGCTTTGTGAGCTGGGGCATAGGGGAGAGTTATGATTAATTTGTCAACCTTCAACATCCACCTATAGTATCTCTAACTTCATCACTCGTCGCACATTCATGCCAACATAAACAAAGATTTCACTTATCAATAACTCGATAAATCAATTCATGAACTTAGCTCTGAAGCAAGCAAGCAACTAAATTACAAAGAAGTAATTAAAACAGGAATGCACCATTATCTCTAAATGATTGCTTTAAATTACTCAGAGCACATAAAATAAGCTAAAAAAGGAATACAAAAACGACTTCAGCAAATCAAAGGAAGGTAAAGCTAGTTTAACCTAAATATCGGTAACTTCATGATGAATGGAGGAAGAAAATAGGGAATATATAAGCGGCCTGAAGAAGAAGCGAAGCTAGTCCGATCGTACTTTTAAGTAATTATTTCAGCAAACAAATCATATATACATATATCAACGAATCAATTTATAAGAAAATGAATATAGCTGTAGACGGAATGTTTTGATGTATGTGAATGCCTGGAAGAATGTCATGATTGCCGGGGAGGTGTCCAGCCTTTGGCCCCCAAAATACGAATAGATAAATAGCGACGATTGGGAAGGCGGATGGGCAAATTGGCTCATGATTCAAAAATTTCGGCCTAAAAGTTTTTTTGAGTGGGGACTAAATGCTGAAAATACCTCTCTATTACATCAAATTTTTTTTTTGAGGGTTGGCATTTGCCAACCCTCACTTGAGCATGGGTCCGCCAGTGGTTATTGTGGTACCACTGATTTAGATATAATTTCTGGTTAATATTTATTTTTTTTCAAGTTAGTGTAATGTACAATAATGTTAGTTTTTTACTTTACAATATATAATAAAAACATTTAAAAATTTAACAAAATAAAATTTGTTCAGCAAAAAATTATATCTCAGCTTTGTTTTTAAGTTTTTTGGTGAGTGAAGCTTACTAAAATAAGTACATATCATAAGTTTTTTATCTAATGAAATTGAATATTAATATTTTCATATTTTTATAGATTGTAATAAAAAATAATACCCTTAGCAAAACTTTGAATAATTATGACTACTAATAGTGTGTGTAATAAATATAAATCGTTTTTAGTTAAAATTGATAAATAATTATTCATAATTTTAAATATAATTAATAGCATATTCAATAATCAAAATCTACAAATAAATCCGTGTGATCCTAGTAATTTTTTATTGATTAATTTCATTTTATTAAAGTTAACACATGAAAAAAGGATTGGATTAAAAATTTTAATCTTTAATGATATTTTTTCATTTTCATATTAGTTTACATGCAAATATAAAAATAAATATTTAACTCTATTAAAATTATCAGAGAACATTGAATAGTCGTAAAGCTGTTATGATTTATTAATTACTTTTTATAATTAGAATAAAGGAATTTGTTTATTTCATGTGTTGTTTTGTTTGGATTAATATAAAAGAGAATTGTCCAAAAATATGGTTTTTGTTTAGAAATATAAAAATAGAAAATAAATGATAAATCTCCATAGAAAAAAGTTAGCAAGTCATTAGTGAGCTAAACAACAAATTAAAAAAGAAAAACAATGGTTGTACCTATAGTTGAACCTATTTTCCAAATCAACCAACGCAAACTTTGAAGAACAGAACACATTTCAATAAAATCGACACTAGGCATGATGATTGCTTGGCTAATGTTACACCATGAAGTTTTAGTATGCTTAGTTTTCCAACATCTTTAAAAGTTGGATTGTGGAATCAAACCGAAAGTTAGGTTATTCACATTCATTCCTTGCATGTTGAGATCTATGTTTTGACACCAAAAAGTGATAATGGATTGAGAAGAATGAGTGTGACAACCTATTCACTTGAACTTTGTATGCATAAGAGGATGTAGTATAAAATATTAGTGGGTTTGACGAGTATGTTAAGTACGAAACTTCATTAGAATTTGGCATTATTCACATTTAACCCTTACATTTGTGTAATTTAGGTTAGAATGTCACGGTTAATGTTATTTTTTGGTGGAGAGCTACACATGGGGGATGAGTTTACAGCAACATATATTGGTGGACAAAATCGACCAATCATTGTTGATCACGAAATTTCACTTGCGATGCTGAAGGAAAGAGTTATGGGGGTGCTCAGGATTAATCCTTCAACAACTACTGTTAGCCTAACTTGTCGACTACGGCATAATGGTGGACACTGTGCAACACCTGTAAACGATGAAGAGGTTTGTAAGTTCATGTTGTTGGAAGCAAGAATTGATCCTATCGTTGTGTACGTTGAGGCGAAACCAAACAATCATGGTGACGTTGCTGGTCCTTCAACGGAGATACAAATGTAAGCATGCAAAACATTAGCTTCGGCATTTGTAGTGGTAACTTTACTTAGTTTAAAACTTAAGCATAATAATTTTTTTTTAAGGTAGGCCCACCACGTGGTTTGGTGGAGGATTAAGTACAATTGAAATGCAGAACAATTTTTATGGTAAACTGTGTTTGTCAGAGCCTCAAACTATTGTGCAACAACGACTGTCCCGACGACCTACTGTAACCGAACCTTCAAAAAGAACACCTAGTAATATATTTGTAGAGAACCTAGTCTCTTCCTCATGCTACCCTCAATCAGAACAAAACGAAAATATTTCCTTACACGAAGATGACATTGATAACAACGATGAGGATTCCTACTAGACTATGGATAGTGGTAGTTCTGATACAGGAGATAGTTCTAGTCAACCCGATACTGAACTACAGGAGACAATGTATAATTATACAAACAATGAAAATATCGGTGATGAGTTCATTCAAGAACATGCTCGACGAAACGCCGCTGGATTACAATCGATGGATGCGAATAATAATTTCGAGGATACCTTTAGAACAACTGAAGAATGGGATGGTAATGAACACTGTGATCCTCCTATCATCAATATTGTTAGCTCAACAGAAGCGACCATTCCATCGGAAGTTTATGAAGGACAAATCTTTCATAACAAAGAAGACTTACAAGCTGCAATTAATGGTTGGTCAATCGCACAAAATGTTCAGTACATAAGTTCAACTTCCAATAAAACTCGGCTCACAATTTTATGTAGTCAACATAATAATGTACATAGGCCCTGCTATTGGCGACTACATGCTTCACGAAGTAAAAAATTATGTGGTCTTTGGAAAGTATCATGTGCGGGTCCACCTCATACTTGCACTCAACCTGTTATATCTGGTGGACATCACAATTGCACTTCAAAATTTATATGTAGACATATCATGCCCATCATAAAACAACAACTTGACATGAAACCGAAGGAGATAATTGCAAGAATGGAGTCGAAGTTTGAAATGAAGATTTCGTACATGAAGGCATGGGATGCACGGAGAAAAGCCATTGAAGCAATATTTGGTTGCCCTTGCTTATGGATGTGGACTCATTCGGTCAATTGTCTATTGGAAGTGCTGTTCTTGCGCATCTATACAGAGAGCTCTGTAATGCGACCAGGCCCACACGTACTTATATTGCCGGATGTGTTGCATTACTACAGGTTTGGTCGTGGGAGAGATTGTACATTGGCAGACCCATACTATGTGTACCACGAATACATGATTTAGGTGGTAGACCTCTTGGTTGCAGGTATTATTATTTAATTTATGCAAGAGCTTAAACTTTTTAAACATTTACTTATGATGTTCCGTATTTAATGTAGGTGGGCTGAAGATCGGATACATGAGCTCCCCTCTGGTAACACGTTGACATATCGTGATGAGTTTGACGGTTTACGACTTTCTCAGGTATGACAAAATTTTGAACATTAACCCTTATCAATTTTTTGGCATATGGAGTCAATAGAAATCCTTGATTTGTATACATGTAGGTGAGCATGACTCCATACACGGATGACATTCTAGCAACTTTGCCTGCCGAATGTTTGGAGGGGATCGAAATATGGCGTGCTAGAGTGCCTCTCATTAGCTGGAAGCGTACCGAGTGGCATCTTCCTGATCGTGTAATGCGACAATTTGGGGGAATACAATTCACAGATGTTCGACCGATGGAATTAAATTTCAGAAGGATTGATGGAAGAGGTCGAGCTGATCTGGACTGGACTGTTCAGTATAGAGATTACCTGGAAATATGGGAAGATAGGAGAGCATATGTAGCAGCAATAACCCGGCCAGAAGGAACTGGTAATCAGGAGTTAGGTACTTACATACGGTGGTATAGGTCCTGGGCTTCAATCTATTTGTTACAGCCTCAAACAGAACCGCTAGAAACTTTCTTTCCGCGCTCCCCAGGCGAACGATTAGTGGTACGTCGCAATAACATATATTTTTAGAGAATTTGTTATAAAGCATATTTTGATAATCATTTTAAATCGCGTAGGCTGACTACTACATACGTTCAAGTGCAATTCTTGAGCCATTGGCGGGGGGTCAAGGACAAAATGCTAGTTCATTACAGTTAGCAGTTGACCAGGTTTTCGAGCTTTCCGTCAGAGTTCAGCGTTCAGTATATATCGACCATACAACTTTTGATACCACACTACCTGAGATGAGTCAAACCAGGGCAGCAGGAATAGGTTCTCATGGCTCTCAAGGGCCAAGACGATCGACTTCTGATGCTCCATCTAGATCTAGGAGAAGTCGACGACAGCAGCATACTGAACAAGAACCACCAAGACATTCAATGCACATTCCATCAAGCGCCTATGACATGTCTGGGGCAGGACCCTCCACAGAGCATTGGAGCCCATTGGCAGCACAAGATGGCAGTGCACATGAAATCTTTTATGGTACACCATCTCAACATCCCGCAACACAAACATTTATACCCATAGCAATACCAGAGTGGATGTCAAGGGTTGGGTTACCATCCTCACCCTCGCAGCAAGATTTTTTATTAATGGGAGGACAAACTTCAGAACAATATACTGATTTGAGGCAACATCGACCTGAACTTCCACCAGAAGATGCAGAATTTATTGAGGAAGAGCAACAGCTACAACGACGCAGAAGAAGAGCTCCAGATAGATATACTCCTGGTAGTAGGGCTCTTCCTCGGCATCGATAGATGGGCTGTGTTAAAATTTTATCTTAGTTATGCTCACTATTTTTTGTATGTTAATTTTCGATGATCTGTAAGACAACTTAGTACCTTCTATTTATGCTCTCTTATTTATATTCAGCTTGCAAAATATAGAATTCTATACTTTCTTTCATACTTGAGTTGAATATTATTCCAAGTCATTTCACTACATATTTCGCTCCTTGGTTCATAGAAATCCACATGTCAAGGAAGAAGAAGTTTATTATTACAAAATATTCTCGGAGGTCAATGAAAATATGAGAGGCGCAACAACAGACCAACTAATAGAAGAAGGAAGTACCCGTATACATGAAAGTTTAGCTTATAGCACAGATGAGATCCTAGAAGCAAAAGCAGCTACAAATGAAATTTTTAGATGTCTTCTACACACTTGGGGGGAAGACGAGGATGTTGTTCTGTGGCATGAAAATAATGATATTATGAAATTAAGGCAATATAGGTCTGGCTATGAACTTCGAGCAACTGGTTGGAAGTTGCTACAAGATAGATTTTGCGATATAAACGGCCACCTAGTATCATTAAATTTTTTAAAGGATCGTATTCGAGAATTGGGTTGCGATAAACATGGTTCAGTTGAGTCGGGAATGGGAATATCAATGGTTGATATGGATCACTGTATTCTATATCAGCATTGGTCGCATAAAGAAGATAAATGGCTCTTAAATAACTATAAAATGCTAATGCATTGTTCTCAGGGTGGAAAGGATAAAAAATTTTTAGATGGCGAAGATTGGAACCACCTGCAACATGGATTTATGTACCACTTCAAATGTTGTCCAACACAAACACAACTTCAAGCTCGTGTACGACATTTGCTTACGAAATCACTATGATGTGTTCTCAAATGTAAGAAAATATTAATTATTTATGTTTAAGATTATGGTGCTAAGTAACAAATTTACTTCTTTTCTTTACTTTTGTTTAAATTTCCCTTTAAATAAGTACTTCTATTATTAGCCTAAATATTAACTAATTTCGTATTTGCTTAAATTTCAGCACATTATGTCATCATCATCATCAAGGACCTCATCAATAAAGCGCTCACCATCTAGGGATTTCCTGCATATTATTCCAAGAAATAAATTGATATATGATGGAACAATTCGATTGGCAGAAGCAATGTCATACCCTATGGATGAGTTCTTGGAGGAGAAAGCAAGATCAAATGAATTTTTTCGATGTTGTTTACATGAATGGTCATGGTATGAAGACGATAGTTTATGGGATACATATCACGAAGTTATCAAAAGTCGTCATCCCATGTATGTGGATGGAGATACAATTATTGATATGGGCTGGAAATTTGTACGACAAAGGTTTACGGATCATAATGGTCATTTTGCTCCTATAACAATTCTTAGTACAAGAATTAATGAAATCACACAGAAAAAAGATGGTTCTGTTGTGGTTAGCGCTGAGAATCCAATAACCGATGTGCAACATTGTATTCTTTATAAAAGGTGGCATACAACTCAAGATGCATTTCTATCAGAAAAATATCAACAGCTAAATATTATAGATGGTAAAAAGAAGGAGTTCCTAAACATAAAAGATTGGCAATACATCCAACAGCAGTTCACAGCAAAATTCTTATGCTGTCCAACTCTTACCCAACTCCAAGCGCGTATGCGCATGGTTCTGAGCCAAATGTAATAATAATTTGTTTGACTTTGCTCAATTCTTATTATCATATGTCATCCTTTTTATTACTGAACTTATCCTGTAGTTTCATGAATTTGTGTTAACAATTTCTCGCACTAATTCAATTGCAACTTCTCTAAAAAATTATTTGTCGATCCTTTCCAACATCCATAATTTTCTTTCACATAATAATTACTCAAACATAGAACATTATTTTTGAAAATATTCATTTTTGCTGTTTTATTAATCTATTTATTTAAATTTATTAGTCAATCGAAAAATAAAATCGAAAAATCCTAACGATTCCACCCAAAATTTTTGGTACTACTCAAATAGTTGTATTTTTTTCATTAATTTATTAAAAACTTTATTATAGTTTATTTTATTTTGTGTAATTTAACTTTGTATACTCTCTCGTTAAATTTATATTGCATTTAATATTACTATTATGTTATAAATATAAAAATTCCAAAAAATAAACCTCTAAACATTAAAATTAACTCTACTATACTATTATGTTATAAATACAAAAATTCCTCTACTAACAAAATCTCACTACTAAGAAATTTTCACTAACATTAAAAACATTTTTTTTTCTACATGAACAATGCGCCCCTACAACGTTTCTATATTCAAAAAAAATTTAAAAACCGGCACAAGAATGTCATCCGGAAAAACCTTAAATAAAAACAGACGTATCTTTTTTAAAAAAAGTTATATACAACTTAATATAATCATGGCACTGAAAAAAAAAAAAAAAAAAACCTCTCCCTTACCATGTTTTTCAGCACATGATTGTCGGTTGCATTGAACACGGATAAAGGAATTAGCATTTTACGAAAATTGATAAATTCAAAGAATGCGCCGGATTAGAGCGCGTATTCTTTGTGACAATGAAGAATGCGCCCAATCCATTGGCGCATTCTTTGAATGCGCCGTGTATATTGGCGCATTCAATACATGCGCTATACCATCCGGCGTATTTGATGCTTTTAAAATTATTTAAAAAAACTGCTCTTTTCCTTAAATGTCAGATTAACCAAGCTTCTTCTCAAAATTTTGCCGAGATTGACTAGCGAAGAGCTGTAGCTGTTCAAATGTAACAGAGATTAAAAAGAACTAAGAGCTTCTCCAGTCATACCGCAAACGACTGTTTGCAGTCTCGCCCGCCTCCCAACCGAACGGCTATTCATCCGGCATTTGAATGCCGATGAACAGTGCGACGCCAATTTTGGCGTCGCACTGTTCATCCGCCAAATTTTTTTTTTATATAAATGATTTTTAATTTTAAATATTTAAATATAAATTTATATTATAAATAATTAAATAATAATAATTTAGAAATAAATTTTTTTTCAAAAATTAAAATATATTTTTTATGTAATTATTTTTTTAAAGAGAAATATTAACATAAACATTACGATAATTTTCTTATTATACATATTTAATAAAAGACATTGAGTTCAAGAATTTATTGCTCGCCATAAACAAATCAGGAATCAAGATGCCCACATTGCATTACGAAATGCATTAATTGAGCATTTGTGGGATCAATATATTAATTCTAATGTTTAGTTGCTCTTGTATTTTTTTTTTTTTTCATTTATGTGTTCTAATGTAATTTTAATTGTATTAAATATATATTTGCTTATTTAGAACATTTTAATATCTCAATTTTTTTATTGATAAAAAAAAATATAATTTTTAAAATTATAATAGCTTTAAAATTGATAAATATAAATATATGATTAAAAAATTTTAAAATAAAATAAGAAAAAGAATATGATAGGAATATTCTTTTTTTCATGTTAGAAAATGAAGTTCGATTGGAGTCGAGTTACTGCATTTTGGAGTTTTACTGTATTTTGGAGTGAGAAATGAGTTTTTCGGTTGGAGATGCCCTAAGCGTCAAGGTTGCCTACTGAAGTAGACGTTAAAGCCGAGATGTTTGAATATATAAGCCAATGGCAAGTGGGCAGAATCGAAAACAATGATGTAAGAATATTTTTAAGTAATATGAATAAGATTAGTTAATTAACAGTTTTTAAATTTCTATTGATATTAATAGAATCAACGTATAAAAATACTAAAAAACTCTTAAGCTCATCAGTAATTCCCCTAGAAAATGGAGAAACTTGTGTCAAATGAGAAATTATTCTATGCGGATGTAGGATGTAGGACGTAGCTGTACGTCCGGATGCCGCGATATCAAGTCGAGCTACCGATTGGTACCGAGCCGTGGTACCAGGCATTACTGAGCCACGATATAGTTAAATGGTGACGTGATGCATTCTAATTGGTTTCAGGACGGCATTCGGCATCTCGACACAGAATAATTTTTTCAAGAATAGGTTGTCATAGAGGACAACTATCCAAGGGTGAAGTTGGATGCATATCACTCATCACGATAATATATTAAAATATTCATATCATAATTATTCTATAAATTATATTTTTATTGTTAACTAATTAGTGTAATCCTTTGTTTTTTTTTTTTTTTAGTTTTTAATTTTGATACGAAGAAGAAACTCCACTATGCAAAATATATGAGATGACCTTTTCTTTACGTTATATTTCGAGGCTTAGGTATTTCGAACTAGCACTCTTTGTTTTGGCCTCAAATCTCGTGAGGAGGGAGCTTTCATCATTTGAAAGCGTGAGGTCGTGAGGGAGGAGAAATGTGTAGGAGTTTTCTTCTTCTGCCGGTGCTTCTTCCAAATGCAGCTGGAGTTATCCCCTTCTTTTGGAGGACTGCTTTCTTTTGGAGAACTACTTTCTATTATAACCAAATAAGCCACACTTTAATAATAAATATAGAAAATATATTATTTAATTGTCATGATATCAAGATGAATTTAAAAGCCTTTCAAAAAAAAAAAATTCAAAATACAAAATATAATAAAATAAATTTGGAATTCATCCGATTTACATTGAAATTAATTTAATTTATATAATAACTTGAAATCAGTGTGTAGTGTTAAACTAAACCGGTTCAACCAACCCGATTATCACCATCCCATGTCCTATTAAGGCCACCCGAGCCTTTAAGATAGGAATTGAGATTTAGGGCATGCTACGTGCATGTGAGAGATAGAGAGAGTACGGTGAGAAAGAGAGGGGAGAGGCAACGATCCAATCGACGAGCGAGAAATTGAGAAGGTGATGATGAACGACAAATTCTTATGCAACATCATGTGCTAAAAAGGGAGTCCAGTGACGTGCTTGGTGGCTTCGAAGTTTGATGGTATGGCCGACCGGATGACTTTAGCTACCCAACAAGTTGTAGGGGGAGGAGGCAACATTGATAACTCCAGCGGTAGTAGCCCCCTTGTGTTCGCGCTCTCGTCATCGAACACTGTAATGGGAATAAGCCAAACTAAGAGAAAAATGGGAAGACAAAAGAATATCTCATTCTTTTTCCTCTTTTTAAACCATCATCTTCTTCATCAAATTTTGATTTAGGTAAACCCTAATATCAAGTTTGCTCTATACTTTAATAGATTCTTTTAGGTGGATAAATGTTAGTCATTTTTAAAATCAAACATAATTGTGTTAAGAAGCCCTTGGGATGAATCATGCATAAAATAAATCTTTTTGATATTTTGTGATGTTCTTTAGTGATTAAAATTTGTTTCACCAATTAAATTGAAAGATTAATGGCATTTGAACACTTTAAGTCATCTTTGTTGTTGTATTTATTTAATCATCTAAATTCAATATTAAATTATCATGTGTAATAATCAAATCTATAACCTAAAAGCGATTGACATATAATAACAATTGTACATATATATTTAAACTAATTCTATAGCTACGATTAGTAGTAATTTATGTTAGTGAAAATCCAATTATTTTTATTTAGCAGAAGCTATTTTATGAATTGAAAAAAAATAGTTATATATGGATATATGTATTATAGAGTTAACATTTAAAGTGACCTTTATGAAAAATTGATTTTTTAATGAATTATCAAATATTTCATTAAATCATGGTATGAGAGATTTTAAAGAAAGCATTAATATTTGAGATTTAGGCTTCGTTTCGGACGGCTTTTGTATTGCTTTCTAAAACGGAGTTTTAATACAATTTTTTTTTTTTTTTGTACTAAAACTCCGTTTTGAAAAGTAATGAAAAAGCCGTCCCAAACGAAGCCTTAGTTATGATGAATAAATTAGGGTTAGGTTGTATGGTAGAATGATTGATTTCTAAAAATGCATTCATTTGATTATTGTTGTTATTTAATATGGTGATGTGATATGTATTGAATATATGATTAATCTAGACTCTTGTGGATTTAGGGTTTGCAGAGTACCGTGTGTTGAGGTGGGAGGAGCCTCATCATGATTGAAATTTTCAAATGCTTATGATATCTAATTGGCAGGTGACACTTTATTTAGTTAGAAATAATCATACATTTTCTTGGTAGGGGTCCATCCCTTTTTATTTATTATATGTTAAAAATACATGATAGAATGTGTTAATTCATTCACATTATTTCAAGTTATGATTTAGTCATGATATGATAATAAGCATCGTTATGTTTGTTGTTGTATTGTTTTCTAAATAGTCCATGAGTTTTATCTTAATCATTGTGAATAGCAATTTTCCCTATAAATCATGAATTATGTGATATATATACTTGAATTTAATTGTGTTATAACTGTTATCAAGATTCATGTCATGATTATTCGATAAGTTTTATGTTAGATGTCGATTACATAGTGCAACATTCTACTTTTTCATCCAGGACTTGGGGTCTGGCAATGACAGATGCTTTTATTAGAAGAGTATATTCAACAAAGATGAATGAGATATTTTGTTAAACTTTTAAAGCAAGATTGTGAGAATGTACAATTGATTTTAGTGACCTTAGCATCTTAAATAAAAATAAAAATTTATTTTTATTTTTATCGACATATTAGTAAAATTGAAGTTAGAGAGGCTTTAAAAAAATGAAGTGTGAAAAAGTGTTGGACCTAATGATATTCCAATGGAGGAGAGGAAATGCATAGGAGATGAAGGAATTTTTTGGCTTATTAAACTTGTTAATATCATTTTGAAGATTAAAAAGATGTCAGATGAGTGAAGAATGAGTGTGTTGATTTATATTTTTAAGAATAAAGGTGATGCACAAGATTATGTGAATTATAGAGGAATTAAGTTAATGTGTCATACTTTAAAACTATGGGAAACAATTATAGAGCGTATGTTACGACGTGATACTAATATTTCTCAAAATCAATTTGGGTTAATGTAGGGTAGGTCTACTATGGAAGCTATACATTTATTGAGAGGGTTGATAGAGAAGTATATAAAGGATAAGAAGGATTTTCACATGATATTTATTAATTTAGAAAAAGCATATGATAAATTTCCAAGGGAAGTGCTATGGAGAGTTCTAGAAAAGAAAGGGGTTAACAATGTTTATACTCAAGTCATTAATGATATGTATGTAAGAGTTGTTACTTGTGTTCAAACACAAGGTGGTTTGACCAGGTATTTTCTTATTTATGTTGGATTACTTTAAGGATCATCTTTAAGCCCATATCTTTTTTTTTTAGTCATGGATGTTCTCACTAGATGTTTGCAAGAGGTTGTACATGGTGTATGGTTTTTGTTGATGATATTATTCTTATTGATAAGACTACAGAGTGAGTTGAAGGTAAACTTAAATTATGCTGGCGGTCAACCTTAGAGTCTAAAGGTTTTCGTTTGGGTATATCTAACACCCAATATATGGAGTGTAATTTTAATAGTAATAAATTTAGTGGGGGGATTATGACTTTGGGCGATCAATTAAGTCACTAATAAGAGTACATATTTTAGATATATTATATCTATTGTTTAGAGTGATTGTAAAATAGATGGGGATATTATTAGTAGAATTCAAGTTGGGTGGTTAAAGTGGAGGAATGCATCAAGCTTGTTGTGTGATATAAAAATTCCCCTCAAACTTAGGAGAGAATTCTATAAGATGGTGATGAGACCTGCAATGCTTTATGGTGCAGAATGTTGGTCATTTAAAAAGAAGCATGCTATTAAGTTTAGTGCTGCATAGATGAGGATGCACAGGTGGATGAGTGGCTTTACTCTTAGAGACAAGAAATGAAATGAGCCTACATGTGAAAAGGTTAGAGCAGTTCCTGTGTAATATAAGATTAGAGAGAGTCATCTTAGATGGTTTAGTCACATAAAATGGTGGCCTTCCAATGTCCCGGTTAGGAAAGTAGATGCATTGGATTTTTCTTATGTTAAGAAAGGTAAAGGTATACCTAAAAAAGACTTGGTTAGAAAATTTTAGAAATAACATTTTTTTATTATATTTAAATAAAATTTTGACTCTTAATATGACACAATTGAGTAAAAAAGATTCATGTAGCCGACCACAATGGGATAAAGGCTTGATGTTGTTGTTGTTGTTATTGGTTTTGACTATTAACATGATATGCATATAATATATGCTTGTGTTTATGATTTATGTAATGATATTTAACCCTTCTGGATATTGGCTAGTCAGGCTAACTGTACACAGTGAAAAATTTATATGAAATCATTGGATTTTTTGGGAAATAAATAATAAATGATGAATAATAAATGATGTATGAATCATTGGTGTATGTATAAGTACAACATGGTTGTAAGAGAATGCTTTTGCATTTGAATGCAATGATTATTAATGGCATGGATAATTCTTTATGGATTTTGTTATTTAAAAAGCACTATCAAAGAATTTAGATAATCAAACATCTCATCTTTTATGCATTTGGTTGTAAGTATGATAATATTGCGTTTATTTTCCACTTGTATCTTTTTCAATGCTAACATTTTATGCCCATTATTGTCGTTTATGTTTTACTAAGTGAGGTTTTACCTGCTGAGTTTATTTCTTACAAACTTACACATATTACTTTATAATTTTAGGTTACTAATGGTGCAACTTCTTAAAGAACTTTAGGTTCATGCATCATGTTCATCTGATAGATATTTAAGATTAGAGTCATTTAATTGATTAAATTATATAGTTGAATTTTATTTATATTTTGGTAAATATTTAGTATGTGGTAATATGTGGTAGTGTTTATATGCTCTGATAATTTATTAAAGTCTTATATTTTCATTCATTTGAAATTATTGTATAAATTTTATTCAACTCGCACCCTACCATTGGGTTCTTGTGATTTTCTTCCAGCCCCGGTAGCGAGGTGTGACAATTTAAGATATATAAATTGGACTACTTTAATGGCTAAAATTTACTCCAATGAATATCAGAATATTCTAATCTTTTTTCATAGAATTGAATTGTGATAGTGAGAGCTGGCATGGACCTTCAATCCCATCAATTTCTAAGAGTTAGTAATTGCATTCTAATGAAGGAGTTATTCCAATAACACATATATGCATATGAGGATGGGATATTTAGACCAGTTATCAAATTCTATTATATTATATAATACAGAAAGAAATAAGAAAATGAAGCAGCAGGGGAATACCCGCTGTAGATGGGGGAAACGGTCCGGTGACGACACAGAATAATTTGCCCTGCAATTAAATACATGCATGACAACAAAATTCCATGTTAAAGTCTCACAAGTCTTCATTTAGGAATTATTTTGTTAGAAGAATTCAGAGGTAGGGAATTTAAAATATAATATAAAATAAATAATACATTTCACAATTTATTAGGTTGGATTTAAATCAAATGTAATGAAATTTATTTATTTATTTATTATGATGATGCATTACAAATACATATATTTTTAAAAATATGTCAGATAGCTATGGCTACAGCATAAGCTGATGATAGTAGAATGAAGGGGTACTGGGCAATTGGTGTGGCAGTTAATGGCAGACGGGTGTAAATGAGTTGAGTTGAGTCGAATATCTGCCTAATCGAGTTAAGCTTGTTTTGCTCTTACTGAGCTCGAAATCGACCCATTAAAAAATTTAAAGGCTCGAACTCATTTAGAAAGCTTGAGCTCAACTTGATTGTTTAACTTGAATTTTTAGTTTTAAATTAAAAATTAATTTTTTTTATATTTTTATTTGTAATATATAATTAATTTAAAATTATTAAAATATATTATATAATACTTATTTAAATTATTTATTAAATATATTTTAATTAAATCAAGTGGCTAAACTAGCTTTCTCGTCGAGCCAGGCTTGAGCTCGAGCTTGAGTATAGGCTCAAGCTAGAACTTTTAACTTGATAAACTTAACTCGCGAGCTCATTAAGAAGCCTGCTCCAATTACTTACACCCCTGATGGTGGGGGACAGCGTCGGGTGATTAGAGTGGCCCCTTCCACGTTTCATTATTCTATTTACTGGGCCTTGATTGTGGCTGCTGAAAAATGGAGGATTGTGCTTGGATTGGACCAAGGGCAACAGTGAAACTCTAAGGTTTTCTTGTAGATGTGGGAGCCTTAGTTGCTAGTGATAGCCTTCATAGCCTTGAGGAGATCCATAGATAATCAGAGTGAAGAATTTGAGAGACTAAAGGTGTAATTGAGACTAATACATAAAAAAGAATGAAAGCTAAAGAGTAAGTGGAATCAATGCCCAAAGGTAAAGAGATTCATCTCAAGATGTAACGATGTAATCAATAACTTCAAACAACATATCTAGTAGTTATACTATATATGTAAGAGGTCAGGATCCTAGATGAGTGCCACCGAGTTGGGCTACGTGGTCTTTGATTGGGCTTGGGCATCCTCGACCTGTGAAAAACACTAGAATATAAGTGGTTTCACTTGTAGCCGACCTTAACATATTGATTGGGATCTTACAAAATAATTAGGCTGTATAGCTTATGTCAATTATTGGGGATATTATTTTGTGCCCGGACCGTCTTGAGCCGAATCAGAGTACACCACGTTACCTGGTACACAACAATGATACACAATAAAAAAAATGACGTGGAGTGTCCTAATTCGCCTATGGACGGCCTCCAATGACCGCATAGAATAATTTCCCCCATTATTGGGGCACAAGAACGAGTCCACTAAATTCAACACATCCTATAATATATATTATAGCCTATCTCTCTCCCTCTTAGTTAAAGTTTTCATTTCTTAAGTATTGTTATGCGTTAAAATGCCATGGGCATTGAATTTTTATGTCTTAGCTTTTCACGAATATCCAACACACATAGATAATAAAAAAGAATGAAATAGACATCAAGATTTTTATGTGAAAATTTTTAAAAGTGAAAAAACCACAAGATTTGGCCCATATGAAATGATCTTGCATATAAATATGTTACGAAAAGTCTACCTTCCCCCTCAATTGTAGAAGATGGAATTACAATTTTGTATTTCTATAAATGGGAGAAAGAATACTGATGATACAATAGTTATATGATGTTAGTCCAACGATGATTTTTAGACAATAGTAATTAGGCCATGACGGAAGAGAGATAAAGGTCGGATAATGATACATAGGTGACAGTCATATGACAGTAATGGAGAGATGGCAATTTGGTGACGATTGTCGCTAGTAATGATCATCGATGTCGAACATCAAGTAGAGCTCTATTGTTATTCAAATCTCCAAGCTCTTTTGAAATTCAAGATTATGTTCTTTTTAGATAGATAATGAGAAATTATTTATAGTACTTTTAGAATAGACATTTTGATAAATTTAGCCAAAATTTCATTATACTCCATCGAAGGGCTCATATCAAATTATTTATTTATAGATAATTTATTGGCATTTAAATACTTTAATGGCCTCAAAATCGAATGATATTGAATTTTTTAGATCTGTCTCATCAAACCGTTCATTCTAATTATAAGCCTACAAGATTTGAAGACTGTTTGGTATTCCAATTTATGTCTCAAATATTTTGACAATCTTTAAGCACTTGGTATGAGCTCATTGGGTCTCCGATTTGATCACATTTAGTGTTGTTATGTTTGTCTTGTCAAGACGCTCAATCTGACTATAAGTTTGTTGAAATCAGACTTCAGATGATTTTGAATTTAATTATGAGAGGTCCAAACGTAAAAATTACATCTAAATTATGGCTGATCAAATCTAACTTTCTTAAAGTATATCAAGTACTACTGTCAAAAAACGAAAGGGCATAAAAGTGCAAGAATGTCAAAATAAAGGAAGTTGATGAAGATTGAGAGATGTTAGCTTGCCAAAATAGATGACCTTCTCTTATAAGTATTGTTGTGTCCTGGAGTATTCTCGGTGGAAGAGAAATATAAAGTTTAATGACTTAACATTGTACGAAGATCCAGCACACACAAAAACAAAAAGAGAGGGTGCGTCATTCCCTAGAGACATCAAGATTTTTATGTGAAAAACCCCTGAAAAAAGGGGAAAACCACGGGTGAATGAATCCACTAGTATCGCAGTAGATTAGAAATAAGGCCCTTCCTTGGGGGAAGGGCTTAGCTTGATGTATATCTTATAGAGTACATTACATGATGAGAATACAAAGAATATGTGAAACCCCTTAAGTAATAGAAAGCCTAACTCTTAAACATCGAGGCGTCTTTTGGTGTAATAGATAGAATTTCTGAAAGAAACTCCGCAGTTAAGCATGCTCATCCCAGAACAATTCTAAGATGGATGACTTACTAGGAAGTTACACCAACAGGGCAAAATCGTGAGGCTCTTAGGCCAAAGCGAACAATATCTCGATAGTTAAGAGTCTGGGCTGTTACAAATGGTATCAGAGCAATATACCAGCCGAAAGATGAGAGCTAAGTGCCATACAAGGCAAAGTGTTACGCCATGGGAGCCACGTCTTGAACCCTATGTGGGACAAAGTGCTACATGATGAGAGTCACCTCTATAGTCATATCTTCCTGGTGGATGATTCTGGGATGCATATTCTGACGAGGACGCTAGTTACTTAAATGGGGGAGATTGTGAAACCCCTTAAGTAATATAAAGCCTAAATGTTAAACATCGATGCGTCTTTTGGTGTAATGACTGAAATTTTTGAAAGAAACTCCACAGTTATGCGTGCTCATCCCAGAGCAATTCTATGATGGGTGACATACTGGGAAGTTACACTAACAGAGCAAAACCGTGAGGCTTTTAGGCCAAAGCGGACAATATCTCGATATTTAAGAGTCTGGGCTGTTATAGAATCACTGTTGATGTGTTAGTTTGTTCGGAAGGATTATAGTCGCTGGGCGACATAAGTCGGAAGGAATGTTTTCTAACGACGGATGTCAGAAGGATGACGTCTGGTAAAAGTCCAGTAATGAACATAAATCCAACATCAGATAGATGTCCAATGAAAGTTCGACAACGGGTAGAAGTCCGGCGTTGGGTAGAAATCTGGCGAAGAGCGGAGGTCCGGCATAGGGTAGAAGCCTGATGTCAGTCGGCGCCCAGGGAGAACTCCAACGTTAGATGATATTCGGGCAAAACTCCATAGTCACTTGGAGATCGGGCGAAACTCCGGCTTCACTGGAGGTCGGGCGGAATTCCGACGTCACTTGGAGTTCAGGTGAAACTCTAGCGTCACTTGGAGGTCGGGCAGAATTCCGACGTCACTTGGAGTTCAGGTGAAACTCTAGCGTCACTTGAAGGTCGAGCGGAATTCCAGCGTCACTTGAAGGTCGGGCGGAATTCCAGCGTCACTGGGAGGTTGGGCGGAATTCCGACGTCACTTGGAAGTCGGGCGGAATTCCGGCAGTGGTCGAGGAGTAATTTCTTCCCTCCTATTATTATCCTCTTCTCCTCCTCTTGCTTCGGTCCCCTCTCAAGAGAAATGAGGAGCTATTTATAGTTTTTTGAGGATGGCATGACCCATAAATAAGTGGAGGATCAAGGGAAAATGTGGAGTAGTTCGGATGAACGACCGATATTGAATCCTTTGATCGTGGACTGTTTATCAGACATTTGAAGGTCTTAACGATATCGGAATTTGGCGATCTTGAGCTCGTTGGATTCGTCTCGTCGAGCCGCTCGATTCCACTATAAGAATGTCATGTTTGGAAACTGTTTGGTAATTCAAATTATGGTTTGAACCTGCCAACAGCGCTTCGGGTATTCGATTCGGACTCATTTGGGCTTAGAACGAGTTGAATTTGGTGTCGTTGGGTTCGTATTTATGAGACGACCAGTTCGACTATAAGTTTGCTGAAATTGAAGTTCAGATGATCCCAGATTTAATTTTTGAAGTTTCCAACTTGATTTTTGCCTCGTGATTCGTGCCCGATCAAGATAATTTTTCGATGATATATCAAGTACTGTTATGTCATTAAAATTATATTTATCACAAAAGAATCTCAATACATATATGAATTGAATGTTTCTAGAAGAAATAAATGCATGATCATCCAAACTTTGATTAAAACAAAGTTATAGTAAGATTGATCACATCAATGAGACAAATTCAAAGATGTCAAAAATGCTACGATCTAAGTCCAAATGAGCCTAGATCATGAGCTCGAAGAATAGTTGGAAACTTTAGAATATTATTAGGAGAACCAAACAACCTCCAAATTTAGCATGCTTATAATTAAACGGGACATCTTGACAAATGAATCAAATGTAATAACTTAAATAGGTGAAATAAATTTATTTGAAAAATATGAAAATTCTTAAATAGAGCTCTTTGGCGTTGATCTGTTGAGAAAGAAATTAAAAGAGGGGAAGAAGAGAGAGAAGAAGGAAAGGTCTTTAGATCATATTTGTCAGTCATTCATATTACAAATTTTATTTCATTCTTTGTAAGTGACCAATCTTTTACTTTTTTTTCAATAATTTTGTTTTTTATGAATTTTCTCTCCTAGATCTATCAAAAATGCATTATCTCCTAATTTCATAAGATTTTACTATGCAAGTTTATATATATTATAGATTTAATCATACTGAATTATTTGATATAATTTTATTATATTTTAAATAAAGTACTAAATGATATCAAATACATGTTATGATAACTCCACAATATACCCTACTAATTCACATAATTTATTAATTGGGAGTCATAAGAAGTTGGACATTGATTGAGACTTATAAAGAATAGAGGCGACTAATTCATGTGACTCAATGAGAGTTATAAAGAGTACATTGATTGAAAGTTATAAAGAGTGATTTATTAGAAGTCATAAGTACACAAGCAAGATACCTTTAAGATACACTCATTGAATATCTGAATATTGATATCGACATTGCTACGAACATTGTACTGATATTGTGACTAACATTAATATTGTTTACTATCATTAATATTATTTAATATTATTGATCATGATAATAATATTATTACTAGTATTAGTACTATTGAATATTATTGATAGTATGATTAATGATGTAATAAATTGAGATTTGATGAACTATAAAAGAATAAATTGATACATATAATCAGTAGATATTGATGCATATATTTCTTTATAGGATTTATAGTACATTGTTCTATTTTATTTTGTGTTGATTTTAGTTACTTGTTGGGCTATGTGCTTATTGCATGATTTTACATGTTTTCATGAAAGGGTAAATATCTTATGATATGAGGCTCCATACAACATGCATATTTTTTTCAACCTGTAGTTCTAGAACAAATGCCATTATGTTTTTTTCTGCTGTTCATTAGTAAGCTCTAATTAAATAGTTAAAATGAAAGACATATATAATTCTTCAAATATTGATCATAGAGTGTGACATCCAACGAGCCCAAAAACGCTCAATTCCTATAACATCAAGGCACCTAAATGCTAAATAAATATTTTATAGAGCATGTCACTACAAAAATTTTATAAATAGCCCTCGGCTTTTTTATATGAAGAGGTCTATTGGATAGATATTCAAAAGATTTTAAAGGTTTGAAGAATCTTGGAGCACCATCTACTCCATTAGATCTTTGTTGATCGACTGACTCTATCGAACCACCACCTGACTGTGGTCGCCAGACTACCAGCCAATCACTGTCGTCAAACCACCACATGTTGTTGCCTTCGAAACACCATTCAATCACTGTGGTTTTTCTATTTTCTAGTTTTTCCATATAAAAACTCTGTTGCCGCTTGTACTCCTTTCACTTATCAATTGATGTGAAAATCACTCTATTGCTATGCTAGCCCACAAAAAGTACTACACTATTCTAGTTATAAACACATAGCCTTGCTTAAATTGAATAAATAAGATTAATTTCACAAATTATTATCCTAAACTATCTAATAGTTTTTATGGAGAAAATATATTGAGGCAAATAGAAATTTGGCCAATTGATCATTGGATAAAACATGAGCGACGCAAAAAATTCCATTTTAACTTTATATCGATACCAATAACACATATGTTATATATAATTACTTCCTTCCATCTAATCACTTTTGTTAATCATCTTTTTTCATGATAAAGCTTAGTTATCTAGAAATAGTAACTGTGTTTTTTGAGCCCCCATGAAGCACTAAAGCTAGGAGCTAGAGACAAATGCACGTTGAGCTTCCCAAGAAAAGAACATTGCTTCCGATATTAGCACACTTTGAAGAAATTACAAAAATAAAAGAAGAAAGTGCTTCCATTATAAAGCGAAGTCTTGTCAAAAACCCACAAAGTCCCCACTCCATGAAGAAGCATAGCACATTAAAAGAGCTTTATCAAAGGAGAATACTTTACATGATCCCTTAAATCTATAAGATTAAGGAATCCAATGATAACAACACAAGCTATGTATAGATGCATAGAAGCCAAGGCTCATATCTAGTGAGCTATATGTTGCTATTTTTTAAGGTTAAATACAAAGAAACTTTAGGCTTAGTAGACTATGCTTCAAAGGCTCAGTAGGCGGATTCTCTGCTTATTTTAATGAAATGAAATAAGAGTATGATGACTTTTCTATATACATTAGTACTATCAACAGGGTTTTTTTTTTTTTTTTTTGGGAACGGGGAAATTTACTTGATACCACCCCCTTCTCTAATCCCTCGATGACCCTACCACCAATCAATCCCACAGGTGCAAGACTCGTAGTTATTTTCTCCCCACTTAAGGGATTGCACTTCATGAGAGAGGATTAGAACATGGGTTGGGGGTTCCCAGCTATGCTCGCCCACTAACCCAGCTAAGCTCGGTGGGGTATAAGCAGGTTTTCGATCTACATCTGGAATCGAAGAACAATGGAAACCCATCTTAACTTACAGCTTGTAAACTAAAAGAATATCATATATGATTCGTTAGCTTGAAATGTTTGTTTAGAAGAGAAGGCATAACTAAATTTTTCGTTACATTTATGCTCCATCTTAAACTTCATTGAATGCAGCTCAATTGGTCTAAAAGTTTACTCATAAGATACTTGAGATTTTTTTTGCATGGGAAAACCAAAAAGAGGAAACCATGGAGCCTAATCTAATTGAAATGATTCCACTAGGAGTTGGATGTTACAAAAAATTATCTACCTTGCAAATGGAGAAGGCATTAATTTTAAATAATCGATGAGAACTATAAAAGATGATTTCAATGAAAGAATTAGATGCCTTGAAGCATCAGAGTTGTCAAGAGATTATTAGTGGTATAGTTAATCATTCTCCTATATGAATGGATTAGTCATTCTCCATATAGGACGGGCGACCAATTGATATGGATCATTGTATTTTAGAGGACATCATATTACTTGTGCTTCTCCTTTACCTTAATATCAACTTTATTCCTTTTACTGTTATATAGTATACTCTCCACTTTATTTGTGTTGCTTAAAACAGAATATTATAGTTAGTTATCATATGTGTACCAAGAACTATAGCTGAAAGATCATTATCAATACAATTCACATATTTTTTGTGGTTTCATCATTCTCTTTATCAATAATCAACCTTAATGGCTTGTGTTAGTGCTCGTTGTGATGAAGTTAGCCTTGCTGATGATGGGGGCGCCAATGCTAATGGTGGTAGTAGACAACATCCAAGTGGCGATACCAGGAGTCAGCATTATTGGTGATGGTGACAATTATAAGTAGTGTTGATAAGGGTTATCGCCTTGGTGATGATTGCCAGCATAGGTCTTGTTGGCAATAGAAAGCATTAGTACTACTAGTAATGAATGACAATTGCATTAGAGCCAATTGTGGGTGTTAGTCTCAATGGCAACGATAGACTAGGGGTGTCAATATTTGACACGACACGAAAACTCGACACAAACCCGGCCCAGAATTTTTGGGTTAGACCTGACCCGTTTCCAAAATGGGTCGGGTTCAGGTTCCCGAATTCGACCCTTTTGAAAAACGGGTCGGGTTCGAGTTGACCCGACGGGTTGCCGGGTCAACCAAGAAACCCGTTTGAGATGACTGATCGGTTGCCCGAGGACCTGCCCGCGGACCTGCCTGCGCCCTGCCCAAGCCATTGCCTGCTTGTCAGCGCGGTTGCCTACGCACCTGCCGCGCCCGCGTACCTGCCCAGCCGCTAGCGTCCGCTTCGCCCGTGTCAACTCCCACGTCCGCGCGTTCCCGTGTCGGGTCGGGTCCGGGTTCGAATTTTTGTCCCGTTGACCTACCCGGGCCGGGTTAGGGTCAACCCGTTTGAACCCAGGTCAATTCTGGGTTCGATCTGAACCCGACCCATGATCCGAAATTGGCACCCCTACGATAGATAATAGCCTTATTGGTGATGACAGATGCAATGCTTGGTGGCAACCATGGACTTTAACTTTGGTGGTGCTTGCAAGCATCAGCCCTAAAAGGGATGGTGAATATTTGTCAATGATGGATGTCAATGTTTGTGCAAAATCAAACCTCTATTAGCTGTGTGTGGAACCTGGTTATGTTGATCGATCAGTTTGTACTATTAACTCAAGCCCGACGAGGAACTCGTTTGGAGTCGCAGGGGCGGTGTCCTTTGCTCGAGGTTAAGCTCAGAAAGAAAAAAAAAATCTTGTTTGTAGAGAAGTAGAGCACCGCAATGCTATATACTAGAATGTTGCAACGCTTTAGGATCAGGCTAGAGACAAAGAGTAGTACATTGTGGCTCTTCAACCCCATGTGTTGTGGCGCTGCTAGTCTAGTTGAGAAATTTTTCTTTCCTCCCTTCTCATTTCATTTGAAGTGTTGTTCATTTGAAGTGTTGCAGCCTTCGAATATTTTTAAGTAAGTCTCTTATCTTTTTTGAGAAGATTAGTGTGTGAAGCAAAGAGAGTTAAAGAGAGCGTGAAAGAGAGATTCGTAAAATTTCTCAAAATTTTCATAGTGGATTTCTTGGTGTGATGTGACTCCAAGTTTTTTTTCCTAATTTCATATTTTTTCATATTAAATCCTGATATTCTTTCTTCTTTGCTGCACTTTTATTTTTTCTTGTTTGTTTCACTATGTGGTTATACTTCCCAACAACCTCTTAAAAAGAACATCAAATCTAAACATTTGAAAAGGAGGATGAGAATGGGCAGATATTATCTGCAAACACCGTTATGAAACACTTGGAAAACCTTGTATCAAACAAAACTCCAACAAAGCACGATCCACACTCCAAACAACTTGAACACATTAAGTAATGAACAACATAGGAAAGCACCCAATTGCCCCTAAGAAAGGAAATGAAGATCATAGGCCTAAAGATGAGAGGACAAAGGTTGATACCTAGAAAGAGGGGAGGGGGATGTCAGATCCATAATAACATCTCAATGATAGTATCCCAAGATGCCAATGCCAACTAGGGGTAAAAATAGCAAGAAGAGAAGGGGAAGAGGGAAAGGAGAAGAAAACAGCCACTCTGCAAATTAAGGAAGGAAGCCCCAGTAGAGCCAAGAGAGAGCTAGTAGTACACTCAAGAAGATAATTTGTAGGCTAAATGGTGGGAGAAAATAATAAGCAACAAGCTAAATATGCTAGTGTGCCATTTTTATATATTTATCTAGTGTCGCCTGTTACAAAAGAGAAGCAAATTCTGCCGTGTAGCTATTCTTCAGAAAATAATAAACAGATTGCTTAAATGTACACTTGCACTTAAGATGTTTATAAATCATTATTACTAATGAATTTAAGACTCCACTAATGCTTGCAATATTGATACAAACAAGAAGGGGTCACTCGGTATTACCTTATCCTGTGCAAATCCTTTGCATTCCAAGACCAGCTAGTTATTGATAAAGAGTTTTATGTCCATCAAACAGGAAATTCAGCATGGATAGGATGGATCACAACCCATGGTAGAATGCAATCCGAGGCAGCTAAGATCTACCAACAGGAGAAAAAGGTGGATGGTGTGGTTCATAGCTGGTTGGGCCTCCATTGTTTTGCATGGAATTCATCTTTGGATAGTTCTCATATAGGGGATCCTCATCAATAGAATTTTTGCAGTGTAGAGTAGCAATGCAAATTGCAAAAGCCTGCAATGAAGTAATTGATGAACCAAACTCCACGGTGTAAAGACCCTCTTTGAAAGCTATCATGCGAAAAGCATGTTTGTTATCTGCTTTCCCTCCCTGAAAATGAGCAAATTAAAGCAATTAAAATATTGATGTTTTGAAATAGTGTAATTGACAATATACCAATGAACAGACCACTCTGAATGGATACCTGGATGAATAATTCAATGTCGTGAAAGCCATCAGTTGTTGGACATACTTCGACTGAACTAGCAACCTTCATCTCATGAAGACTGTCAGCAAGAACTGTGAGCCTACAACCCTCATCCCATCCTCCACAATCACAAGAACCTCCTGATTTCCATCTTTCAATTAGAGTTGATGGCTTTCCTAAATCCGAGAAACCATGGATCCCAATAGGGAGAATGGCTGAGATACTACAAGCTCTTGAATATTCAGGATATTTCTCTACTTGCAAACTCTCTATATAGAGGGAAGAGAGTTTTTCCAGCGCTAGGTTCTCAAACTCTGGGTCCCTGCTTAAGACTTTATAAATAGAGCCGTTCAAATTTTTACATGGAGCTTTAACAACTATGGCAGCAAGTTGACTACTTTGCTCCGAATCGATGCATCCTTGGTTTGGTAAGAGTTCGTCACTAACCAAAACAAATTGTCTGGAGAACTCAAGGTTCTTAGAATCATAACTAGACAGCATGGAACATGAAACTTCCATACGTCCTACTACATCATAAAGTAAATTCGGTTTTCCACTCCTGCCCAGGCCAATCCAGATCCCACCTTTCTTCTTATGTTCTTCAGCCGTAACTATTGTATAAATACCACCAGAATCCTCCTTGCCCAATCTGTTTGTTCTTCTCATGGAGGCTACAAGTACACTGTCGTCATTGGCTGAGAACATAAATAATGGCTGTCCTTTCTTCCAAGCAAGCTTCACAAGAGCTTGCCTCATTGTTACGCTATACTTCTCATCCTGAAGTAAACCATGGGAGGTAATAGGCATCTGGGTATTGGAATAAACAATGCTAGCATCAGATGATTTCTGCATCGCATACAGTGAGGTTGATTCTTTTCCAGATGAAACACTATTGTTAAGACGATGTTCTTGGGAAAGCTGGATTGGTGAGCTTGCAATTGGCCCAGAATTACCATCATATTTGAATTTGAGCAGTGGATCTAGTATTCTCCTCAATGGGCTTCGTCTTCCTCTGCTGTTGCTTCTCCCTTTGTCATCAGAGATATCTAAACCATTGGCATCTTTAAGCTGATGGCTTGATGAGACGTCTTTCAAACTTGAGCTTCGGTTCAGCCATTTCAGACCAGAAGCAGAGGAAAGCTTAGGCAAAGGCTCTTTTCTTCCTCCACTGATGCCTTCCACTTTCTGATTACTTGATTGATCATCTGTGTTAAACATATAATTCCCAGAAGATTTGCCGATCTGTTTAACTTCCTCATTTATGGTCATAAATTTAGTGGAAGTAACTCCATTCTTTGTCGGAAGAGCAGTAGAACCCAAATCAGACTGGTCACTCTGGAACATAGAAGAGAGAAGACCGGATTGTAGAAGCTCACGCGACACACTGCTTTGGTGGGAATATTTTTGAGGTAGTTTTCCAGATAAGCTGTTGCAAACTTCCATTGCCTTTCTATCACCACGCATTCCAACCAAAGTTTTACTTTTTTCACAACTAAACCGTTTATCAGGGAAGCGCCCATCATGATTAGAACTTTGCTGATCGCAGCTTTTAGGCTTCTCTTTCTCTATCGAGCTACCTGCTGCAATCTGCATTGACGTTCCGTATTCATGCTTGGATTCGGGAAATTTTTCATGACTGCACCAAAGTGATCTGCTTTCTGTTGAAGTTCTTGACTTAGGAGACCGGTCCCAGTTACCATCCAAAGAAAGTGTTCGTTTCCTTTCAGCAGGCGAGTTGCTACAACTTCTACAAGAGGTTTGCTGCCTTTGAACAGGAGAGTTGCTATTGCTACAACCAGAATACGAGCATGTTTGATTTGTAAAAAGAGATGAAGACTCCGCCAAGTTTATAGTAGAAGAAACCAAAATTTTCTGATCTTTCTTCTGGCTACTTGTCCATTTCTCAAGTCGCCTCCAATCAATAACACCAAAATTTAGTGCTTTTTCCTGGACATTTTCTCCCTTCTCTATGCTCTGGAGATAACATGGGACGCTTGACATGTATTTAACCAGCTCTTCTACCTCAGCTCCTTTTCTACTTGGCCATGGTTTCGGACGGTTTCCTGATGATGATGCCGAAGCCAAAACCTCAGTTTCCGTTGTATAACGATCTGAACGAGGCCTCCGTGATGACCTCCTACATCTCAAGGGCCTGGCTTCATCAACATCAACTGCACATCTAACCCTGGGCGTTGCTAATCTCTCATTAAAAAATTTAGAGGGCAGCTGTGCCTGAACTGAAGCATTTTTTACCGTCGTCTCACAATTTAACTTAGTGGTTTCTCCATCTTCAGACGGTTCAGGGTACAAGCTTGAATGCATGATGGGTGCAAAGGTCTGATTGAGCTCTTCAAACTAGACAACTAGTTACATATGTAAATACTGCTTCATTGCCGAATCTTATTGAGAAGCCTCCATTATAATTTTTCATAAATCATTTGGCAAGATTTATCTCCTACAAAAATGTAGAGACAAATATAACTACATAGACATTTGAATCTTAAGGGAAAAAATTACAGTGTTGATTCAGAATAATTAGCAACAAGATCAGGAGGCAATTTCAGATAAAGTAAATCGGGAATGAAACCTGCAATTATTCTAAGCTTCCTGAAAAAAACTACAGTTAAAAATCTTGACGATTTACAAAAGGATTATAATGCTGAAACGAGAAGAAGCCCCATCTTGGCCTCCTATTTACAATAGAAAAGAAAGGTATACAAAGCCCTCTTTCGGAGCCCATCCATAAAGCAACTGATACAAGAAGAAAACAGACACTTATCCCACTTTAACTCCCTATTTTACTCTAGAACTCATTATTATACAAAGCCAAGATATCAAGTTCAAACCTACTCGATCTTCAGGCAAAAATCGCGAGCCATTAATGCAGCCAAAAAAAAAAATCTATGCAAAAGGCGTCGAACAGAAGCGATCTGGAGGGAAGAGTAAAGGGTACCTCAAGAGCAAGGAGGAGGAGGGGGAGGTTTTTGCATCTCCCTTGCGCTACTTGGGGCTTCTGTCCAAGCTTGCAGCCACAGGCAAGAAATACCAAACTTCTATCGCTCTCTTTTCCTCCCTT
Source organism: Dendrobium huoshanense (assembly GCA_016618105.1). Taxonomy (NCBI): domain Eukaryota; kingdom Viridiplantae; phylum Streptophyta; class Magnoliopsida; order Asparagales; family Orchidaceae; genus Dendrobium; species Dendrobium huoshanense. Next base: position 25,430,354 of record CM028348.1, read on the forward strand.
CTCTCTCTCTAGAGTTGCAGACGAAGTTTGAGACGGCGGCTCTTGAGGGATCGAACCCGCTGGCGGGTTATTGGGTAGGCTGGGGCCCGTGCACCAAAGCGAGCCCCACCGTGTGGTTTCTTCACGGGCGTATCTCTTTGCTCGCGCCTCGCGCGCTCGGTCTGGACGGGTTTCTTCGATTTCAGGTGCAAGTTTAAATAAGTGCAAAGTATTATTTGACTAGACAGTGAATTAAAAGTGTTAACTATATATATATATATATATATATATATATATATATATATATATATATATATATATATTAAACTTATTAAATTTACCATAACAATTTCTTTTTTTATCATTTTAATATATTAAATATTTTATCAAAGTAATTTTTTCTTTCATAATAAATCAGTTGATTTTTTTGGAACGGGAGTATCTACCAGCATGCACTTAAAAGGGAGCTTGACAGCATAACTAATCTCTAGATTGAACCTAGTGAGGCCACCCACCGGTATGGAGCTTACACTTGTTTTGCCCCACTGAAGAGGTGAGGCAGTAGTAGAGGAGATTTGAATCTGGGATGGAGAGTTTCCAATCTTGCTCGCCTACCAACCACCCTAAGACTCGATGGGTATCACCCAACTTTTGAGTAGGCTCAAACTTGTTGAATAAAATTCGGACACGATTAAATAATTAAGCTTAAGATCAAATCATGGCTCGAACTCAGCTCTACTCGATTGCATCCTATGTGAACTCAAATATTGTTTTACGATATAATTGAATAATAGTGTTAAAAATAAATAAATAAATAAAATATATAATTAAATTTATTAATTTTTAGTGTCAAATTGTTAATTAAATAAATGAGCTGATGAAAATTAATTAGATTCAAACTATTTAACGAGCCAAATGTCGAATGAATAATCAAACTTTGTTGCCGGCTCCATTGATTGCTAGTGCTTTACATCATTTTGTCAGAAGAGTGACGAAGCATAAGGGAATCTGGGTCGGCTTTTTCTCTCCAGAATGCGCATTTTTGTCTTTGTCTGCTTTTGAATGATAAGAACACACAGTGAAAGTAAGCTTGGCGGTGTGGTCCTGATCTGATTCCTCCATAGTTTTTTTTTTTTTTTTTTTTTTAATTTGATAATAAAGAGTGAAAGAATTCGTGATTAGAAAAAAATATTATGCCTCTAATCTCATAAATTTTATAATGATTGTTATAATATTTTGATTCAATAATAATAATAATAATAATAATAATAATAATAATATATTAATGCTGATTTAACTTTGTTGCGGACCGAAAAATTTGTTGCGGTAGAGAGATATGGTGTTCAGCTTCGTAGTTTTGTACGAAGATCGAGCACATAAACAAATAAAGATATGAGTGCGAGAGTCATAAGTGACTAAGATTTTTACTGGAAACCACTAAAAATGGGGGAAAAAATATAGGGCTTGGCTAAGTTAAAATAATTTCACTAGTGTTTGTAGTAGATTACAAATGGTTCCCTTCCACGGGAGGAAGGCATGGACTTAATGTATCATATAGAGCACATTAATATAGTTGGGTAAGAAGAACCCAATGATAAGGGAGACATGGGCCTATTCATTTGGTTGGTATGGGTGTATTTGGGCAATAGATATCAGAGGGACTATAGTCGAAAGCGAAGGTGGTTAGAGGGGCCATAGTAGGCAAGCGAATGTGGTTGGAGGGACTATAGTAGGCAGGTGACGGTGGTCGGAGGTACTGTAGTCGGCGGTCAACGGTGGTCTGAGGGATTATAGTATGCCGGCGACGGAGGTAAGAGGGACTGTAATGAGTTGGCGATGGAGGTCGGAGGGACCTTAGTCGGTGGGTGACGATGGTCTGAGGGACTCTAAAAGGCAATTACGATAGTGATCGTAGGGACCATACTTGTCAGCCCATTGGAGGACCAATAATGGTTAGCCGCGGGCAGAGATCCAGCGATGACGGGTGGTGGTCTGACGATGGTCAAGTGGAAGTTCGACGATGGTCGATGGTCAGGTGGTAGTCCAAAAGCTGTCGACAACCGGACGACGGTCCAACGATGGTTGAACGGAAGTATGATGACTTTCGGCTGCCAAGCAGTGGTCTAACGATGGTCGGGTAAAAGTGCTGCGGCTATCAGTGGTCGGGTGGAAGTCTGACGGTGGTTAGCGGCCAGGCGGTGGTCCGACAATGATCAGGTGGAAGTTTGATGGCGGTCGGTTGTCAAGAAAAAGTTTGATGACATAGCATTTTTCAAATGCTTAAGTGCCTTAATGATGTCGAAATTCAACAATCTTAGGCTCGTTAGATTCGTCTCGTTGGGCCGCTTGATTCAATTATAAGCATATCATATTTGAATATCATTTGGTCATCCAATTTAAGCTTTGAACATTTCAAATAAGCTTCGGGCTCCCAATTTGGACCCATTTGGGCTCGAATTGGACCGATTTTAGTGTTATTGAATTTTCCTCTTCGAGATGTTCAATTTGACAATATGTTTGTTAAAATCGGGTTTCATACAGTCCCAAAATTAATTTTGAAAATTTTCAATTTGAATATACCTCGAGATTCATGCACAAACAATATAATTTTAGGTGGCGTATTAAATTTATACCAAAATATTATGATATAATTTATTCAAAAAAATAAATTAAATATAATCTCGTAATAAACTTAGTCATATTTCATACAAAGTTTGAGGTATGTTATAGATGCTCTTTGAACAAATCATTTAGTTGATGTAACACATTAATTAAGTAATAAAAAAGAGATTAAAAATGTCAGAGTTAGATAGAGTTTACAAATATAAATAAATGACTCTTTCAAATATATATATATATATATATATATATATATATATATATATATATATATATATATATATATATATATATATATATATATATATATATATATATATATATATATATAAGGGGTGTTAATATTTGATCCGACCCGAAAATCCGACCCGAACCCGACCCAAAAATTTTGGGTTTGGTTTGACCCTAACCCGAAGCGGGTTGGGTTAGGGTCCGGATAATCGACTCATTTGCAAAACCGGGTCGGGTTCAGGTTGACCAAGAAACCCGGAAATGACCCGGAAACTGCCCCAGATGCCCCACTTGGCCGCGCGTAGCCTGCCCGAGACGGAGTCGCGTCGCGGTTGCCTGCCCGTGTGATCGCGCGTAGCCTGCCCTCGTGACCGCGAGTCAGCGCGTGACTGTGCTTGGCCTCCTGCGCGAGCCGAGTCGACGTTTGGCGCGACTGGCGGCCGCTGCCATCTCCCGCTGCTAGATCTCGTTGCCAGATCCCGCGAGTCGCCGCTTGTGCGGAAAATGCCGAAGGACGGAACCCCAAGCAGGTCGGGTCAGGTTCGGGTCCAGAAAATCGACCCGTTTGCAAAAAGGGTCGGGTTGACCAGAACCCGAATATTGTCGGGTCAATTCCGGATTCGACCCGAACTCGACTCGTGATCCGAAATTGACAATATATATATATAATATATATATATATATATATATATATATATATATATATATATATATATATATATATATATATATCAATTTGTCTTATTACACATTTAAAAATAATCGATTGTCATGGTTAATCGATCATTATAATCAATTCCCTATCATTCGACCATCATTGTCTTATCACTATTGTCCAATCATCATTTAAACCCCATCATCTGATCTTCATTATCTAACAAACATTGTATGTTTGCTATCATAATTCATTTACTATTTCTGCCATAATCTCTACCGCAAGTAAAATAAGACCAAATAATTAGTGCTTCTAAATTTTTAATCTTGTCCAATTATAAAGAAGAGAAACTTCTATAACTTCAAATTATTATAGATTATTTCAATTGATCTATAACTTGTGTTTTTTTTTTTCTTTAAAAATTTTCTGCATACAAATTCAAAATTTTCCTACATTCTTCTCTTTTATATATTTATATGTTGTTATTCTCTATCGATATTAAATCTCTAACACAATAAAAATAAATATTTTTTTCTAGAATTCCATTACTAATCTCATATGTCATAATTTAAAAAATTGATAAAAATGCTACTCAGGTTTGTTGGTTGGGAGCTGGCTATCAGCCAAGAGATTTTGAATTTTGAATTTGAGACTTGCATATATAGTGTATGTATGGGACATCCTGAAGGCAGAGTCCTCCTCAAGACACGGGAGTCAGGTAGGGTTAGCAAAGGAGAAAAACCCTAGCAGAACGACAAACCGCGAAGAGAACCGGTTAATACAAGGTCAGAAAGGATAGAATACTAGATGTATTGTTATATTTATTTATTTATTGCCAATTTGATGGTTAACTCGAATTGAAAGCACATAAGATGACCGCTTGCAGCATCACTATCTGAGGACATAGTTATGACTACTCGAAACGCACTCATGGAGCATAAGGCCCACCACCACCCCTCTAATGCTTATATTCATGACTCATAATTTATTTGAAAATTAATTAAAATTTACCGAACTTTAAATTAAAATCGATATTTTCTTGCTAGAAGATAGCACTTTTTTTAATAAAAAAAATCGGTTCATTTCAAAATTAATTTGTGATATAATATACTCATTGTAATACATTTCTACAATTTTAATTTAATATATTTTAAATATTTTATATCAATAATAGTGATTAAATATATTTATAAAATTAATAAATTTAATTCAACTCAATTCAAAATTGAATAATGTTGATTCAACTCGAACTTAGCTAGAACATAAATTTAAATCTTCGATTAAGAGTTTAAGCTGAGTCGCTCAAACTCGACTTATTGCAGGGGGCCGATCAGATTGCAGCAGCACATATTCTTTCAAACATGTGATTCTTAAATCTTTTGATTGTATAACCTGGACCAAGGTGGAGATTATTAGGATTGGTTCAATTTTAGTTAAAGTAGATTCGCATGACACCACACGTGTCATTTCTTATATATAGATGTATAGGATGTTATATAGAAAAAGCTCCTTGAAATATGAATTAAGCCAATAAATAAGTGTAATAACTCCCCTCTTCACTCTCTCTCTATCTTCCAAGAAGCTCAAGGAGCTTCTTTTTCCTCTTAAAAAAATTCTTAACAAGTAGTAATAGTGCCTAATGGAGGCGATCTTGATGGAGGAAGATATTCTTGTAATCAAGAAGAGGTGGACAGTCTGTCGGTGCCACAGAAGAGTGTGTTCATGCATAATTGTTCAAGCGCAGGACATAATGGTCAGGCTTTAGGCTGCAATTTTGCTCACGTGTCAGACAGGATGGGAGGTGTGACTCCAATTGTGGGCTTGTTCGCATGAGTCATATTTGAATAGTACGGGTAGAAGTCGGGAGCAAGATTTTGTCAATCGAAGGCCGGACGAGAGGCGAAGGCATAGATAGATTGTGTGCCACGGATGCATACGATGGGCATGCAGAATCGTGGGTATTGTCAGACGACGTGTGAAGGAAGGGATCATGAGAAGGGTTGCACGGGGCACACGATTGGACCTGGGTGCAGGTCGTGTTAATCTAATCTTTGTCATTTTATCTTAATCATATAATTAGGTGTTTTGTTTATATCATTCCGTTTTTATTTGTGTGAGATAGTTTTCTTTTAGAGCAATAACTATATAACAGTTATTTGGTTTGTTCTGTACCGAAAACCTCTTTATCTTTCATGTTTTGTTTTCGTTTTAAATGCTACAGTTTTTATTTTGAATGAAATGAGAAGGTTTCTGTGAAGACGAGAATATGCCCGTTTTTTTTTCTTTTCTATGTTTTTTTTCTTCTTCTTTGCTACAGGTACAAATCCTTCCAAACATTTGGTATCAGAGCCAAATGCCGAAGCAAATGCCGTCACCAATGAAGAACGGAGAGAAGTCCATAGTCGACGACGTCGTCAGAGATACAACGACGTCAAAATATATGACGATCAGAGATAACTCAATGTCCATGCAACTCCCATTACTGACGAAGATGAATTATGCGGTGTGGGCCATGAAGATGGAGATTCTCATGGAAGCGCAAGGATTGTGGGAGGTCGTCGAGGAAGGGACTGAAGATCGGAGGAAGGACAAATCGGCTTTTGCGATGATTTGTCAAGCAATTAGCGATGATACTCTTCTTCAACTCAATGTGAAGGGAACGGCTAAGGAGGCATGACAAGCCCTCCGCAAAATTAGATGAGTGTTTAATATCCCTTGGTTTTAGAAGAAATTCTCAGGAGCATGCCGTTTATATGAAGCATACTGGAAAATCAAGTCTACTTGTGGGAGTCTATGTTGATGACTTGATTGTGACAGGTTCTAATGTTCAGTGCATTGAAGAATTCAAGGCTCAAATGAAGGTAAAATTTGATATGAGTGATCTTGGCTTGTTGAGTTTTTATTTGGGCATTGAAGTGATGCAGACTGATAATGAGATAAGATTATGTCAGAAATCTTATGCATTAAAGATCCTTGAAGATATGGGGATGACAGATTGCAATCCAGTGCAAACTCCTATAGAAGCCAGAATCAAGCTTACCAAATCAGGTACACATTCTTTGGTAGACTCAACTCAATATAGGAGTATTGTTGGTAGCTTGAGATACTTGACTCATACACGGCCAGATATTATGTATTCTGTTGGAATTGTGAGTAGATTCATGGAGACTCCTAATTCTGAGCACCTTGCTGCTGTGAAGAGAATTTTGAGGTATGTGAAAGGGACAACAGAATATGGTTTGATATATCCAAAGAGACAAGCAGATGGAGGACTAATTGGCTTTAATGATAGTGATCACGCAGGAGATATAGATGACAGGAAGAGCACTACTGGGATGGTCTACTTTTGGGGTCCACATGTGATTAGTTGGGCTTCACAGAAACAAAAGATAGTGGCTTTATCATCTTGTGAAGCAGAATATGTAGCTATCACTTCTGCAGCTTGCCAAGGAATATGGCTTAGTCGCTTACTAAGTGAATTGAAAGGGGAAGCAGAGAAGACAGTGATGTTGTTAGTTGATAACAAATCTGCGATTGCGATGAGCAAGAATCCGGTGTACCATGGAAGGTCTAAGCATATTGATACTCGCTATCATTTCATCAGAAGTTGTATAGAGAAGAAACAGATTGAAGTGGAGTATATCAAAACAGAAGAGCAGTTGGCTGATATATTCACCAAGTATTTGGGAAGAGTGAAGTTTAAAGAGATGATTAAAAATATCGGTCTAAAAAGCTGCAAGTTTGAATGACAAGATTAGGGGAGGCAATGTTAATCTAATCTTTGTCATTTTATCTTAATCATATAATTAGGTGTTTTGTTTATATCATTCCGTTTTTATTTGTGTGAGATAGTTTTCTTTTAGAGCAATAACTGTATAACAGTTATTTGGTTTGTTCTGTATCGAAAACCTCTTTATCTTTCATGTTCTATTTTCGTTTTAAATGCTACAGTTTTTATTTTGAATGAAATGAGAAGGTTTCTGTGAAGACGAGAATCTGCCCCTTTTTTTTCTTTTCTCTGTTTTTTTTTCTTCTTCTTTGCTACAGGCACAAATCCTTCCAAACAGGTCGCAATAAGCCCGCAAGCGGAGGCACGCGTAGGACGCAGGCAAGCACCTCACGTGCGAGTGGATGCGCGCTCTAGCAGACTTGCATGCTGTGTGCTTGAGGAGCCGCAGGTGGGGCATAGGCTGACAACCACAGGGTGTAGGCGGGAGGAAGGATGCACCAACCATGCATGCGTGTGACCATGGGCTAATAGGTGTAGAGTTTAGAGGCTAGAGCTAGGAAGGTTGCGCCAACCCTGGTTCGTATTTCCTTATCCGTGCTTTGAAGCAATCAAGATACGTTGGAAAATGGCAGATTCTGTCCAAAGAGAAAGGACAAAATACCTATATATACAAATATTTTACCAAAAAACAGTGTGAAATAATAAAACGCTATTAATACGTACTGAAATTTATACTTCATTGATGAAACATAAATTTTCATAAATGTTACTGATTTTAATACGATGGTTGATCGTTATTTGCTCTTTGAGCAAGTTCTGATTAAATCTTCGTCCACTTTTTAACTGTTTTTTAAAATTATTTTTTTAATATAAATTTTTTAATTTTTTATTAAAAAATTACTTTAAAAAACAATAACAAAATAGTTAAGAATGAAATCTATTGCTTCAATTTTTTAATACTAAAAAATTTCTTTAAAAATAGTAAGAACCGTCCCAAATAAAACCTAAGAATTTTATCAAAAAAATTTAGGTAGATGGTTGCAACATATTTCTTGCTATGTAGTTTTATAGGTGATGTCCATTGTGTAATTTTATAAGAAATTACTATGTCATAGATCCTATAGGAGATAGTTGCAAGGCAAGTTTCTTGAGATATTTTGTAGCAAAAATTAATAATTCAATCAAAAGTTATAATATATGTTTTATAAAATGTAGGTATTATATGATGATTATGGTGCAAGCATGCAAGAGATAATCATAATGCAAATCTCATATAACACAAATGTGGCATATGCCTCAAGTGTGATTGATGTTAGTTATGTAGGTCTCATGGTTAATGCTTATAATGTAGGTCATGTTGCTGAGTTGACATTGTATATGATGGCTATGATGTTAATATTACAGGCTATGAATTAATGTAAGACTCATAGGAGAGAATTGTGGCTCAGGCCTTGCGATTAATGATTGTGATTTAGGTCTCATTATAGGTACACTTTCATGACAATGCCTATGATATACACCTTATTATAAACAAATGCAAACCAAGTTATGGAAACAAAGATTGCTCAAAAGATTTGAGAGATTTGGATGCCTACCCTACTTAAAATTCTCTTTGAATGAAGTTAAATTAGGAACTATTTTTAGTTTTTATGAGTATAATTAGATTCCTAGAATATTTCTCATTATTATTAATAGCAAATGATTAAGATTGCACTCATCTATGATGGGATGATGATAAACCAACCAATTCATTCCTGCTTCATTTGACTAATTATAATTTGAAATTTATGATTTGATAATGATAATTAACAATTATTTTTTTTTATCAATGATCCGAATATATCGCATCTTAGATCTTTGATCTACTAGCATTAATAACAAGAGATTGAAGTTTTGTCAATTAGATTTGTTGCGTCCTGGAATATTCGTAGCAGTAGAGAAATATAGAATTTATCGTCCTAACTTTGTACGAAAATCTAACACACAAACATATAAAAGAGATGGATGCATCAATAATAAGAGGCACTAATAACTTTTATGTGGAAAACTATGAAAAAAAAAACACAGGTCATAACCTGTTGAAATGAGTCTACTAGTATTGGTGGTTGATTACAAATGATGCCAATCCTTGGGGGAGGGTGCTGGCTCAATGTAGCAAATAGATAATTTATATAACACAATACATAGTAGGAGAATGACATGATCGTTCCTTAAATAGAGTGTTGGCTTGTTTTTTTGATTAGTAGGATCATAGTCGGGCGACAGTGGTCGGAAGGATCATAGTCGATGGGTGACTATGGTAGGAAAGACAGTAGTCGGCAAGCAACTGTGGTAAGAGGGATCGTAGTTGGCGGGCGACGGTGGTTGGAGAAACAGTAGTCTACGGGCAACAATGGTCGGATAGATCGTAGTCAATGAGTGACCATGGTCAAAGAGATAGTAGTCGGTGGGCGATGATGGTCAGAAGGACCGTAGTCGGTGTGCGGTGATGGTTAGAGGAAGGCTCGTTAGTGGCTTCCATATGCAGGCCCGACGACGACGGTCTGCCAAAGGTTCAACGACAACAGCCTGGTAGTGCAAATTTGTCAGCGGTGGTGCTAGGTGGAGCTTCAGCCTCAAAGCTCTTCTCTTCTCCCTCTCCCTTCCTCCCCCTTTTCGAAGAAGACTGTGGTCTATTTATATTTTTGGGAGTGGAATGCCCCATAAATATGAAGAAGATCGAGGGCTTGTTGGGAGTGCTTTAATGGACGACTCATATTGATCCCCTTGATTGTAGAACGTTTATCAAGTATTTGAGTGCCCAAATGACATCAAAATTAAACGATATTGGGCTCGTTGGATTCGTCTCGTCGAGCCACTCGATTCTATTATAAGCATGTTATATTTGGATATCATTTGGTATTCCAATTTATGGTTTGAACATTCTAAAGGTGCTTTGGGCCCTTGATTTCGACCCATTGGGGCTCATATTAAACTGAATTTGGTGTTGTTAGGTTCGTCTCTTCGAGTCATTTAGTTTGGCTATAAATTTGCTGAAATTAGAATTCATATGATCTTGAATTTAAGTTTTCAAAACTTCCAACCTCCATTTACATTGAGATTTGTGCCTGCTCAAGGTAAATTTTTGGTAACATATTATGATTAATAATAATAGTAATTTTGAAAAGATTTGTCATCTTTAATTAATTCATAAAAAATATCAATAATAACCCTGCATTTTTTATGTACTACCCTCCCTCCAAGGAACAATTATTACGTCCTCTGACCAGGCGTAGAGCTGCATTCGGCCGCAAATAACATGTCGCCACGTGCTCTTACTCTTCACTGCGCGGTCCGACGACTTGACCCGGACCGGAACCCGAGAATGCTATGTTCGCGTATTGCGAGGTATTACTCGATATTTGCTCAGTATTGCTAGGTATTGCTTGGCAATAACGAGAAATACCGCTCTATGAAAACCAATACCGAGCAAATACCGAGTTGTACCGAGTTGTACCGAGTTTTCTAGAAAAACTCGGTACAACTCGGTATTGCTTGGTATTGATTATTGCTGAGCAAAATCGACCAAAATCTAACAATACCAAGCAATACCTAGCAAAATCGAGAAATACCGAGCCATCCTGGGTCCGTTCAGGGTCGGGTTGTCGGGACGCGCGGTAAATAGTGAGAACGCGTGACGCGATTCTACTGGTGGCCGAACGTAGAGCTACGTCCTGTGACCGGAACAAATAAAAGTTCCCCTCCAAGAGGAGTATTTTTGAAACAAATGGCTCATAAAATAGTAGAACATTGAAATAATAAATTTAAGAAGTAAAATTTTCAAGAATGGATTACAATGTAATAAGCATGTGCTTATATGATTGTAAGCTGCTGGTCCACTGCTAGCTGTTAAAAGACCCAATGAGGCTGGTTCCCCCCCCCCCACCCCCCCCCCCCCCCCCCACTCAGCGGTGGGACCCACAATTGTTCTCTTTCAGTTGTGGTCATCGATTCCTCTATGTGAACTCAAATTTAATGCCTTGTGCAAATATATTTTAGCACTCAATTTTTTTTTTAAACAGTTAATGGTTATCGGATTATTGTAAATTATGACTTATGAATATAATGAGTAGTATTTATGAGAAAACAATTATGACCATAAAATCTCCTACATGAAATTTGTTAAATTCATGAAGCAAATATGGCCAAATGTTGGTGCATGATAACGCATATGAAATATTTAATAATTGCAAAGTCAACATCTATGAGTTTTCACTTAGGGGCTGTTTGGTATGCAGAATTAGGAGTGTGAAGTAATTTATTTACGTGCATTATATAAATTATGTCGTTTGGTTTGTTTTGAGCGGAATGTAAGCAATTGATTTGAAGCATCAGTCGTGTATTACGAATGGCCATTTGCGCGACTTTAAAACCCGCTCAAATTGAGCGGGTTAGAAATACTTTACGCGAAATAATGAGAAGACAGAGCGAGTGGGAAGACTCTCTCCGCCGCGACATCCAATCCCTCTTCGAAATCAACAGACATGATATTCAAAGACGACGATGACGACGACGTAATTTGCTGCGACGGTGCCACCAACGCCGCAATGGCAAAGACGAGGCGATTGGGAACAGAGCAAGTGTGCGCTCTGGAACACTGGCTCGAGCCGGAGTGGAAGGCTAGTTTAGCTCAGGATCCGGGCCTCCAGCATTGCCAAGTCGCCGTCTGGTTCCAGACCAAGCACGCGATGTGGAAGACTTCCGTCTCGAACGCGACTTCTCCGCTCTCAAGTCGCGCTACGACGCCCTGAGGCTCGACTTTGTCAAGGAAGAGCACTCGGGGTTACGGATCGAGGATTCCGAGAAGATCCGCCGTATCGAAGCGCGCCTACGCAACGTCGTCCGCGGAGCCACCGCCGCCGTCTCTTCCTCCGCCATCACCGCCTCCTCTGGCGGCACCTACGTTGATCGCCGTCTCCACCAGATAATGTTCGCCAACTGCGACAACGAACGCAGCAACTCCGGCGTTAGCGAGACTTCCGTCTGCGTCCACGACGGCGGCGGGGGCGTCTGGTAATGGCTTTAGTTTGTGGAGGTTGTCTAGTACTTTTAGATGTTGGAGTTACTTTTAAATGCTCTGTTGCTGGAATAGCAATGGGTTTAGTCTTGGACACTGAAGAATTTGGTGGAGATGGTACACCACAGATACTTTCTGATATTAGTGGATCTGAAGATGCATCCGGTGACATGGATCTCAAGGTTATATAATGCTTGTAATTTTTTTATCATCATTTATTAATATATGATTAAAGTAATTAAATTTGAGATTTGTTAAACTATATTATGTTATCTAATATATTTAGTAATGTGATTATTCAGGTTGCTGGTAATGAGAATGGAATTACAGCTTTCCAGATGGACATAAAGGTTATAGTTTCACTTTTGATACCAATTGTAGTCAAAATTTTACAATGGAAATGCCCTTGAGGGCTTGATTTAGGGTTAGTTTAAGTTGGGTTAAGATGACCACATAAATAATTTAAGCATTTGTGTTAGTGTTTGATTACAGCCCCTTGTTAATTAGGCTTTGCCTTAAGTTAATCCAAGGCTAACTTAAAATTTTAATAAGATATATAGTGCAATAAATAAATACAATGATTTTTTTATAACACCAAATAATACTAATTATTATAAATACAATGTTTTATAAATGCACTGGTTGTAATGCAAAAATAAATTATTATAAATAATCCGTTTTTACTTTACTCAGGATCTACCTAACCAAACAAAGGAAACAATTCTCCAGCATTTATTTTGCACACAACCAAACACTCTCAAAGTATTTGAAATGCACTAAATTTACTTTACATTGTATTTTCTTTTCAGGCAACCAAACAGCCCCTTAGGCTCCGTCTTTAATGACTTTCTTATCATTTTTTAAAGACCTTTTTAATATCAAAAATTTTAATTAAAAAAAAAATGTACCAAAAAATTACTTGAGAAAATAGTAAGTCATACCAAATGAAACCTTCGTTTGGGGGGCAACTTTCTTACTACTTCTTAAAATGGTTTTTTAGTATAAAAATTAAAATTTTCTACTAAAAAACTGTTTGAAAATGCAATAAAAAAGCCGTCCTGAATATATATATTTTAAAGCAAATTAAATGTCTCAATGAGATGATCTTATCAATATCAAATATGTTCTAATGTGACTCCAAATGAGTCCAAATCAAATATATTAAGGCTTCGTTTGGGACGGCTTTTTTACTGCTTCTTAAAACAGCTTTCTAGTATAAAAATTAAATTTTTTGTACTAGAAAGCTGCTTTAAGAAGCAGTGAGAAAGCCGTCCCAAACGAAGCCTAAGTGTAATTAGAAATTTTAAGAAACTAAATGGAGGACCAATTAATCTCCAAATTTAGCATGATTATAGTGAAATCGAGCGTCTTGATAAGACAAATCCAATAAGTCTAAAATAGTCAAATATTGACATCATTAAGATAACTAAATACTAAAAGAATAATTTATGATTGAGAGAACTAATAAAAGTTGGCCAACAGAGTGTTCAAGATTTTAGTTATATTCAAGGGATACGTCGCTCTAAAAAAAATTATAAATAGGCCCCCACTATTTATATGAGGTGAGATAAAGCTAGGGCTTGTACATTTGCTTGAAATTCAAGAGAACTCAAATGCTTGAAGAATCATGGGGTTCCATTAGAACACTAATGTTGGATCGGTTATAGGGCCACCGAACTGCTATTGTCAAACCATCGCTAAATCGCCACCATTGCTATCCAACCATTGTCATCCATCTATGGTATTTCGAACTTCGTCTTCAAACAAGTATTCTATGATAATCGCCTCTTGAGTATGGTCTTTCAACTATTGCTGCTCGACTATAGTCCCCTAATCATCATTATCTGGTTATTGTCCTTTGACCATTATCATCCAACTAATATCCTTCAACCAACATCGCTTATTTATGATCATCCGATTAACATTGCTCAACTATAATCCAGTGTCTTTTGATAACAGTCCAATATTACTCGATTATAGTTATCTGATCACCATCACCTGACTAAAATCCAACATTGCCTGACTCTAGCCACCTTCACTTAACTATGGTCATTTGACCATTGTTGATCAATTCAATCCTCCAACCACCATTGCCTGACTTTAGTCACCCAACTATGGTTGCACAACTATCTTTCATGAGCTACAATCCTACAAACATCATCCCCTCATTATAGTTCTCAGACCACTATTGCTCGACTTCGACGCTTTGATTATATAGCCTAGTCCTCTGACCAACGTCACCTAAATAGATCCTCTAAACCTTGTCACATTGACAATTATCCTCCAACCATCGTTTCTCAATTATTGTCATTTAACCATTATTAGGATACAACGAACTCTAACCATCATTGCCTAACTTTACTTTTCTAGCCATCATCGCTCGACTACAATTCTTTAGTCGTTGTCAACTGACTACAATCCTTTAGTCGTCGTCAAGTGACTACAATCCTTCAATTAATGACAATTGACTACGATACACTGAACATCATCGCATAACTTTGGCCCTTTAATGATTGTTATCAGATAATAGTCTTATCATCGCATGATTATAATCCTTTAATCACTATCGCTCGACTATGATCCTCTTACCACTTTCATCAAATAACAACCCTCTTATCAACATCGCTAGACTACTACCCTCGAACCACCATCACTCCATTAAGACCTTCTGACTAATGTTGGCCAACTATGGCTCTTAGAGCACTATTGCTTAATTATAGACATCTAACCACCATTGCCAACAATGGCCCTATGATCACTGCCACACAACTACAAACATCCATTCACCATCGCCAATGACAATTCTTCGACAACTATCACCTAATGGTGATCCTCCTACCATCGTCACCAAACTACAGTCAGTCTTTTAAGCATAGTTGTTTGAACACAATCTGCTAAACCATTGTTGCCAAGCTATATCAATTTATTGCTCACTTCATCACCTTTCATCCAATAATATCAACTTTGCCATCGTCTATACATCTAATGCATATCGTCGACACCTAGTTTGACATTAGCAATTATATTTATGTTAGACTTCTTGGTCTTTAATAAAAGATCTCTTGAAGACAGCTCTCATGCCACAACGCTCTTCCAACTTCCACCACAAAATATATTTTATGCATTGGATATCTTATATTTTAGCAACACCTCTAATCATGGTGAAGGATATCATTTATAACCAATGATAAATACTAGTGGGAACATTTCAACCGTGCCTGACCTAATGATATTCCTTTTTGAATTTTTCATATATAAACTCTTGTGTCGCTTGCAATCCTCTTTTATATGTGTGTATCAATTCTTCATATAAATGCTAAGATAATAAACCCTCTTACTCTACCTCCTCAAATATTCCAACATGCAAAGGTTATTAGTATCAAATGCCGGAGCTACTATTAACCTATAATCAAATTACGAGCTATTATGCTCACCTAGCCAATTCGTTCAAGCCTGATTTGACGAGTTATAGGTTGATAATGGTGGTTCGACCATGATCAATATCAATGATATTTTCTTATGAATGATCTCATCATATCACATCATAGATCTTTATGCCTCGAGCATTAGTATAGGAGATTGAAAAATTGATGATAACCTAATTAATGATAAGGTTTGTCACTTTTTAATTAAGGTCTTCAAAAAATTCCAACAATAACCCATCATTATATAAACCCCATACACTCTCTCTCAGAAGAAGTGTTTTGAGAGAAAAGACTCATAAATTATTAGCGTATCAAATAATAAACATTTTTAAGAATGGATTGCACAATAATTAGCATGTGGCTATGTAATTGTAGGTCAGTAGTACACTGCTAGTATTAAGAAGATCCTTGGAAGTTGTTTAGTTAAAAAGGAAAGGTCAATGTTTCTAATGGCATGTTTTATGAAAATTAAAACACGAGTATAAATATTTCAATTTTAAATCAACGGCTTACTCCCAACCCTCAAAGTCTTTGCAAAGATACGTTTCACTATAGAGTGTTTTTATCCTTTGTGCATATATTGTAAGAAAATGATTTGGCCGGATAAGAATATTGATGCATATATATTAGAATAAAATATATTTATAATTCAGTAAACGGGCTATAGTCGGAGGGCGATAAATGTCGCAGGGAATGTAGTCGGCAGGTGACGGAGGTTGGAGGGATCAGTATTATCTATTAATAGAGGTCGGATAGACCATAGTTGCTAGGTGGCATTGCTCAGACGAATCATATTCGGCGGACAACGGTGGTCGGAGGGACCATAGTTGGGGACGACGAAGGTCGAAGGGACTATAGTCGGTGGGCGACGGTGGTCAGTAGTCGGGTAGAATTACAATGGCAGTCAGTGGTCGAGTGGAAGTCTGATGGCGGTTGGAACCTAGCAATGGTCAAACGAAAGTTTGGTGACGGTCGACTACCAGGTGGAAGTCTTGCTGCGATCGACGACCTAGTAGAAGTTCGTCGGTGGTCGGAGGTTGAGTGGAAGTTCGGTGGCGGTCAGTTGCCAAGCGATGGCTCAACGATGGTTGGTCGAAAGTTTGGTGCGATTGGCAGCTGGGTGAAAGTCTGGAGGCGATCGGTGGCCGGGTGGTGTCCGAGAGAAAGTATGGTAACTGTCTATAGTGATTGGCGGTAGTCTGCGGCCAGGCGGTGGTCCAATGATGGTCGGGCGGAGTTCGGTGGTGGTCAACAGCCATGTGGTGGTCCGACAATGGTGGAGCAGGAGTTTGAGAGCGGTTAGCAGCCAGGTTGAGCTCTGGATCCTTGAAGCCTCAAAGCTCTCTCCAATCTCAAAGATCCAAGCTCCCATTCATGTGGAAAGTGGGGGTCTATTTATAGATTTTTTAGAGTGGCATGTCCCGTAAATATGGAGAAGATCTGGGGCACATTCGTAGTGCTCCATTGGACGACCTATGTTGATGCCCTGAATCATAGAGCGTTTGTCAAGCATTTATATTCCCAAGTGATGTTAGAATTAAGCGATCTTGGGCTCGTTGGATTTTCCTCGTTGAGCTGCTCGATTCTACTATAAGCATACTATATTTGAATATCATTTAGTCATCCAATGTATGTTTTGAATCTTCCAAATGTGCTTCGGGCCTCCCGATTTGGAACCATTTGGTCTTGAATTAGGCCAATTTTAGTGTCGTTTGGTTCATCTCTTCGAGACATTCAGTTTGTCATTAAGTTTGCCAAATTGTAGTTCAGATGATATCATAATTAATTTTGAAAGTTTTCAATTTAAATATGACTCAAGATTCATGCTCGATGAAGATAATTTTTAATGACGTATCAATCATAATCAAATAAAAAAATAAAAATACCAAAGCTATGCTAAAATGAAAATTTGAACATTGCAGTTGCCGACACCAAAGCTTGCTTCTTTTTCTTTTCTTTTTTTTTGCATCTTGGGGCAAACAAATGGTACATCCACTCTCCTATAAGAAATTTGAGCTTGAAAGGAATACAGACAAATGTTTGGCCATTAAATGGAGCTTGTCAATTACATATATGATATTTTTTTTTTCTATTTGACATTTATGAGATTTTTCTTAATTATATAACTTCATGATGGTGAATCGGCAGAAAAATTCACTTTGTGCTTCGTAGGTTGCTTTGAAACGATAAAGATAGGAAGGTCAGTTGCAGATTTTGTCTAAAGAAAAATGGCAAAATTTCATTAAAAAATTTTCATAAAAAATTGTGGGAAATAGTCAAACAATATTAAAGAGTGTTGAGATTTATGCTTTACTGTTAAAACTTCAAATTTTCGAGTATGTCACAAATTATCAGATAGTTTTAGTTGGCCATAAAATTTCCTAGGCCCTATGGTCCTTGAAGTTTATAGGGATATTTAGGATTGGTTTGTATATTTAAAGGTGGGTCCATGGGTTAGGTTGGGTTAGGTCAGCTGAATATTCCTAATTCCTCATAAAGGAACAATGGGTCAGCCATGTGTTTAGCTTTGGTTAACAATAACTCTAGGTAGGCTTGATATAATTAATACTAGGGTCTGACTGAGTTTCCAAGCTTAAATAGAGGTGAAGTCAGGATCAATTTGATTGGGTCAAGCCAATTGAGCGTAATGGTTCATCTAGGACTTAAATTGAGCATAGTTAGGTATAATATAGGTACATGCTAGAAAAATCTAATTTAAGATAAATTCAAAAGGTCCTTTGAATCTCTAATGCACTTTGGACAAACTATAATGAGTAGGGGTCTTTATAAGATCAATTAGGTTAAGCCATAATTCAATGTGCGACATTGGGTTAAACTTGGTCAAGTATAGTCCACTAAGGGTTATTTTAAACTAAGGTAGTCTAAGAAGAGTCAAAGAATAGCTGGGTGTCCAATGGATGATCCTAGATGGGGAAAATGGATTAAGTCACTTCTAAGGCAGTACAAGGTTTAGTCCAATTTTTGCTAAAGACAAAGCCAGCAAGTCTAGGACCTCCCTAAGGGCACTTAAGATCTAACAAATCAAGATTAAAAATATTTAAGGGTATGTCAAGTCTAAGAATAAGATAAACCATAGTTGATTAGATTGGGTTTTGGCAAAAAGTTGGCGCAATCTCCTAAGTGATGAATCAAGAGTCCAATCTGGCTAATCAAAGTTCATTGGAGGACATAAAATTAAAAATATCAACTTTACTCAGTTGATCTACACTAAATAAATTGGTATGGAGGGACGTAGGAGGAAAACAATGTGTAGCCATTTATAGCTTGATTAGCGCTAGGGCTCATCAAGTTCTACAGTCAACTTAATTCAAAGATGATCAGTTGGTGCCTTAGATCAATGTTCGAAAAACTCATTTCCTAAATGACCACTCAACTAAGAGATAAACTTACTTAATGTTTCAGATGTTTTGGATCAATGTGATGAGGGTCATGTCTAGGAGAAATTATTATGTGCTGTCACCGATCGACGGTCCGGAGGCGAATCAAGATGCGCCATGTCACCTGGAACACAACAATACATAGCACCGATACACAATAAAATGGTGATGTACGTGAACAATTAGTGCTTAATATAGTAACACTTTATACTTATTTTAAGATTTAAGTAGGAAAAAAGTCATATATATATATATATATATATATATATATATATATATATATATATATATATATATATATATATATATATATATACACGAATTCATGAAAGTAAAGAACATATATTTATATACTTTTGAATCAACTACCAAGTTGTCAGATATTCAACAACTGTTTTTCCTAAACAATTTTTGACTTCTAGTATTTTACTTGAAGTCATCAAAGTTTGAAGACTGGAACTCGCTAAATTCACCATGAATTTGATGGTGATGCAGAGAACTCACCATCGTAATTTCTGGCAAACAACGAATTATTTTTTAACTCTATTTAGCATAGCATTCGCGTTTGTTTGAATTCAATTTTTGTGAGTATTTGCCACTTATTTGGAGCATTACAGAAATGAATTCGTCTTCTTTATTTGGGAAAACAATTCGATAGAACATTTGTTTATTTTAAATTTCAATTCTGCATTATATCTACCTTTCATTATCAGGAATTCAATTCGGTAGTCTTCGATTCTCATTGTTTTAGAATGCTGAATGGAAAATTCAATTCAGGAATTCAATTTAGCTGAATGGAAAGTTCAATTTAGGAATTCAATTTAGCAATGTTTTTATCTTTTATTAATGGAGAATTCCATTAGCATTCATTTACAGTACTCAGGAAATTGGCTTTCGTTTTATCCATTAATGGTTACTCTGAAAATGTAAGAATAAGGTTTCATTTGGACGGCTTTTTTGCTGTTTTTAAAGCAACTCGTTCCAAATAAAGATTAAGGCTTTGATTGGGATGACTTTCTTACTACTTCTTAAAACAGTTTTTTAGTATTAAAAATAAAATTTTTATATTAAAAAACTGCTCTAAGAAACAATAAGACAGTCGTCCCAAACGACTTTTTCACTGTTTCTACTTGAAGTAATAAAAAGGCCATCCCAAATGAAGCCTAAAGTCTAGCCAATAAATCTGACTCCCCCATTTAACCCTTAGTTTGCATTGAGTAGCTCAAGTTCATTCTAGCTGTAGAATCTTAAAGGTTACCCTCATGGAGACCTAAAGTCCAAAGTAAACGTTCGAAAAGGGCAACATAAGACTTGACCATCCATTTTAATAAAATCTATTGTATGCATGAATTATCATTGCAACCAAAATATATTATTTGTGGATTCATTCTATTTGATCTAAATAACTGCAGTTATCTACCTATCGAAAATACTTAAAAGGTACTCAACAAGAATTATCTTTGGGAAGAATGGAAGTCACAGCCCAAGCCGAGTGGGGAACTCAGGAGCCTTTGTAATTCGTTATGTCTGTACTAATCTCGCACTCGTGCATCACCGACTTCTGATAGTTTTGAGACCAACGTGGCGCATTTCCAATTGTAAGTCATAAAATTATATGCACAACTATGGAAAGGTTAGAAATGTTTAAGTCTCACAGCAGAGATAATATAAATGCAGAGTGATTCTCGAAGATATCAAAATTTCTAATAAGTGACTTATGGAGCTATTTATATAAGAAAATATGTGGAAGTTAAAGCATCTCATCATAATTTTGCCAATCCCAGAAGTCAAAACATCTTTCTAGACAAATCACAAAAAATAATCAAAAGATATGAAATTATAAGAAAATTATATCAAATGCATAGTTTACTTAAATAAGGAATCAAAAGGTACAGTGGAATATGTCTGCTCCATTACAGCTGCACCATGTGTTTTAATTATATTATCAGTTTTCACAATGGGGATCAGAAAGCATCTCATTAGTGGCTAAGCCCTGACAAACAAAATGCTGAAATGAGAACTCAGTACAGGGGACGTGCAGGGCAGCTCCGTGGTTGAGCACAGTTATTGCCTCCTCGCCGGCTCACCCGTTCAATTCCCCAAACGGCCCCCAAAAAAAAATTCAGTACGGCGGTACCTCCAGCAAATTGATCCACCTAAGAAGAGCTTGTGTTCTTCGGCTGCACCCTTTAAAGTATTCAGCTTTAGTTTAATATCATTGGCAAGTTCAATTGAACTATGACGGAGCAAGAAATTTTATTAGTTATGTTTGTCGTATCGTCTGGAATGTTAGAATACATTAAAATAGTTGACCATGAGCCTTAGATGGTTGTCCTTTGGATGGCCTTGTCTGATTAAGAGCACACTTTACAAACCAGAAGCATCATCTTTATCATTGGAAAGATATTTAGCAAACTTTTTCAAATGAACAATACGAAAGATAGATGATAAATATTATAATGCGTTTGTACCCTAGTTGAGATGGATGTATTGAAACAATATGCTAATAAATCTAGAATTGAATCACCAGTACTGTATTATTTTTTTTTTGCTGTCATCTCTTTTTCTCACTCACCATAGGATACAAGTATCCTAGTTGAGATAATTAGGGAACAAAATGTATACCCATATATCACAATAGCCTCATTGAAACAAAGTCAAATTGGTTTAAGTTTTTTATGAACTCATCCCACTCATGGGAAGGTCGACAAGCACAATCAAACACTTGTTTAATTAGAATCTGAAGCTAGTATAGTGACTTCATCCAGCAAGTTAGTGACTCCATCCAACAAGTTTGAGACTATGTTTAGTGAGTTGTCAACTTCATCAAGTATGATGATTTCGACCAATAAGTCGGAGACTTGATCCATCTAACAATTTGACAACCACCACACCCAAAATGTTGGCTAATATATACATCTAGCAAGTTGGGCTCGACCAAATCAATCAACAGCTCCAACCTTCAAGATGGAAGCCCAAGCAGTGATTATCTATATTGTTGAAGAAATTGAGAGAAAATATGATAAAAGAGAAATGAGAATGTGGAATAAGAGAAGTGCATAAATAATTTTTTTTTTCATTAGCATTCATATTCACTATAACATTTAGTTTTAAACAAAAGCCAAACAAATAACTGATATAATAATGAAACACCTTTTCACTAATATCACTGTTTTAGTTTTTAATAACACTTAAATAATAAACTAATTTTGCATTAATTTTTATGACATAGCCCCTTAATGCAAAATTCTTACACCGATAAAATTTTATCAATATCGCTCAATTTTTTTTTAAATTGAGATCTTTTGTTAAACCACCAACAACTTGATCTTCTATTGAATAATACTTGATTGCAATAGCTTATTTTGTCACAACTTCTCTCACAAAATGATATCAGAGTTCTATATACTTTGATCTACTATTAAACACTGAATTCTTCATCGTAGATATTGAGGATTTATTATAATAAAATATATTTATCGCCTTTAATTGAGGTTGCTGAAAATCCTCTAATATTTCTAGATTGCTTGACATGCTGCTAATGAAGCTGCAGTATATGTAGCTTCTGAAAATGATAATATTATAGTACTAGCTTGCTTTTTTGTGCTCCAAGATGTTGCTATATACCCAAGATTGAATGTAAATCTACTTGTGCTTTTTTTCTATCGTCTTTGGGACCTACCCAATTACTATTAGTAAAACAAATTAAATTAAAGTTAGGAACTGATTTGTACCAAATCCCATAGCTAGTTTTCTCCCGAATGTAGCAAAAAATGCATTTGGCTACTCTAAGATGATGTACAAAAGATTTATATTTGAACCGCTTGAAATACGATTGACTATGTACATAATATCAGGCCTAGTATATGCCAAACGCATAAGACCACCCACAATTCCTCTAAATACTATCTCATTAGCCTTAGTTATACAGTCATTATGATTTATGAACTAGCTTTTCATTTATATTCATGAGTGTTGAAAAAGTCTTACAAGTCTACATTCTATACTTTTTTAATAACTCGAATGCATACCTTTCTTTAGATATAAAAATCTCATCATCTACTTGAATAATTTGTAAGCCCAAAAAATAGTGCAACAACCCATAATCAGTCGTATCAAATTCTTTCATCATATCAATCTTGAACCTTTCAATGAACACTTTGGATGACGTAGAGTAGATAATATCATCAATATAAATACAAACAATAAGCAAATCATAATTTTTAGCTAACACATACAAGATATGCTCGCTTTTATTTCTATGAAATCCCTTCTTTTGAAAGTATAAACCAAGCCTCCAATATCATGCTCATGGTGCCGGTTTAAGCTCATAGAGTGCCTTCTTTAGTTTATAAACTTTATTCTCTGCCTTTAATAATAAAATCTTATAGTTGATCATATATATATATATATATATATATATATATATATATATATATATATATATATATATATATATATATATATATATATATATATATATATTCATTTGTACAACTAATGCAAGAAAAAGCATTGGTTTGAAAACAGGACCGTACCGACCGGTTCAACCATGAACTGGTCTTATTGCCGATTAGGTCCGCCTAAAAAATCAGCCTAGCAACGAACTGGTCAAAACTATTTTGAACCGGCACTAGCCGCCCGTTGAACCGATTCCGTTTCTTAAGAACCGGGTTCAACTAATAATATATTTAAATATTTTAATTTAATATAAAATGCTTAATTAAATATTAAATTAATTTAAAAAACATGTCTTTTATTTAACAATATAATTCCAAAAATTTAATTGTATTATATATTAAATTAAATATAAACAAATTTGCTCACATGATGCCATAATACTATATAAGCTCCTAACCACTAGGTACAAGCAAAAGTATATAAACAAAACAATATAAAACTCCTAAGTGATGTGGGACTAAACAACTAGTAGTTTTTTTTTTTTCAATTTTCAACAATATGTGTATGGGACTTGTTTTAATGAGAATTTGTTGGAAAATTTTCTTATAGAATATTCAAATAAAAAATATCATAATAATTTTTAAACTTCTTAATTTATAATTAATTATATATTTATAATTATTTATAATTTTTAAAGTTCTAAAACTTTTTCTAAATGTGAAATTAAATGATAGAAAAATAAAAAATCTTAAAAAATAATATCGCATGACTTTATAAATATAATTTTATAATGTAAAATTTATATATATAAATTATGATTAAATATACAACATAAATAAATTATTTATATTAAATTTATATATTTATATATAAACTAAGTTTTTATTAAATATAAATTAAAATCAAAGATTGAAAATGTTTATATTTAAATTTAAAATTAGTAATTATTAATATTTAAATATATAATATAAATATAATATTTATTTATATTTAATTTTAAAATTATGTAATAAATTATATATGTATTAATTTCTTTTATTTTTTAGTCTCAAAATTCATAGAATTCTAAAATTTTCAAAATTAAATTGTCATTATTATTATGTTAATTTTATTACTTTTAATAATATTATTATTTATTACGTCTTCCGGTTCGACCGGTCGAACCATGAAACTCTCATTCTTCCGGATTGTTGTCCGGTCCGATTTTCACAACGTTGAGAAAAAGTCTAACGATTTCAAATCTAGCAATAGGAGAAAAAGTTCCATAGAAATCAATACCATAATTTTTTTCACAACCTTTGACAACAAGCCATATTTTGCATCTTTTTATGCCTCCATCTGAATTATACTTCACCTTGTAAATATACTTTACACCAATTGGATCTTTTTCTTGTAGCATATCAAAAAGCTCCCAAGTATCATTCTTCTTAATATATTGAATATCCTCTTTCATAGCATTTTCTCATTACTTATTTTCGCAAGTATCTGCATAACAAAATGGTTCTATATCCACAAGGGCAAATATACAATTATACAACTCTTGTAAATATCTCACTTTCTATGATGCCTCTCTTCAAATGTGCTTGAATCTACTGATCTTGAACTTGAAAGAAATGAAATAGATGACGAATCACCACTAACTTCTTGATTGTTAGTGATATCAATTTGATAATTATCCTCAAATTTAACTAATGATTTTCCTTTATAATGAATTGCACATTCACTCCAATCCCTCGTACCATCTTCATTAAAAATAGCATCTCTACTGATAATGATCTTCTCAGACCGTGGATCAAAAATCTGTATGCCTTTGACTGAATGATGTAACCAATGAATATCAAACTTTTAGATTTGTTATCCTACTTTCTGTTATTATGACTATCCTCCAATGTATATGCAATACTTTCAAATACTTTCAAATGACTAACTCCATGTTTTCTACCATTCCATGCTTCATAAGGTATAATATTTTAAATACACATTGTTGGAGAAATATTCAAAATATAAATAGTAGCTGCAATAGCTTTAGCCCAAAATATATTTAATAAATTCTTCAACTTCAACATACTTCTTGCCTTTTCTACAACAATTTTATTCTTTCTTTTCATAACCCCATTTTGTTGTAGTATATTAGGAGATGTTAATTGTCAAATAATTTCATACTTGTCACAAAATTTATCCAACATTTGATGTAAACTCTTCACCTATATTTGTTCATAGAATTTTAATATTCTTTCTACTTTGATTCTCCATAATTTCTTTAAAATGCCTAAATTTACATAATTTTTTAGGAAGGGTTAGAATCCAGTGGAGTAATAATAGATCTGAGATTCAGGTTTATTTTATTTCTGCATTTTCTTTAATTTTATATTTTTGTATTCAAGAATTAAAAGATAGATTGATGAATACAGGGATTGAACTATTGACTATATTGTATATGAATTTTCATTTGCTTACGTTGGATTGATTTATATTGATAGATTCATAGAAGTCTCATTGATTAATAAAGATATTAAAATAGGATATTTTTTCAATTTTTAATCTTAGGGTATTACGCTGTTGACCATCATCCCACCTCCACCTCCCATCACCTCATCTCTCGATGTCATTGCCACATCATCACCTCAATCAAGCCATCATCAACAACCTTAATATATAGTCTCCATCCTACTACCTGTGATCAGAACACCACATTTTCAATCCTATTGATCTCATTAATGGCCCTGTTTCCCTCATCGTCATCATCATTGACCCAACCTTTGTTGTGTCCCGCTCTATTGCCCTGTCACTTCAATAACATATATAAAAGAGAGATTTCATTATATTTAAAATGCATCATATCGAGAAAAAAATATTTCATTGTATTTGATTCTCATCAAATCAAATAATTCTCTAAATTCAAACTACGTACATCACAAAATTCTTATTTATTTACATATCTTATACCTAAATTTTTAGATTTATTTACAACATTTTAGGATCTAAATCGCATAAAAAGGTATGCATGAAAATGTGTATTATATTTTAAATTAATTGATATTAGTTATACTTTATTATAATTTAAAGAGAGAGTACTATATATTATATAAATGAATATAAAATTTAATCATTGTAATGTAAATAGATACATAATTTATAATATGCATGTAAATCCTTTTTAATTTTTCTTATATTTTAAAATATTTGCATTTTAAAATCATAGCTCCATAAATTTTGATTTATTAAGAAAAGTCGTACTGCACAGATGAATGGACGGCTATGATGTGCTGGTGACGTGGCTCCAACGGAGAGGATCAGTGATAGGTTACCAGCGAAAGCTACCTGGAAACTTTTCGGGGTTGTGGCCAACCGTTCCTATAAAAGTTAAGGGCAAAAGCGTAACAGTGTCTGTCAGAAAAAATTATTCATATGAAATTAAGTTTGAATTTTTTTTTCCTGAGTATAAAACACCGGCGGCCTCCACCCTCCTCGTTTAAAGCAGCGCTGCTGATCTCGCCGTCGGCGGCCTCCTCCTCTCACTTCCTTCCCAACATTTCCTGCCGGAGGAGGCAGTGCCATAAGCTAAGACGAACATATCGTTCTCACCGGCGGCCTCGGCCTTTCTGTCGATCCCCGCGTTTTCTTCCGATACCTTTTTTTTTTCTTTTACTTTCCTTTGAAGGCTTTTCATCGAAAGGTATTCATACCGAATTTTAAAAATTGATTCGTTTAAGGAGTTGGATGGTAGAAATATCTTACGCTAGTCTTATTAAGCATAGAAGAAGGAACCGGAAGAAGTTGAACCTAACCTGGCTTCGGGCATTACTAGAGGAAAATCATGAAGAAGGCAATGCAGAAGGAATCCTTCGCTTGAAGCTGATTTCTATGGAACTGTATGCCTTTGCTGATCAATATGACGCTTTACATTGTACGAGAGGCTGTGAAGGTATATAATTCCTTTGACGATGGATGTGTGAAGTCATTTAGTACATGGTTTGTGGGGAAGTGATTCTGGTCTTTTCACAGTTATGGAGGAAGATTGCAATGGAGACTTGTGTAGAACTACAAATTTTTATGGAGAAATGGAAGCTTCTGCTTGCGGGGCTCTTTTTTCAGGTAACGTTTCTTGTATTGGTTGTTCTTTGTGAACATAGACGTAGGAAATATGGAAAATTTTGTCCAAGGGCTAATTTTATTTTGTGTATTTTAGATGATTTAATTGCATTCGCTATCGTTATGTTGATCGTCTCTTTGCAAGTTATTATTTGATGTGAGCGTTTTGGTACCGAAGTTGGTTTTTTATGAGAAAGCCGCAAATGGTGCATAAACAGAGGATTTGGCGTCTCGTAGTTTTATCATGTTCATAGAACGCTTACAAACAAAGAAACTGTAATGATCATATTACTTTTTTTTATCTGATTCGGACGATTATATATTGAGTTGGTATTGGTGGACAAATACGCTTTATTGGTAATGAATTGGCCGCTTTGTTTCTGGAAAATCTGGCATGTCTCAATTTGGTTTGTGAAAAAAAAAACGTGCAACTGAAAGCCTACATTTAATGTGCATCTCCTCCAAGGATTCACAATCATGGTTGATATATCATAAAATAATTATCTTGACCGGGTACAAATCTAGGGGCAAATTCGAATTAAAAACTTTCAAAATTAAATCCGAGGCTATCCGAACTCCGATTTCAACAAATTTACAGTTGAATTGAACATCTCAAGGAGACGAGTCCAACAACACCAAAGTCAGTCCAATCCGAGCTCGAATGAACCCAAATCAGAGGACCAAAATCTACTTATAAGCTTCAGAATATTAATTGGATGACCAAATGCTATTTAAATGTGACATGCTTATAGTCAAATTGAGGGGTTCAACAAGACAAGCCCAAGACCGTCGAATTCTGACTTCATTAAGACACTCAAATGCTCGATAAACGGTCCATGATCGAGGGAATTGATATCAGTCATTTATTGAAACACTCCAAACATATTCTTGATTTTCCTTCTATTTATTAGCTATGACACTCTCATAAAACTATAAATAGACTGCTCATTCTTCACTGAAGAAGGAAGCCAAAAAAAGAAAGAGAATAGAGTCTAACATTCAAACAAGTTCAACCCACTTCTTAGACTATTGTAATTTGACCATCCTCAAGTCTAGGGACGGGACAATCTTTGTACCATGTTCAAACAATAGTAGAATAGTTTCGACTAGGTGTGGCCAAGTGGATTTTTTTTACTTCTTCAGGGTTTTTAACGTAAAAAATTATGGTATTTTTAAGTTCTCTGTTTATGTGCTGGATTTATATGCAACAATAGGATGAAAAATTGTCTTACTTTACCGTCGCAAATATTCTAGCCCACAACAATGGTCATTGCACTTACTGTGCAACGACATGTAGATTATAAAACCTTGTAATTAGAATGATTTATTTGTATGTCAGGCTCATCTTTTGTATATACATATCGGGAATTGAATAATTTATGCAACCATGGATCTGTTATCTTGGCTTGACCCTTTGGTTCATTGTTTTAGTCTTCTCCGGCAGTGAGTCTTGCTTCATGATGTGGCTAGTATAGGGACTGGTTGTGACTTTTGAATTAGTTTGGGTTGTTTATTAGTGGGTCTCTCCACATAACTAATCAATGATGTTACAGTCCTTATATTATGAACTATCAAAATTTATTTTGAATTATTATTATTATTATTATTATTATTATTATTATATTGATTTACCTACATAGTATGAAAAATGTTAGAATTTACATATTTAATACCTAAACTTTACTATTTAAATGCATAACACAAAAATAAAAAATATCACCACCCCTAACCATCTTGTCATGGTGCAGCCTGATCTTATCACCTTCTCCGCTAGTCCCGTTGCCATTCACAGGCTGTCGGTTGGCCTCCTTGAACCCGTTAATATAATCTATGGTGAGAACTCATCTGCTACTATGACCTCGTACAAGCTGGATATTCCACTCTAATCCATCCGCCCCAGCAACATGGTCCTACCCAATTACAAGTAATGCACCACCCACAACTTCTTCACTGCTTCCTTTGTGGCAATGCCCCATTAAATTAACCATTCTAGCTCCTCCGTGGATGGCCTAATCCTCCTCCGAGATCAGCTTTGTCGCCATCTTTGCCATGTGTGCACTTCTAACCACCTTTGTTCTTCTCGCCTTGTGTTTGACAAGTGTCTAGCAATACCCAGTAACTTAGTTATCGAAGTACTAAATGTCATAAATAGTGAAGTTTAATTATTAAATATATAGATTTTATTGTTTTCAGTGGTATGTAAATCTCCCATTTATTATTACTACTACTTGTGACATTTTGTTCTTTAATAATCACCACTGTTGATCATTACATCAAATAAAAAGATTGGGGGTTGAAGTTAGGTTGACAATTAATCATAAAACTCATCTCGAATTGTCAAAACTAATGAAATGAATTTAAATTTGAATTTTTCTATTGCTAGGGCATACCCTAGAAGCACCATACCATGAACTATCATAATTATTGTTAGTGGGCAAGGGTATACTAGAATGCTTAACTTTAGTGTTGCACCACAACTTAATCTGATTATTTTGAAAAGAAGAAAATGGTGGGCTAGGACATAACCCATAAGTGACACACTACAATTCAACTCAATTATGGTGAAAATAAACAAGGGTTAACTTGTTCTAAATCTAATATTAAATTTGCTTCATATAATTCAAAAATTTAGAATGGAAATATTAGAATTAGTAGACATAATGATTATGTGAATAAAAAATATTTCTTCGTTAGAGGAAACTAAATGGAAAGAAAGGGAATTCCTAATAATTTATAATAGTTATATTTATATTATATGTTTGAATTGTTAACAAATAATAGAATGAATGAGGTGGGGACATTATGAATGAAATTGGAATTTATGCTTCTCAAGTAGAAGATAATTCTACAAATTAATGTTGAGACAAGATATATGAATTACTACAACATATACTTAGGAAGAAAATATATCTTGTGGAGGTGAGTTAAATAGATGTATATATTCTAGTCGGGCGGACTATGAGAAAGACTCAGTTATAAAATATGAAATACTTCATTGTTTAAATTAGTTCTCATTGGAGGGAGAAGTAAATATTTTTTTTGAATTGAAATTTCTCATGAGAGGAGAGAGATATAGATAGATTGAAAGAGATGGAGAGAAAGAGAGATTCCCTTTTAGCTTATGCTTGCATTGTGCTCCCTTGTTAAGCTACCTCCAAGGAAATCTATTCACGTCTAGGCTTGGAAGGTAGCAGAGTAAGGTTAAAAGTGGATAAAACAACTTGATGTTATCAATTGAGGTATGAATCTCAATGTATTTGAATTTTCTTTTAAGAAATTTTCAATTTTCATGTAAAATGGGAATAATCTAATGAATTGAAGTATGAATGAAATTTATAATTAATATGATGTTTTCTCTAAGTCTAATTAAAATATTTTAAAACAAGTGGAAGACTAAGCAAGCAAAAATACCACTAATAAGCATATTTTAATGAGGTTGAATATAAACCATGTGAATAAATATAAGAGTATGTTTATCATGAGGCTAAAAGAATTTATAATTCTACTCTAGATCATGATAAAACTAAAACTTACTTTAGTATGAATGTTATAATTTGTAACCTTGAAATTAAAAGTATGCTAAAACAAACACAATTCTAAAACATGAGTTGAAATGAAAATTTCAAAGTTAAGCCAAGAATATATATTATACATTTTTATAATTAAAGAAATTTTGCTTCAAAGAGATAAGTTAAGTTTGCTTGAGACTTAAAGTAATTTCTGCACCAAAAATGAAGTTAGGAAGATGTTAGAATTATTCCAAACTTGTTACTTCATATCATGCATTCTAAATATTTGATTCGTATTGCACATATTTGATAGTCCATAAAAAATTTTTGTACTCCAAACTAAAACTTCAGCAGTCCTCCATGGTGATAAACCTACTTGGATTTTTATACCCAAGCAAAATTGGGTCCACCAATATTAGTGCTTAAAGAAGTGCATATTTGTGTAGTTTGCGAGGAACTATATAATTTGTTTTGTGAGATGTTTGTTTGTATAATAATAACGGTAGTATTTACAGATCTAATAGAGTGAATATATGCTTCATTTTATTTTCTATTACAGTAAGTAAAGATTATGTTCAGAAAAGCATACTTTAAGAATCTTTCAAGTCTATTTTTCTTTCTAGAAGGAGAGCTGGTAAGCACATGTAATTTATGTTAAGAAGTAGACGCAAGCATACAACAACAAGAATAATAAGTGAAGTAAAACTAGTATGCAATTTAGATTTGCAACGTTCATGTGAAGCATTTAAGAATGTAAAAGATATACTAGTAGATGTAATCAATAAATCTTTCAGTTTTAATTTACGACTAACATTCTTTTTTTTAAATGCATCAATCTTTAACTTTAAAACATCCAAATTATTATTGCTACTAGAAGTGGAAGCATTTAATAAGTCATTCAATAAATAGACACTCTCAACTTCTAGAATTTAATCCTCCTGTCCAATCAAATATTATTACAAAAAGTAGAATAACTTCATGAATTAGAAGATAATTCATTTATTTTAGTAGTCAAGCTAGTTCATTGTCAAGATAAATAATCTTATCTTATGATTTTTTTAAATATTTTTCATAAGATATCCTTTTTCAAATTATCAAGAAGACTTTGATTCTTTCTTGTTGGACTTATACTTCTGATGGGGACATCAGATCATCATGGAAAGTTTACCAGCGACGTGGCCACCGATCTACGACCACGATCGAGTCTTTATATTTTTTTTTGAGTCATTGTATTTTATTTTCATGCATTTTATTATTTGCTTATGTGTGTTTTATTATTTCCCGTTGTACCCCTTTTTATGGGAGTTGTCATGTGTAAGCCTAAGGACATTTGTGTCATGTTATTTGGAGTCTTTTGTATGAGGCTATTTAAAGCCCCCTTTGTATTATTTTGAGGTTAATGAATGATTATTGAAAATTTTCCTGCATGTGTGTTTGAGAGCATTGAGAGTTCTTGGAGAGTTTTGAGAGATCCTTTGGAGAGGGATTTTGGCGTATCACCCACCAACCTTGGAGACGGCCGGGTTCGTGGTTTTATTTCTTTATTTTGTCTTCATCCCTTCCACGTTCATCTCTCCCTTCCCACATCCCACCACCGCCGGCCATAGCCCAACCTTTCCCGTTCAACTCCGCTATTTTCTCCTACCCGAGCGCCCCTCCCCTCACGGGATCGCCGGCCATCTACCCACATCCTGCCGGCCAACCCTTCACAACCCGCCGGCCACCTTACCTCTTCGTCCCCTTGAGTTTCCTAATTAGGTATGAGTGGATTTGGGATATTTTGAAAGTTCAAATCTTTGAATTTTGAATTTTGAAATCCTTCCTAAACCAACTCTTCTAATTTAGGAAAGTTTCTATTTTTGATCTAAATTGAATTTAAATTTCAATTGGATTTAAAATAACTATTTCCTAAATTCAAAACTTCAGTTAAGAAACTTTAATTGCTCTAATTAAAGTCTCTCTTAACCATGCATACCACCGGCCACTTATTTGAGCAAGTTAGGATATATTTCCTAATTGCACCCTAGACTACTTTGGAAATAATTTAACTTATTTCTTTTGCTTGGGCCGAATTTTTTTTTTCTTTCATTGCCTTGTTTTAATTATTCCCTAATGCTAGAGTTTTAACTTAGGAAACAAGGCCCCATCCCTTCTCTAGCCCGCCAACTCCCTCTCCCTGTCACCGCCTCTTCCCTCCTCTAATTGCATGAAATAAATCCTCTTCCAAAATCTGTACAGGAGGCTTGCTCTCAGCTTTTCCGTCACAACTAAAGCTAAGCTCTCCTCCACATTCCCTACATCCAGCCCATTAGAAACTGAGAAATCCATCTCAGATTTTCTTGATTGATAATCTGAAACTATTTTCATATTGTAAGAGAAGAGGTTTGAGAACGTGCAATCCTATCCTTTACCAAGAGAAACTTCCTTCTCCTTGTCACTACGTAAGAGGCGCATCAAATACTCAAGGACCTTCTCCATTGTGACGGAGACCATGGACGAAGACGTTGAAGGCATCGCATGACGGATCTCCACATCTTTTTGGCGAAGGTTTCTTTTCTCACTTGTATCTTATTTCTTTGGAATCTAAATTCTCAATTGGTTTAATTGTATTCACGAAAGCTCCTCCCAGTGTTCTTGCTATGCTTAGCCACTCGTAGGAATTGAGCGTACATTCTATGCATCCTACATCTCGTTGTTAGATTAGGGATTAACTTGAAGCCTACTATTTTGCGTTGTTTGATTTTCTTATTTATTTTTGAAAGCTTCAAAGCTCAGAGCATGTAATCTCACCTAAGCAAAGCATTTCCTTAGTTGTTTTGAATCATCGTGAGAATTGCTAGTAATTGTTTTCTAGATTTATTCTAATCTATGAATTGTGCAATGTCTAAATGAATGCATAATCATCCCCTCTAAGTTGTCCTGCATCAACTTCTCTTTTAATTTTTACAAATTATTAGTCATGTCATCAAAAGCATTAAATAATTCTTCATAAGAAACACTTGCATTGCTTTCAGTGTCTGAATTATAGAAGTTTTTTGGATTTTCTTTATATTCTTTCCTTTTGACTTCTTCTTCTTCATTTTCTTCTTCTTGGAGAGATGTTGCAAATCATCCTTTGTTGTACTTGGACATTCTCCCTTATGCCCTCACATTTTTAATCTCTAACTTTCTCACTTGACGTATGATCCAAGCTAAACAAAATAGTGAGAGAGTTAAAGACTAATTTATTACTTTTTAGGTTGTGAAATATTTTATCAGGGGTGTCAATAAATAACTCGACTAGCCAAATCAACCCAAACCCATCCCGAAAAGCTGGGTTCTACTCGACCCATTTAATAGATGGATTGGGTTTGGGTTGAGTTTTTCAACTTGTTTATTAGGCGGGTCGAGTTTAGGTTGACCCGCAAACCCTCTTTTGACATGTTCAATATCATTTTTTCTTTTTTTTTTTTCTTGTGGGCATAATCTTTTTTATTTTTTTATCAAATAACCCCAACTTTATAAATAATAAGTTATAAAAAATTTTCTTTAACCAAAATGGGTTAATGGGTCGGGCTTTGGTTGATCTTTTTGACCCGTTTATTAAACGGGTTTGGTTCAGGTTAATTGGATTCACGTCAACTCAATTTTAGGTCGGATTTGAACCTGACTCGTCAACCCATTTTGACACCCCTATAATTTATGATCATTTGATAATAAAATTTAATGAAAATATGAAATTGCTAAAAATTTAATTTATGTAGCTTAAATTCATTGTGAGAATGTAATTCACCATTCAAAAAGTTGCCACGATTTAATATTAATAATTTGAAAAAAAAAAACTCATATGCTAATTTTCCAAGTTTCAAATTTATTTCATAAAAAATTGGAGTACAATCAAAATATTGATCGGGATACTAAATAAAATTAGAATTGTTTGCTATGGGATCTTTACTTTAGAAAGTTAAGTTTGTTAAAAGAATATTAAGCGCATTTGCTCTAATACTAAATATAGAGTTAAGATGAACCAAGAAGTTGGGTTGTGGGTTGGGTGTGTACTTTTCACACTTCAAAATTTTCTTATGAAATTCAATCCAACTCATACCCCGCACAACTGAACATAATGTAATGCAGAAGCTATAGAAATAACCATGCATACTAGAAGCTATTGAATAACTACCCATAATAAAAGTTATAATATGATATGCAGGAGTTATAATATGATATGCAGGAGTTATAAGTATGAAGACTTGATAGACTACCAAGCACATGAATATAGATATGATATACACAATGTTTATATGCTAATGCTAATGCAAATAGTATTTACATGATTAACCACAATTAAAAAGGTTACAATCATTAATAGAATAGAACATATATTTGTAGTTTAATACAATCCTACCGATGATACCATGCAAAATAACTGCAATGTAGATATTTAATCAAACTATGTGTGTAAATTACTATTAGGCATAATGTTCATGGTCACTTCAACTTCACTATTTAGTTCTGTTTAATTTTTTACACAAACAGTTAAAAAATAGATAATAAATGATTACAATAACTACATGCACAAATGTAGGTAATAAATAATATTGGAAATGATATGTTATAAAATGAGTAAATTAACTTGAGCACAATATAATTAATATACCACT
The DNA here is from genome assembly GCA_016618105.1 of Dendrobium huoshanense. Classification (NCBI taxonomy): domain Eukaryota; kingdom Viridiplantae; phylum Streptophyta; class Magnoliopsida; order Asparagales; family Orchidaceae; genus Dendrobium; species Dendrobium huoshanense. The sequence continues at coordinate 25,466,089 of CM028348.1, forward strand.
CAACTATGTAGCTACAGAAACTTGTAATAAATTAGCTTGATACTACAAATATGATAACATAATTAAGCAAAGATGTTGAATAAATGATTAATCTAATGAGAGTGTTGAACGATAAACATAGTTACATAAGATAATTATATTATAATAGTTTATAACGTTAATCTTATGAGACATAAAAATACAAACATCCTCATAATAACAATATGATAGTGACAGAAATAAAACTATGCTTAAGTTGGACTGTTGGAGTAACTTGTCAAGCATAATGATTAAGTTTATTACTTATACATAAAGAGCATTTAACCAAGTAGCTCACTCTATGAACGTAAGAGTTTAGATAACAATCAAATGTGTGAGTGAGTTAAAATTAAATTATGGAAGAATATGGACATTATCTATATTTATTTGGTTCATCATATCCAATGGCCTATGTCCATGCCTAGCCCCGAACTTAAATAACAATTTTACTCTGCATGCCTGTAATCGCAAACTCACTTATTCACTATATGCCGTGGTGAAACCCCTCACAATATTTTCCTTATGAAGTATACCCTCATAAGTCTATGCATAATAAATCTATAGGAAGACCTTTCTTCGAAGTCTTTGAATATTTTGGTGGTGACTAAAGTTATCACCAAGTGATGCAAGGATCAGTGCAATTTACAGAATAATTGCAAAGTGATATAGAGTAAGTACAACAAAAGAATACTACAATCTTGAGAAATAAAAATTGCTCTTAACTTTTACTTAAGGGATTGAGAGGATGAACCCTTCGATTTATTTTCCTTCAATGTGATAGAGCCTTAATACTCAAAATAATCTCTTTTTGATATATAAAAATATGAGTGGAATATCAACAACTGATTTGCAAAAGTTATATGTTTATATATAGAGTATAATAGGAAACTAAAAGCTCTACTGAATTAACTAAAAATGGAAGAAATTAGTTACCTTATGTTTATATTGAATTAGTCATCTGCTACAAAAAATAGGTCAATTCCCCATAAAAGTTATCCAAGGGTCGATAGCTTCTTTACGGTGAACAACTAATAATTACATTCTAGTTCAAGAGTTTTGTGAGTTTACGGCTTGACACAACAAGTTATCAGTCAACCATTAGCTGCTATATCAATTTTATGTATAAATATTTAGTAAATTAATTCATAATTTATGCATATATGTCAAGTCTAATCAAGCCCTGTTATTTGAAAATATTTTAAATAAGCTTATTTATGTAATTAAAATAATTTAATTAATTTTAATTTTTAATTAGTGTTCAATCATTTTTAAACATTTTTGTGGTTGACTAATCCATTAATCAATCATACATTGAAATACTTAAATACATACACTTAGCTATTTTTTGATCTCTTTCACTTTGCCTCCTTGAAATAATTACAGCATCATTTATAACAAGCTTTAAGCTGCGAAGTCACCAAGCAACCTAGTGGAACAAACATCATTACCATAGTCCATAGTTTAGTTAATACATGTATAAAAAGGAAGAGGAAGGGAGAGAGAAGAGTAGTTGGAGGATGGTTAAATTTATTTTCAAGCTTAAAGCAATTTCTACACCCATAACTTGATAGCTCATAGCTCATCTTTGTCCAACTTCATCTTAACATCGACGACTAACGCCCTCTCAACATCGACGACAAACACCCACTTGACATCGTCGACGCCCAATACTTATTGCATAACATCGATGCCCGACTCTCGACATCCTAATATTAATCATTTTAATAATAAATTTTAGTTAAATGACTTATTATTTCTAAATTATTTTTAATATTATACTTATTTAATTTTTATATTTTATTTTTAAAATATAAAAATTATAACACTATGTCTAACCCATGTCCGTGTTCTATATTTTCAATAATTGACGTGTCCCGTGTCCATGTTGTGTCTTATCCGTGTCATCATGTTCGTGTCTGTGCATCATAGGATTGAATCAAATGGGGACCAAAGTTAGGAAAGATATAGTAGTAATCATATTTATTTTAAAACTAAAAGTTTAAGCCTATAGATGAAGCCAACCACTTGATATTTCTACAACAATATATTTTTCAACTATCGAATGTTGGATTGAACACAAACAGCTTTACAAGTCTTAGCAAGTAGCAAGTAATTACCAAAGATAGGGCATAGGGCTAATAGTGGTGAAAGGTAGGCTGGAATTTATAGGCATCTGTGTAGATGAAAAAGAGTCCAAGGACAGTTGAAAAGTAGGGTGGAATTTGAAGGCATCTGTGTAGATGAAAAAGAGTCCAAGGACATTTGAACACAATTGTCATTTAAGGAATATTTGACAAATCCTGTATAATTTAATGTCATTATATTTATCAATAGGGAATTTTGTATTGAAATTAACCTTTTACTGTAATCTAATCTTTATGCATCATTCATTCTTTAATAATTTTTGTTTATTCACCAAATTGTGCATTATTTTAGAGATTTCCATTCTAATTTTGTGTGATTGTAGTATGTTCATGGGGTTGCTGCTCACGGGATTCATTATTTACATCGACCTGGACCTATTCTACATGATCTTGGTTTCAGTCTCCTTCCGGTGTGTAATTCCTCGAGGCTTGTTTGAATGACATGAGTATTGAGCCAACCTTCATGCCGGTTTCTTACTTGCTCTTTTTATTTTAGGAGATAGGGCCAGATAAAGCCTATGTCAGCGAAATCTTTTTCTCTGTCATCTTTTTCTCCTTTATATTGGTATGCATTCTTTTCTTTACTTCAGGCTATTTTACGTTTTTTCTGGTCAACTTGAGTTTTTCATTCTGATAATTCATTTTGTTATTTCTGATACTGGATTTATTGTCCCTTTTTAATATCCTTCTTTGTTTAGTTTACCTGCATTTTCTGCTACTTACCCAATCTATAGGTCAAGTTTGGTATTTCGTACTGTCTCCTATGTTCATGAGACATTTACTACCAATTAAAACAAGTACAGACAATGTGCAAGCATTAAAAAATTATACCAACATAGATGCTGACGGCATATGAACTGCAATATGGTTCCTTCATCTTCCTTGTTTTGTGTAAAAACCTTAAAGCTGCAAAAAAGGTCTTAAAGCTGTATTTTGAATCTCTAAAAGATTGGTTTATTCAGGTCATTGCTTATTCATTCATTCTTAGAATTGCTTCTTTCTTCATTATCATTTGGCTTTCGCTACCTTATTGCTAAATGCTGTAAACAATGAAAGCAGATTAATTGCTTGCACTAGTTTGCTTATTAGAACCTTTCAATTCTTATGTTAATGATGCTCATTAGATTGACGACCATATAATTCGTCTCATAATCTCTGACGTGCTGACCAACACCATATTATTTGCTGTATTCACGGAAAGGATCCCTTACTGATGATAACTTATTTTACCCTTGCACTTTCTTTATGTGTAGGAATTGAGCCTTCCTAACCTAGTTGAAGTTCCCAGGATTTTCCGTGTTGGGAATGCTTTGTATTAACCATGTCACTATTGCCTTCTGCTTATGATGCATCAGTTATTTTAATTCCTTTGTTTTCCTTTCTTTTCCAACGTACGAAGTAATTTGAAGTTTTGCAGTGGACATTCTATCCTTTCATTTATCATAGCAAACGCTTCTACACAGTTCTGCTATGGCGTAGAGTGTTGGCAATTTTAGTTGTAAGTTCAAGTTAGTTTAGTCATCTGTTATATTGCCGTTTTGTACTTTCCTTCTTACAAATGAAGATTATTCCTGCAGACTTGCCAGGCTTTGAGGATCATCACATTCTACTCTACACATCTTCCAGGTCCAAACTATCACTGCCGCAAGGTAATAATATATGTAGAAATTGTTTGATTTGCCAAAGATTTTTGCGGAAACTCGTATACTGACTGGCATGGAAATAACTTTTTGAGAACTTATTCGTTGCTTTGGATTGCTTGGCTATCAACAAATGGACATATGTCATTTGTCATAGGATCTATTCAGTTTGGCCTTTTCTTAATCAAATAGGAAATGCAAAGGAAATAATTCGTCTATGCTAATAACTTAGAGTAAAATCTCAATATGACGTGCAGGGTTCAAAGTATGCCACACTCGCTCCTCCTGAAAGAATATTGGATCTATTTCTCATTAATGGTATGGCATCAGTTTTCAATATGTTTCCATTAATTACAGGAGCTCATTTATCATTTGGACATTTATTGTTTCTTGCTTTTATTTGCAGTCCGTGGAGTCTTTTATGGTTGTGGCGATTTGATTTTTTCATCTCATATGATATTTACACTGGTTTTTGTTCTCACGTACTATAAATATGGTTCTAAAAGGTATAACCAAGCTAAACTCTTTTTTCTCTTCATACAAATGATGTAAAACCCAATGGCTCATTTGCAGTTACTGTTTCATTTCTTTTTTCAATGGTGCTTACCTATTGAATGTTTGGTTGTGTTATTGTAGGTTTATTAAAATGCTTGCATGGTTGATGGCAGTCATACAAAGTCTTCTTATAATAGCTTCACGGAAGCATTACAGTGTTGATGTTGTGGTTGCATGGTTAGTGAGTGAGCCATTTCATTCGTTGAAATACTTTTACTTCGATATGTTTTTGAGTTCCTTAACTCAGTCAAATTCTTTACATGCTAGGTATACTACAAACTTGGTGGTATATTTTATTGATACAAAATTGACAGGTTTGCCAAATACATTTTCGGATAAATTGTGTTTTTCTATTGCTTCTCTTCTAAAGTCTGGAACTAACTGTCACTGTAATTAAATTTGTATTATAATTCTACAGAGATGCCTGACCGTTCTAATGGAAACCAGCCATTGCTCCCATTAGTCGCTAAAGAGAAAGAAAGCAAATCGGACGAGACCCACAAGCTGTTGAATGGTAATTCAGTCAATGCGCTTGATTGGGTGAATATCTTTAATATGAAATGATCTCTTTTATATGTTTCTGTCGGTTATGGTTTAGAATTTCATTTAAAAGAGATTTTTGGGAAAAGAACATAGAGCTTTAGAGCTTTTTGGGAAGATAATCTAGAGCTTCTTTCTATGATATTACATGTAAGTGACTCATCACAATTTAAACCTAGTTATGGTAAAAAAATATGAGGGCTGTCTAGGACTTCACCCACAAGTGACACACCACAACTTAACCTAATTGTGACTAAAATTAGTTGAATGTTGGTGGACAAAGTAATTATAGAAACAATAAATATTGCTTATTTGTTAGAAATTAAATGGATGGGGTAAGCCAAGGACATTGCAGAAGATTATAATCTCATATTTTGAAGAGGATGATCAAATTTTTACCATAGAAATCAACATCCAATTAGGTTTCGTTTGGGACTGCTTTCTTATTGCTTTTTAAAACTACTTTCTAGTACAAAAATAAAAAAAATTGTACTAAAAAGCTGCTTTAAGAAGCAGGAAAAATGCCGCTCCAAACGAAGCCTTAATGTGGATGCAAAGTTGGAAATGCCACCATAGAATGGTTTAGCCAATGCAAAGGTAAATAATTGGTATGATTAGACCTAGCTTGAACAGATGTGGGAGTGTATTTATGAGTTGGTGAACAGCTACTAAGTCCCCTTTTCAAGCTCTGATTTTCTACTTCACAAGATATGGTGGATAAGCAGTTGGCATAGACAGCACTCTTGGCATAGTGGTTGTTAACCTAAATGACTTGTAGTTCTTCACTTAGTTAATAGGAGAAAATTAAGGTTCAAACGTTCCAAGTTGTGGGCACTCATGGTGTTCTTAGTTTGTTCTTCATATATCTCTTAACAGTGGATTTCTCATGTCTTCTTGCCTTTTGACCAATCACATAACTCCAAATCTTTTATCTTAATTTATTGCCATTTAATTTTAGTGGTCTATTTTCCAATTTTCCTAGATTCATTCTTAGTCCTCTCTTGTCAAAGACATTGCTACATCGATTCCTCTTTATTTCCATAATCCTTTTGAATAAACATAACTGCTAATGTGATTGATGTCAATTAGCTCAGTAGATAAAATTCTTTAAAGTTATAATTAAAATATTCTTCTAACATCAAATTTATATTACAGTAACTCAAAAAAAAAAAAAAAAAAAACTGCCATTGTGGTGGGGTTTTATGTATATTTTTTGTATTCATTTTATATTTACTGAACTTATACTGCAATACTAAAGCTTCGCCTGGGACTTTTTTTTTTCTGTTTTCTAAAGAGATTTTTTAGTGCAAGAATTTCTTTAACTAAAGTTTTGTTTGGGATGACTTTCGTACTGCTTCTTAAAGCAACTTTAGAGTACAAAAATTAAATTTTTTGTATTAAAAAACTGCTTTAAGAAGAAGAAAAAAAGCCGTCCCAAACAAAACCTTAAAATTTTTGTATGAGGAAACTGTTTTAAAAAACGGCGAAAAAGCTGTCCCAATCGAAAACTAAAAGTACCATATCTAACATCTAAGTTTGTTACCAACTATTTTGTGATTTAAAAAAAAAAAAAAACTATTTTATGATTTCGATTTCAGAAGTATAGAACCCAGGCCAATGGCAAGCATCTAGAAGACCGGAATTATGTACATTCTGAAACAACAAAGAATGGCAGGCAGATAGGTGATGCCACACAGTTGTAAAGGTTGATGATTCGTAATTCAATGGGAACCTCCATGCCGAGCATTTGAACTAAGAGAAATGGGCGGCAGTTTCTTTTACTGTTGTGGTAATCTTTCCCTTACCAAACGGATAATTCTGTTTTTGAAGCAGAAATCTTTCGTAATTCATTAACATGAAACAGAAGTCAAATGTCTATATGTCCCTTACAACATATATTTTTTTTATTATTTGATTTCTGCTATGGTTTCTTTGAGTAGCATAGGTGAAATTATTCTGTGCGAATATGGACGCCGTTCGGATACGAATTAGAACATGTCAAGTTACCTTTTGCTGTGTACCGTTGTGTAATGGGTGACGTGCCGCATTCTGATTCACCTCCAAATGGTCTGATGTCCGCACAGAATAATCGAAGTAGAGAGCCCATTAAATTTAGCTCATGATGTTAAAAATATCTTTGTTCTATATGATTTTATGTTTAAAATAGCAAAATCGGGGGAGCTGTATCATTGGGAAAAGCCCTATCGAAAGCTATTTATACTGCTGAATTTTTAATTAATGTATTTTCTTAGGAATTTTATTTAATTTATATACGTCTAATGATTTTGGAATGAAAATTAATGATATTATTTATACTTTTAGATGAAAACAATATTTCCAATATAATCTTGTAGAAACGTAAAGCAATTCTTGAATAATTAAAAATAATTATATAATTCTACGTTTTAAAATTCAAGCTGGAATTATTTTTTTGATATAGCACTTCTAAAATATAACATTAAGATATTTGGATTAGATCATTGTGATGGTAGTGACAATTCTAAAACAGAGAATAAACCCTAAAATTGAGCTCCTAAACATGATGAGATCATGAGGGTGACAATCTCTTATTTTTCTATGATAATAAATTAATGTTGATAAGAGATAATGATGACATTGTAAAATAACTTTCCTTCCCATTTTAAATCCAATCATAAAATATTAACTACAAAAATGTATCTCACATCCCTCATAATGTACATATGATATAACTTCTTAAAGCAGCTTTCTAGTACAAAAAACTGGACAAATTTTATTTAATGTTAAGTGAGTCTCTCTTTTTTCTAACACTATCGTTCATCATCTTAGTAGAACTATTTCTGAACATGCCCCATTGCTGTTTTCTATAAATACTCATATTAGTAAGGGATATCTCCTTTTCGTTTTCAAAATATGTGGTTACATTCTCCTGATTTCTATATGGTGGTTAAGATAAATTGACGGTCTCCTTTACCTTATTATGATTGTAATAATGATATTACTTTATTCTCTATCAAATGCAAGCGGCCTAAACAAGTTTTAAGATGGTGGGACAAAATGTGTTTGGTAATATCTTTGAGAATATTACTAAAGCTAAATATAATGTTATCTTGATGGAGGATAACTTTATCCTTAATAGTTCTAATGAGAATAAGACTGTTTTAATCAATGCTAAGAAATCTCTTTTGGATCTTCAATTCTTGGAAGAGGAATATTGGCGTCAAAAAGCTATTTCTAAACCTCTAACTAATGGGGATCGTAATGCTAAGTATTTCCATGCTCGTGCTAAGAGTAGGAAAGCTAAATCTTACATTCACAAGATTAAACAGAATTATGGTACTTATTTGGAGTAAGAGGAGGATATTGCTAACTCTGCTATCGATTAGTTTAAGAATATTCTTGGTATCTCCAAAATTTTGGAACCTCTAGATAATCCTTCTTTTATTCCTACTATTATTAAAGATGTTGATAATCTTATGATTAATAAGTGTTCGGATGAAATTGAGATTCATAATACCCTTATGGATATGAACAATGAAGTTGTGGTAGGTCCTGATGGCTTCACTATTTCTTTTTATAAAAATGCAATAATATTATTAAAGATGACCTTTGTAGAGCAGTTTTTGGTTTTTTCAATGGTATGGCTATTTCTAAATGTTTTACCAACACGTCTATAGTTCTTATTTCTAAATGTTATAACCCTAAATGTTGGTCTAACTATATACTAATCAGTCTATGCTCAAGTTTTAATAAGATCATTTCAAAATTTCTTGTTTCTTGTATGACTAACATTCTTCCCAAAATTATCTCTCAGCATCAAATTGGTTTTGTTAAAGGGATGAGTATTGTGGATAATGTTCTGTTAGCTCAAAAACTTATTCAAGATATTAATGTGAAAGTTTTTGGTAGAAACATAGTTATAAATTGAATATCTCTAAAGCTTATAATAATATCAACTAGGATTTTATCTATAAAGTTCCACAACTTTGTGGCTTTAATAATGCTTTTATTATTTTAATTTTTAATATTATTGCAAATGTCTGGATATTCCATTATTATTAATGGCAATAATAAATGTTTCTTTTAAGCTCATTAAGGGGTTAGATAGGGTGATCCCCTCTCTCACCTGCTATCTTTATTATCACAGTTGAATATTTATATAGAGGTTAATTTGCATATATTATTCTCTCAATATAAAAGTCTGTTTTATATTAATAAGGGTGGTATGCATATTTCTTCATTTATGTTTTGTTGATGACTTCATTATTTTTTGTAATGGCTCTATTAAAAATGTTAAGATGGTTTACAATTTTATTTTGAAGTTTAGTCAGGAAAGCGGGTTAAATTTTAACCTAAAAAAGTGCTCATTTATTTCGGGAAAAGGTATGCTTAAGAGAAATATCAAATATTATCTCCCATTACACTGGATTTTCTATGCAAAATCTCCCTATATTTTACTTGTTAACTCCAATCTATAAAGGCCGCAAGAAAAGTTTTCTTTTTGATAAGATTTTCCAATCTATTAATTAATACTAAAGTGGCCTCTTGGGAATTTAAATTTTTCTCCATGGGTGGCGAATGGTTTTGATTAAGAGTGTTTTGCATGTCTTCCTTACTGTTATACCTATTTTTAGACTGTTAATCCCCCTTCAGAGGTTTGTATCAAAATGGAGAAATTTTTAAATAAGTTTCTTTGGGGTTCTTCCTCTTTCTCTATAAAATTTTTGTGGAAATTTGGACAAAATGATTCCCTTTTTGCTTACTTTATGAACCCAAAATATTGCAAGTTCAATCATTCGTCGTGTTTAAAATGGTCAATCCTCGGTTTGGCACAGATTGTGCAAGTATAAAGTGGCTGGGTGAATCTTTCTTGCATTAGGGTATTGGTAATGGCGATTCTTTCTTTTGGGTGCAATCTTTCTTGACATTAGGGTATTGGTATTGGATGGATTATGACTTCTTAGATTCTTAGTTTCATGCAGATTCTATCTTGAATTTGAATGTTTTTGAATTTTTATGTAATGGCAAATGGAATCATCAACATTTGCTTGAATGTCCCTAATAATGTGGTTGATAGCATTATGTGCTATATTCCTTTTGACATGTCCACACTAATAAGATGATCTTTAATAAGTATAAAGATGAAGAATTTAGCTCTAAAGAGGTTTGGAACTGTTTCAGGGATAGATCTAATAACAAAGTTTTTAATAGAATTTGGTAGTTAGAATATTCCGACCTCTTACTCTATTTTAATTGGTGGCTTATAAAAGGTTTCATTCTAGTGGATGAGAGATTAATATCTAAGGGTATCAACATTGTTTCTATGTGCCAATGTTGTTCTTATGTTGAAACTCTTAACCATGTTTCTTGGATGAGCTTATTGATGACAAGGTTTGAGTCTTTTTGGAGAATGCTTTGGGCCTTAATTTGGATTTAAATGTCATTAATTGTTATTCTTTTTTGGCTCACCGATGCTCCAAACATTCTGTTGGCCACATTGGTATTATTGTTCCTATGATAGTTTTCTGGTTGTTATGGTTGGAGCAATAGTAAACATCATGACATTAAAATGAATTGTGACAAAATCATTATTTGCCTTAAGCTCAAAATCCATCAGATGATTAATACTTAGAAAATTTTACCTAAGCATTTTAAAGGGGTTATGTCTTGGACTACTATTTTTTAGATATACATTGAGAAAAATACTATTAGACATGTTTGTGTGATTTATTGGATTAAACTGACCTTTAACCAATATAAATTAAATATTGATGGTTCCCTTTTTCTAAAGTGGGTGCGGGTTATGGGGGGATTATTAGAAACTCTGCTGGTAATATGATTTTTACCTTCGCTGATAAAGTCTCTAACGTTAATGTGCTTATTGCTAAAGCTACTGCTCTCTTACTCAGTCTTAAATTATACTCTCAATTCAATATCTAGAATATTTGGATTGAGTTTGATTCTTTAATCATTGTTAACATTGTTAAGACTTGTTGTTGTAATAATATTTCATCGTTTTACATTTTTTAGGAATATTATGAATTATTTGAAGAAGGTGGAGTTTACTATATCTCATATTCCTAGAAGTGGTAATTAATGTGCTGATTTGTTGGCTAGAAGAGGTGTATACCTTCAGTCCACTGAGTTGTATTCTGATTTTGCTAGTTTGTATTTCTTAAAAGGCTTGGTGAGAATGGACAAGCTTGACTTTCTTTCTTTTAGGTTTAAATGAGGCTCTGTTTCGGTGCTACAAGGTGTTTTCTAATGCCTTTATCTTTCAGTTTAATGGGTTGGTGTTCTCTTCAGGATCTGTTTTCTTCAGTTTCGTTTCTTTGGCTCCTGTTACACTGGAGTGTTGTGCTATGCTAATTTTGGTTATGAGGTTATTTCCTTATGTTTATTCTTTGTGGTTGTGACTGTTATTATCCAATTCCTCACATTTGTTGCTTGTATTTTTGTCTCTTCTGTCCTCTGCAGGGTGTGCTTTCTTATGTTCTTGTTGGATCCTTCGGCTGGTATTTTTTGACGGTTTTGACTATTATTGGCCAATTCTTCTCATTTGTTGCTTGTTTTTGTCACTTTTGTCCTTACAGGGTGTGCTTTCTTATGTTCTTGTTGGATCTGTCGTCTGTTGGTTTGTTTCCTTCGTCTTCAATTCTGTATGTTAGACTACTTGGATACTCGTCGTATACTACTTTTGAGGGTTGTCTTCTACTGTGTTGACTGATTATCTTAGCTTGGGACTGCTTTTGGGTTTGAAACCATGCCGGCCTTCCTTTTATTAGTTTCTCATTTTTTTTTTCTTTTTCTTTGACTATTAATTTTGTAAGTAGATAGAGATCTTTGACTCTTATATATTTTTTGGCTTTTTGACTGTAGCTATTCTGAGCTTTAGTGAACCTATCAATCCCTTTAAGGACTTGTAATCCTTTTTTGAATATTAACATGTAGGCCCTCTATTGGTTTCATCAAATCTGATTTGTTCTAATTTTCTTATAACAAATAAATGTTAGAACCTATTATGAATTAAGAAGTAACGTTCTAACTTGTTCTTTTAAATAAAAAATTGATACACAATTCATTTTGGTTTGTTGTCTGAGAACTTTGACTATCAATCAAGAGATTTTATTTTCAAATTTTGCATATATAATGTATGTATGAATTTGTATTAATTGAACTATATATCTCAACTATATATATATATATAATTCCGCTAAATCTCGCAATAGGAAGGAAGAACAAAATGCAAATCAGCAAAAAATAGAAAAATTAAAAATATTAATCCGTGAAACTGTACAATTATCCAAAATTTATTTGGTGAAGGAATATTCGGTTATATTCCATATTTCCGCTAATATATGACAAATTATTTATAGTAAAAAATTAAAAAGCTTTTGGAAATCGTTAGATACGTTAAAAGACTAATTACATCACCACGTTTTATATATCAACATTAAAAAAACATTCCACGTATGATTGCATGCATCCACGTAATTTGTATTTATTTAAAAGTCAGAATAATTTTACCTTAATGATTCTTCATTTTTATCACACACACAAGGCTCAATCCAAAAATAAAATTTTCTGTGCGGACATCAAGACGCCGTTCAGAGGCCAACTAGAATGGGCCGCGTTACTTTTTTACTCGGTACCGGTAGTATACTGGTTACCGCTAGATATTGGGTGACGTGTCACATTTTGGTTGGCATCCGAACCGTCCGGTGTCCACACAGAATAATTTCTCCAATCCAAAACCTCTTGATTAGCAGCCAAGTTGTTCTTATGCTAAAGCTTACTATCTTAATTAGTTCGGGTGAGTTGTCTTTAAATTATCTCAATAGTACAAATTTCTTATTGTTCAAATTTTTTTTTTGTACTAAATATTTGTCATAAAAAACTGTAAGAAAGCCGATCCAAACGAAACGTTAGTTAAATTTTAGACCGAGTATGAAGTTTGATAGGAGAGCTCATTATAACTTTGATAAGCTCGTCATGATTTTGACGATTTAATTGTAACTTTAGCAGGTTCACTACAAATTCTGGCTATTCTAAATAGTTTATTGAGATATTGACGAATTCTTCTCGATTCTAATTAGTTCATTACTTTATGAGTTAATTAGTAGTTTAGTCGTCTAATTCTCCCATAAATTGCGACATTATGAGCCATTACGATGTGTTAATTTTTTTAACACTCATGCTGATGTGGAATTTGTGTGCACAATTTTGGTTGAAATGACGCTCATGATTTGACATCTTAAGAAAAATAAATAAAATACATAATATAGTTCGTGGTAGAGCATACTTTTTTTTAATGGAGGCATAAATTGATTTTTTTAAATAATTTTTTTTTTAAATAATTTATAAATCCAAACCATAAAATTTTAAATAGTGGATTATTAAAAGTAAAAGTTTATAAAATAAATTAAAATTGTCATGCGAAGAGCATGATAAGGAAAAAAAGTATGAGGTTGATATTGAAATAATCCGCTATTTAAATAAGATTATAAAGTTCAGAAGAGTAACTTGATCTATAGTTATAGTATAGATTTATGAGGAAATAGTGAAGATTGATTATAATGGAGCAAAAATGGATGGATGACGATAGTTTCTTGACGTTAATTAGGTAATAATGATTGTGCGATGACAATATGGTAATTTTAATCGAGTGATATCGACTAGAAAAAAATGATTAGATAAAGGTGGTTGGGCAATGATAGCCAAGCAACGGTAGTTGAGTGATAGCTATCAAGTAATGGAGATCGGGTGTAGATCATTTTTTTAGCATATAAGTGTCTTAAAAACCTTAGAGTCAACTGATCTTAGGCTCATTGGATTCTGATCTCTTTGAGACACTCATTTCACCCACAAGCACAAAACATTTGAACTTTATACAATCCTCCAACGAATGTTACGAAGTGTTTAACCATGTTTTAAGTGTTTAATTAGTTCAAACTAAATGGAGTTAGAACCGGTCATTTTACTATCGTTGAGTTCTTCTCGTTGAAACATTCGTTTTGACTATAAATTAGTTAAAATAAAAGATTAAATCATCTCGAAATATTAATTCTAAAAAGTTTCAATATAAATATTTTTGCATGAAGATTTATATTTAATCAGATGAATTATACAAGACATAAAACAAATCTATGATGCTTGTGTACTATTTAAATATGTTATTTTGACGCATATTCGAATATGTCTTTGAACCTATGCGTAAACTACAAATTGTGCACAGTTCGAAAAGAATTCATAGCAAATGAATAAATAATAATAATAACAAAGTTCCAAAGAGAGAGCTATTTAAAGATGCATATATAAGTACTATTTAACGATGACATTTTCAGGCATATTCGAATATGTCTTAGATATCCTGAAACAAAGGACAAATCATGCACGTAATTTATACTTCAGCAAATCATTGATAAGTTCATGCCGTTCCTACACTCTAATATTTTAATATTTAGTGCAAATATAATTTATACAAGGAAAACTCATGCAACTTTAGGCTTCATTTGATACCGCTTTTTACTATTTTCTATATATATATATTAGTACAATTTTTTTTTTATCCAGGATGTTTTGAAAGCTGTCTTAAATGAAGCCTCAGGATTTGAGTTGAGTTACCTAATCATATAGTCATATATGCCTAATTATAATTAGGTATAATTGGACGTGCCTGAGGATGAGTTCAATTTGATGTTTAATTAAAATGTGGATTGTATAGTCAAAAAAGCATTTGCAATTGGGGGTGGCAAATATCGTAGGATAAAACATAAAAGGAAGTAATCTGTTTGGTTTTGTTCATCTTTGTTGTTGTTGGCCTTCTCTTGGTTGTTTCCTTGAATTTTGGTTGTTGTGCTTATTCGATTGGGGTTCCAATGTGTTTGTTTGGTTTTCTTGTTGGGTGTTGTTCTTTCGATGGGGATCAGCTGTGATGGTTGTCGATTGTTCTGTTTGGGTCTGGGTTTGGCTGGGGTGTTAAGTTTGGGGACGGTAGTTGGGGGTCTCTCTCTGTGGTTGCTCACGGTTAGTTTAATTTATGTTGGTTGGCTTGTTGCTTATTGTTTCTTTTGTTTCCTTCCATGCAGGTTGTTGCAGCCTGGAGCTCGTGTGATCTTGTTCTCTGGCGCTTCTAGTTGGTTGGCCCTTGTCGGCTATGAGTTGTTTCTTTGACTTTGTTCGGCTTGGTCTCTCTTTTTGCAACCTTTTTGATGTTCCTGTTGGCTGATCTATTGTTGTTCGTCTGAGGTGTCTTGCTTGGATTGCTGCTTTGGTTCGGCTCATCGTTGGCTTTACAGTTGTCTGGACTATGGAGGGCCTCTTCATTGTTCGATCTTCTTTTCTTTTGCTTGACTATTATATATATTGAATCAAAGGCTCGTAGTTTTTATTTCAAATGTTATTTTTTAGAGGGCAATTGATTATGTAAGGACTATATATATATATATATATATATATATATATATATATATATATATATATATATATATATATATATATATATATATATATATATATATATATATATATATATATATATATATATATATATATATATATATGGCACCAAAGAGAACAATGGATGAATTTTGGAAGTAAAAGATATCATATTAATGCTTTATTTGGATATTTTCTAACTACTTTCTACAACTATTTTTTTTTTGTATAAAAATTTCTTGAAAACATTAAAAAAGTTGTGGCAAATAAGTATTCCAAACGAAGTCTAAATTTCACACGCATCATCAGCATTACATAAACTTTACAAGATTAAGAGAAATCACCACTGTTTGCAACATGTTATGGACAATGGTAAAAATGTTTTATACACTCTTAATTGAAATGAACTTAAATCTTATATTAACATACATTTCTCATGAAATCATTAGGTTTTACTTTTGGGATCTCGAGTATCCTCTCAATAAGGATCATCTTCTTGGCTTTAGGGTTTTTTTTTTAAATCATCAAACATCTAAGCACTTCTTAGAGGCCCATTATGAAAGCAATCCTTAGTCATCCTATCATTTGAACAAAGAAATAATGCAACAAGAACACATAAACTAATCAATAGAAAATTGACAGAGATCAAATAAAATTTATTATATTACATTTCAAAAGTATCATTATATAGTTATTCTAATCATTACATCTAGTTAATGCTAAAAAGTTATTATTGCATTTCTTTGATAGCAGTTTTTTTCATCTCTTTGACCTCTACTTCTTTATGATTACTCAAACTATGCAAAGAGAATTTTTAGGACTCTACCTCGGACTTATTGTTGGTTTATCAATGACAATCCCTATACAAATATCATATAAGGCATTATCAAACTATACATCCTCATCACCATTCCTTCTAAATTAATCTATGGAAAGAGAGCTAGAATATTTGCATCTATCAATGCCATGCTATGGGGATTATTCGAGCGGCATGATATTATAAATTCCTCGTTCCATCGATTCTACTCGTAGATTTGTAAAAGAAGTTGGGTTTTTGAGGATCATGTGATCATAATTTGTCATCTATGTGCTCCAACTTACATTTGTGCTTATTAATGATGCCTTTTAAACCGTATATGATCACCCATCGAATTGTGCAAGATGTTTGAAGAATATTTGCTTAATACCTATGGGTTATATCTTTGTGTTTTTTATGTAATTGTTTATATGTTTTAGGACTTCAAGCACAGTAATCTTCATTTATTGACAATTTAGGGGCATTGATGATTAAAATTCAATATTATGGAGCATATTTTTGGCATGCAAAAGGGAAATGAATGGAATCTATGGTTAATCATTCATCTAGAAGAAGATCTGGACCAACAATCATAAAGTGGGCATCACATTACTCACTATGATGCTACGATATAATTATTTAGGCATTTACAACCTAAAATACAACATAGTGGGCACCATAAAGCAGTTTTGGCTTCCATAATGCATAAATGGGATGCAATTATTCTAAACTTTTTATTTGATAGGTTGATTGAAGATGATCCAAAATATCAATTTATAATGTTTTTAGTGATTTATAGAACTTTCAAGTACAATAGAGTTTTCAATAATTTAATTCACCTTTTCTCTCCCCATTTTTATTTTGGGATAGAGCAAATAGTTGATTTAATTCCTTACCCAATGATTCTATTATGAATTGGGATGATCAACATCAAAATTTTCTCCCAATATACTTCCCTCCAAGGAATACAAGAATGATGATCATAATCTCTAACTTTTCTCAAATGGATGGCGAAACTCACTATGATGATTGAGAGAGATGCTATAATACACTTGAATTGATAGATTATTTTATTGGTGAGAAAGAAAGTTAGAAAAGAGTTTAGATTGAAAATATATTATTGCATAAAAATAAGTTAAGTGGGGAAACTCCCATGTCTTCTAGTGGTATCTTGAAGCATGGTGGTATAAACGATGGATGATTCAAGATTGTTAAGGAGCAAAGTAAGAATAATATAATCAAAAGCTTTTCAGTTTGAAGCCTTAAAAGAGGAACATTAAGGGGATGGAATTTGCAATTTTATTTGAGGAGAAAATTAAAGGTTGTCGACCATAAGGGATAGCTTATATCATTAACTTCGATTGTGGTATTAATGATAGAGGGCCTTTCTTTATAAAGAGAATGATAGAATATTTGAAAGTAAGGTGATATGTACAAAGGGTTAAAAGACACAAAAATCATGCTAAAAGATTCAAGTATGAAGTAGCGCTAGTGAGCAGGTACATCAGGAAGTAGTATGTGTGGCTAGAACATGTAAGGAGAGCTATGAATTATACTAGCTAGGATTTTTTGTTGGCATGCAAGGATACCAAGATATGCTTGCAACATGCATGAAAGCATAACAATCATGAGCAAGGTTGCCTGGATTCTTAATAGGCGTAGGAACCCATAGTGGCTAGTTGAGTCAATGTGCATAGATGTGATGTTACATATGAAAAGACACAAACAAAAGTAGACTATGAGGAGGTATGCATGTAGATTCAACTATTGAGATTAAAGTGTAGGTTGAGAAGTATATCCTCAAGAGATATGTTGCATGTCAATATTGTAGATGTTATAAGGATGAGGAGGAGGTCGATGATAACTATGCATAGGGTAAGCTGTTGCAAATCTATTTTTCATGTCTTATGTTTTGATGATTGACAAACACTGCTTTTCTTGGACAGCTTGTTGCTTCTAACTTTTCAGGAATCGACGATCGGACAATCAAAAAGGAGCCAAGTTCAGGAATGCGTAGGGTTAGGGTTGAGTCAGTCTGTACTTTTGTTTTTTACCTTTGAGTCCACTTGTAATAGCCAAAAAGACTGATGCTTTGTAACCCTTCACACACACACTTGAGAAACTTAGAAATTCTGTTTTTACTCATATCGGCCAGGACGATATCTTTGATCGGCCTGGACGATCAGATTAAAACAGAAAGTCTAATTAAGGATTCTTAATTAAGGCAGCCTACGTTAACAGATCGACCTGGACGATACGTGTATCGGCCAGGACGATAAGCTCAAAACAGAAAGAAGTAGCTGCCATAGACAAGTATGGTATACTGTATCTTTAAATTATCGGCCAGGACGATCCTCGGATCGGCCTGGACGATATTAACAAATTATGCCATAATTGTTCAGGAAATCAAGGAAGTAATCAAGGATGATTGATACGATCATATCGTCCTGGACGATCGCAGGATCGGCCAGGCCGATCTAGTCAAAAACCTTAAGTTACTTCAGGACGATCCATATCGGCCAGCTCGTATTCAGGGCTATTGTCAGGACGATTTTCCTCTGATTTGAACTGATCGGCCAGGACGATCGTTAGATCGGCCTGGACGATCAAGCTATTTTTCAATCGTCCTGTTTTCCATTCAGGGCTATACTCTGGCCGATCTTCATTGTTTTGTACTGATCGGCTAGGCCGATGTCCAGATCGGCCTGGACGATAAAGTCGGCAACTTGCAATTAATGAGCTCTTTTGAAGCTCTTCTATTTAAAGAGCTCTTGTTCAACGTTTTTAAGACCTTTGGCTGCTGCCTTGACCTAAGAAGGCCTTGAGGAGAGAAAGAGAGAGAAGAGAGAGAGAGGATCTTGTGAGGGGGAGCTTGTGAGGGGTTTCACAAGGGTTGCTTCAAGGATCTCTCTGCGTCGTCTTCGTCTAGAGGTTCTCGTCCGTGGAAGGGTCGGTAGAGGTAAGGAGTGTTGCTTTTGGTTCTGGTTCTCTGCCAGCTTCAGGAGGAAGCAAAAGGAGATAGGTTCTCTACCTAGCCGGGGTGGCAAAAAGGAGGTTCTTGTGAGGGTTTCTCCACCTAGCCGTGGGGGCTAAAGGAGAGTCACTTTTTGTGTAGTGCAATACTTGGAGGGTGCCTCCAATGAGTGGACGTAGGTCGAGTCGACCGAACCACTATAAATTTCTGTGTTCTTTTTCTTGCTTCCGCACGTTTAAATTCCGTATTATTTTCGTGGTGTGATTTGGTTTATGTGATTTTATTTCCTTGTTTTAAAAAGAAGTTTTTAAAATACCAATTCACCCCCCCCCCCCCCCCCCCCTCTTAGTTAATTTGGGACTAAGTTCATAGGGCTTAACATCCCCATCGAACTTTCATAAGCTTCCATAGACATTCTTCCATACTTTGAGTTGGTTTGTTTTGGAGAGGGCCAGCAAGTTATCGAGGGCGAGTCGACGTAGTGGGAGATTATACTTAGAGAGAGTAAGCACACCTAAAGCTATGATATCATGTTAAGAGAGAAAATTTGACGTCTTTATTCATTGAAAAATGATGCTTATTAATAGGCATACATAAAGGATGCATAGGAATGAAAGAAAACATATAATAACTATAATTAAAGAAGAATTAATATCAATTTTGTTATAATATATATATATTTTTATATATTGATTTCTTAACCTGCCAAAAGAAGCCTTGTAGTACAATTTGAAGGCACTTTAATTAACAGGTTATTTATATATCTAAAACTATGCTGAAGCTCTAATGAAGTTGATGCTCTCTTGTCACAGGTAAGATAATGATATCAAATTTCCTTAAAATTTATGACAAAAATGACAACATGCCCGAGAGCAGATACAATATTCCATCATCAAATAGCAACTTTATAATAAGAACTTTCTAGACACTCACAAACTTCTTCAGCAAACAACAATATAATGATATTTAATGAAACTCATTACATTCCGCAGTTCAATAAAACTGTATCACTTTCTTTCTATTCGGTTTTATTTGATCTATCTTGTTCATTATAATTATTATCTCCACCTTTCTGTTCATCGGTTAACAAGCATTACCAGTGAAAAGGTTTATTCAATCTTTAGTTTTCTTTTAGTATTCTTAATTAGCGTGGTGGAAGCCAAGAAGGTAACACAGAACTATGATGAGTATCATCCAACCTAATATACAGTTAATCAAACTATGTCCTTGACAAAATCTTTGTGTTTCAGTTCCTGCTGCAACATTATTGTCTGATTTGATGGAGTCCTCGATGGTCTCAGTATCCCCAAATCCAATTAAATTCTTTGCCGTTGAGCCACAAATTTCACAGATCCTGAAAAAAAAAAAAAAGTTGCAGGATTATAAGTCAAAATATGTTCATAGGGAGATGGAGAATTCAAAGATACAAAGAAAGGTTTTTTTTTTCTTCCTTCATTTTTATTTTCATATGGATATAATCAAAATTCAGTAGAATTTTTCTATTATATATAATTGAATAGCTTTCCATATAAGCACCAAAGAATTGAAAAGAAAAATCAGTGCCATATTTTCTTATAATATATATTGAATACTATTTTGAGAGATTTGTAATGCGGCAAAGCTGAGTTCTGGAAGATTGTCTAAAAATTAGATATGGTAAGATTTCTCCTTAAAAAAATGTCTAAAACTAGTATGTAATATTGTTTAAAGTCTCAAAATGATTTCATTAGTATTTAGGCTTCATTTTTTAAACTGCTTTCTTACTGCTTCTCAAAACAGTTTTTTGATACAAAAAATAAAAACTTTGCAATAAAAAGCTGCTTTAAGAAGCAATAAGAAAACATTCCCAAATGAAGCTTTAGGTTTCGGCTTCGTTTGGAACGGCTTTTTTATTGCTTTCTAAAACAGAGTTTTAATAAAAAAATAAAAAAAATTTGTACTAAAACTCCGTTTTAGAAAGCAATAAAAAAGCCGTCCCAAACGAAGCCTTTGTTAGGGATGGCTTACTGCTTCTTAAAGTAAAGCAGTAATCAGCCTGAATATTTTAAGGTTTTAAGTATTCTTACCCTAACAGCTACATCAAACTTCATCTATGGGTATTTTACTAATGGTTCTAACTAAAATAGCAGGCTAGCTTTAACTATTTCTTTTGTTCTTGGCCATCAATAAACCATGCTTCCCATTTACTTTCTTCAAGATAAGCTTTGTAACATCAAACACAAAAGCTATAAAAAAATAAAAAACTATATAGCGAATCCGTAGACTTGTTGAAAAAGGTTAAGACGAAACTTCTAAAGCCATTTCTTGCTCTAAATTTCCAGGTGAACGAATTGCAAAAATAACAAAACGATGCAGTTAAGAAATAATTCCTCACTTGTTTCCTCTGATTTTAAACCATTTCTCTGCACATTTCTGGTGAGCAAAAGCCAAATCACCGTTGCAGGAACAACCCAACACAATTGGGATGCCCAATTCCTGGCTGTAAGTATCTAAATTGATGGAACAAATCCTGCAATCCTTCTCAGACTTGTCCATAATCAAATTAATATTCACTGAACCACACTCCAAATCCAACTCAGCTGAAGAATCTGAGTTGCAGAGGCTTCTACAAGCCTTCTGAATTCCAACTTTCTCAACATTGGATGTCGTTGAAAGCTGGCAATAATCATAAGGCAATTTCGTTTCATAATTTGAATTGCAATTCTCTTTCTCAGCTTCATTCAAGCAAATAACAACAAAATTCTCGAATTGAGGATGTCCCTCTTCCAAACATGCCATTTGTGCCTGAACCAAGAAGGAGAAGATATTGATAGATAAGGCAAGGAAAAATAGCTTAGGAGAGAAAGATGGGTTAAAATCAAATGGACAGTGAGTCCACAAGGGGAGCCTGGTAAGCCAAACCTCAAGCCAGCAAATTATAAATCACAAAAAACACCAGAAAAAAAGCTCCAAAGGATCAAACTCAATGGTAAAGTCTCAGAAGAGACCAAGAAATCTCAGAAAGTCATCAAATCCATGAAAGTATTGACAAAATCCATCAAGTTTGAATCTTTTTTATCTCTGTAAAAATAAGAAATTCGCAGAAGAGATGATGATCAAACGAACCCAGAGAGGAGTCGGAAATCACTTTTCTGTGATCACAAACACTTTCGCAATTCACGAAATAGGATTGGTACTGCCTTGCAGAGATTAAGAAGGAAAGAGAAGAAATCAATAGTGCTGGACGTCAGATCAAAGAGGGAGATGAAGCGGTGGAAAGACGGAAGTTTTTCTTTTATATTATTCAATGAACAAAAAATTAGACTCGGTGGGATTTATTTTTTGAATATTACACAATAAATTAATAATTCTACTGAACTAAACTCTCACAAAGTTGTTAAATATTCTCTCTCTCTCTCTATGTTCTACTTTATATGAGTGACTTTTGTTAGTTTTTCTATTTATTAATTATTGAGAAAATTAAAAAGGGCTTAAATTAAATAAAAAACTAAATATATTTTTTATATATTAATTAAGTTAAATTAATCCTTGTAGTATGATTTTGAAGATCGAGAACCAGTCATATAACTAGCTCAGCTAATCTCAAAAATTGAGTCCTACATCAATATGGTAGGAACAGATTAAAACCTCCAATTTGATTAATTAAACTAATTTTAGAAATTTGTATAAAATATTAAATTATATAATTAATTTAGATATAACATATTTAAGTTTTATAATGTAATTAGCATATAATTTTAATAACGATCATTTGCAAACCAATCACAACAAAACATGCTCACATAGCTCACCACTTCATCACAAGTTTCTAACTCATTCAAACAAATATATATATATATATATATAAAACTAAAACAAATCTCTCAAATGATATGATAATAAATTAACTAAAAATTTCTAGCTTAAAAAAGATATACCATCTTATTTTTTTAATATATTTTTAATTAATTTTCAATATTGTGAATAATATTTATTATTTTGGTTAAGAATTTTTAATTACTTTTCATTTTTTTTTAATTTTTTAATTATACACGATAAAAAATAATATTTATCTCCTTGTTAATTATAAATCATCTAATATAAATAATTTATTGATGTATGTTAATTTATAATATGAATTTAATATATAATTCATAGTTATAAATTTTTACTTTAATAAATAATATAAATTAATAATAATCTATTTTAAGTTTATAAATTTATATATGTTAATTTTTTGCATATCTTATCAATTTTGATCGATTTAATATCAATAATTCGGATAGTAATAAATATAAATAAAAATTTTACATATAATTAAGTAATAGTAATATTTATAAAATTTTAAATTAAAAATACAATAAAATCTATCATTTAAAAATAATATATTTATATTTTTATAATTAAATATATTTATTAAAATAATATTTAAAATAATATATAAATTTATAATATTAAATTTTATAATATATATTAAGCAAATTTATAATATATATTTTATAAATTTATATATAAGAATTAAAGCTATATCTTTTAATCATAAATTATAATATTACAAAATATGTGAGATATTTAAGATAATTATTATATTATAATATCTTAATAAAAATATTTTAGTTTTAAAAATTTTTTAACTTTTTTTATTTAAATGAAATTTTAAATTTTCAATGATCCGCATCAGATCTAGTACTCACAATTTTGATCGATCTATTGAACCTGTAAACCTCTCCTTTTTTTTATTTATTTGATGTCCAGTTCAATTTTGACAATCCTAGCTTGAAAAATGACAATTATTCAAAAAAAAAATTTAATGAAGTGATATTCGAGTATATCATATATTTCCTCTAATATAGGACAGACCATTTATAGTTAAAAACTTTGGCAAATCGTTAGATGCGTTAAAAGTGGTTTTAGAAGCACATCACAGCGTTTTATCGACATCTAGCAAATTTTCTATATGATGACATTCCACCTAATATTGTAAATTAATTATGTTGATAGTTTAAAAGCCCAAAGTATTTGTTGAGGGCTAATTTATGACACAATATTTATCATTCAAGTTATTCAATATAATATTCATTATAATCAATTTATTTGATTTTGAGTTGATATTAAATTTGCAAGTGTAATTTGAACTCATAATATCTTATAAATATTGCCTGTGTGCATCAACATCAACTTGAAGTATGTTTTTATTGAATTTCTTAATGTAAGTCGCATATGCTTTGTGCAAATGAGGATACAAATGCACTAGATTTATATGAAATAGGCATATCAATGAGATCAATTAGTTCTCTTGGTTCATATCTAATAACACGACATGGAAATGAACCATACTTAATAGAATTACTACAGGCAAACTAAATGATAGGGAGAACAAGATTTTATGATATATTAGCATGTTCAGTCACTAAGCACCTAAAAATGTCTCTGAAGATTTTACTGACAATTTTGAGTTTGTTTGACTATCTAAGAATGACAGCATGTAGAAAATGAAAGATTAGTGCCAAGTTTCTTCCATAGGATTTTCTGAAGTAGCTCATAAATCTCACATCATGAGCATTGATAATTTTCTTGGAAAGGCCATGTAAACTTCCTATATGTTGAAAGAAGATATATGCCATATGTGATGCATTTAATGTTTTATAGTATGGAATGAAGTGTGCCATTAAAAGAAAAAAAAATTGATAAAAAACTACTAAGAGTCAAAGGGTAGTATGGGGAAATCCTTGGATAAAGTCTGTACAATGATTTTTTTTTTATTTATGACAAGGAACCGTCCGCTGTCACGTGCCCGGGCTTTGCCGAGCGTGCTTGCCGGTCCGTAAACCCCGACCAACCTACAGGGCCACCCACGCCTACAGTACCCGTAGCCGGTGCTTAGGGGCCCCACTTAAGGGCGACAGCCGCTCGAGGGAATCGAACTCGGGATGGGGGGTTCCCAACCGAGCTAAGCCGCGGTGTGTACAAATTAATCTTATGCTTTTCATTATTTGTGGAAGATTAGAAG
This sequence comes from Dendrobium huoshanense, assembly GCA_016618105.1. Taxonomy (NCBI): domain Eukaryota; kingdom Viridiplantae; phylum Streptophyta; class Magnoliopsida; order Asparagales; family Orchidaceae; genus Dendrobium; species Dendrobium huoshanense. The sequence goes on from CM028348.1 coordinate 25,491,161, forward strand.
TGTGTACAAATCAATGCTATGCTTTTTACTATTTGCTATCTAGCAAGTAAGACATCGAACACAACTCTCTTTGGCCTATTGGTTGAGAGCTTAGGCTTCCAACTAAGAGGTCCAGGGTTCGATTCTATGTATATGCGTTGTGTGTGTGTGAGTTTGCCTTAAATGGCCTAAATGTCCTAAAAAAAAAAGTAAGACATCGAGAAATATTATGGGTTGCATCTCTCTTTAGGCTCAGTAAGTAGAACCTTTTTCTCTATCATAGTTATTATCTTGTCATTATCGAAGTGACTAAACACAACTCTTGAAGGTATTTTATTCAATTAGAATATTCCACAATCAATAATCAGGAATGTAGAGATACATTTCTTAAAAGAAATAGCCATCTCGTATTGTTACTCATATTAATAAGAGGTGTATCAAAATTTAAGAACTCTAAAATTTGGTGGTCTATATAATTAGGATAATTGTATTAACCCTTATTAAATCAAATGACCTTTACACTTATTGTTCTTTAATAATATGCATATCCTACTAAGGACATTAGTAATTTTATTCTTGACACCATTACAGTGAAGAGGTGATGTGGCGCATTCTAGTTAGTGTTCGGACGACGTTCAGCATCCGCACAAAATAATTAATCCTTATTTTGATATTGATCCTTCACATATTTACAAGTCATGTCAATCTAAAATAAAAAATATATAAATAGGCCCACGTTCTTGATATGGAGGAGAGAAAAAGAAAGAGAAAATTTAAGGAGATCTCTTTCCATTGACCATCGTCAAAGTTCTTCCCGATCATCGTCGGATTTATTTCCGTTCGTTGACCACCGCCAGAGTTTCTCCCGACCACCGTCAAATTTCAGCCCATTCATCAACCACTATCGGAGTTCTTCCCGACCATTGTCGAACTTCCACCCGTTCGTTGATCACTGTCGGATTTCTTCGTAACCACCGCTGGACTTTCGCCCATTCGTCGACCACAACTGGACTTCTTCCCATTCGTCGACTATCGCCAGAGTTCTTCCCAACACCACCAGACTTTTGCATGTTCATCGACCACAGCCGAATGTCCGCCACTGAAGTTCTTCCCGATCATTGCCGGTCAAACTTTCGCTCATTCGTCAACCATCGTCACACTTCCGTTCGTTCCTCAACCATTGTCAGACTTCTACCCAATTCTTCAATCTATTGTAATTCCATCGTCTCCAAGTAAAGAAATGTTATGCTTTTCATTATTTGTGGAAGATTAGAAGTGTGTACAAATCAATGCTATGCTTTTTACTATTTGCTATCTAGCAAGTAAGGCATCGAGATATATTATGGGTTGCATCTCTCTTTAGGCTCAGTAAGTAGAACCTTTTTCTCTATCATAGTTATTATCTTGTCATTATCGAAGTGACTAAACACAACTCTTGAAGGTATTTTATTCAATTAGAATATTCCACAATGAATAATCAGGAATGTAGAGATACATTCCTTAAAAGAAATAGCCATCTCGTATTGTTACTCATATTAATAAGAGGTGTATCAAAATTTAAGAACTCTAAAATTTGGTGGTCTTTATAATTAGGATAATTGTATTAACCCTTATTAAATCAAATGACCTTTACACTTATTGTTCTTTAATAATATGCATATCCTACTAAGGACATTAGTAATTTTATTCTTGACACCATTACAGTGAAGGGGTGATGTGGCGCATTCTAGTTAGTGTCCGGACGACGTTCAGCATCCGCACAAAATAATTAATCCTTATTTTGATATTGATCCTTCACATATTTACAAGTCATGTCAATCTAAAATAAAAAAAATATATAAATAGGCCCACGTTCTTGATATGGAGGAGAAAAAAAGAAAGAGAAAATTTAAGGAGATCTCTTTACATCGACCATCGTCAAAGTTCTTCCCGATCATCGTCGGATTTATTTCCGTTCGTCGACCACCACCAGAGTTGCTCCCGACCACCGTCAAATTTCAGCCCATTCATCAACCAGTATCGGAGTTCTTCCCAACCATTGTCGGACTTCCACCCGTTCGTTGATCACTGTCGGATTTCTTCCTAACCACTGCTGGACTTTCGCCTATTCGTCGACCACAACTGGACTTCTTCCCATTCGTCGACCATCGCCAGAGTTCTTCTCAACACCACCAGACTTTTGCATGTTCATCGACTACAGCCGAATGTCCGCCACTGACGTTCTTCCCGATCATTGCCGGTCAAACTTTCACTCGTTCGTCGACCATCGTCACACTTCCGTTCGTTCCTCGACCATTTCCAGACTTCTACCCAATTCTTCAATCTATTATAATTCCATCGTCTCCGAGTAAAGAAGTGAATCAAGCTTTGTAAGTCATTCAAACTTAGCGGAACTTTCTCATATGGGCCAAACCCCGTGGTTTTTCACTTTTTAGGTTTTCCATGTAAAAACTTATGGTATGCTTTTATCTCTCAACTATATGTTGGTGTGTCGGATATACACACATTGTTAAAACGTTTTATTCTCTTACTCTACAACCACATATATTCTCACCCGTAACAAGTACAAAATTTTTTTGATCTTAAATCTTTATATTATAGTTATTTAAAAAAAACAGTAAAAAATTAACTCAATTGAAACCTTAATGCAAAATAATTCTTCATAGATTTTGCCCAAAAAAAAACAGAAAAGAAAAAAACTATTTTTCAACTCAGTGATGATTTCTGACTATTTGAACTCACAGATGACGGCAAAAACAGTTAAAGATAAAAATAAAAATAGTATTAAATTAATATATTAATTAATAACATAAACACGATTTCGATGGGCTTCACCACTGACGGAGTGCCGGTGAACCTAAATCATAATAAATTTAATATAAAAAATTAAAATAAATTGAAATCACGGACCGCCTGCACAGATGATTAATACAATTATTAAAATAAAAATAAATCGTACCAAGATCGCGAGTAGCAATTTGCCATATGATGGAAATAAGTTATATCAAAATTAATTTGTATATTGTATCTAATTTTATTATCTATATCCTTCAAATAACATATTAATCTGTGTTTGTTTTGTGTGAAATATGATTATGTAAATCAATTATTTTGAATTATTATCTTGGATCTAAATATTATCGGCTGAGCTCGCCAAGGGGTTGTAAGGGATCAACGCTCCTCTTACTTGGGGTTTAAGGGTACTGTCCCATAAATTTTTTTTACGTATAAATATTGTAGTGTTGTATACTAGAACACTGTAGTGCTCCAAGAGCTTGGGTTGTAGGAAAAGAGCGAAATGCTATAACATTTCAAACATCGGTGATATGACGCTTTAGGGTGGAAATAGATATATAGAGTAGAGCATCGCGACCATATGAGTTGAGCTAAGTAGTTTCTTTTTTTCTCTTTTTCTTGTTTCACTTGAAGGGTTGTGTCATTTGATGTATTGAAATGCATCTCATTGTCTGTTCTAAGTGTTAATGAGAGAAAAGTGAAGAGAGATAAGTAAAGAGCGTGATAAGAGTGATTTGTACAATTTCGCCAAATTTTCATAATGAATTGCATGATGTTTTGTGGTTATGTTATATTTTTTTTCCAGTTTTCAAAAATTTTCACGTTAAATTTTGACATTCATTTTTGTTGTTTCCTTTTCTTGTTAGTTTCGTTCCATGATTTTCATCCTAAAAATTTACTCTTCTAACCAAATTCGAAATAATAATTTATGTCTATTTGACAAATATTGTTTATGCTAAAAAATATATATAATGGGTCTATAAAGATGAGTTGGAGTCATTATGGGACTTAGGCTTAGTAATTGTTTTAAAAAGCTGATTAAAATTCATTTTAGTCTATAAATACTCAGATAATGGACTGATAAAAAAATCGACCACTTCAAATAGGATTAAAGGCACACCTTGAGAATGCTAGAGGGCAACAGACTCTGAGTCCTTTCCAATATACTCAAGTTTTACCATACTACATCAAAAACACCAATAAGAGAAACACCTTTTTCTTCTCCTCCTCTTTTCTCCCTTGATGTGAATAACGAAGGCCTATTTATAATTTTTTGAGAATGACATAGCTTGTAAATATGGAGAAAATAAATAACAAGTTGGAAGTTTTCCAATGGACGAATGATGTTGACTCCCTTGATTATGAATAATTTATTGAGTATTTAAGTGCCTTGATAATGTCAGAATTTGGCATTAGTGGGCTCGTTGGATTCATCATGTCAAGCTGCTCGGTTTTACTATAAGCATGTCACATTCATATATTATTTAATCATCCAATTAATGATCTGAAGCTTTCATTAGGCTTAAGTCCTTTGATTTGGGCTTATTTGGGCTCATATTGGACTGACTTGGTGTCATTGTGATTTTCTCACTGGGACGATCAGTTTGATTATAAGTTCACTGAGATCAGAGTTCAGATAGTCTCAATTTTAATTTTTGAAACTTCATACTCATATTTACGTCGAGATTCATACTTGATCAAAATAGTTTTTTGGTGACATATCAATAGTGAGCAGTAGTCTTGGGCAGAATGAGCGGGGAGAGAAATAGAAAGTAAAAAAGAGAGTTGAAGAGATTAAAATAAAGAAAGAGATAAAGAAGAGAGAGAAAGAGACAGCGAAGGAATTCAAACCACTGCCAATGCGGTTAGCAAAAGGCCCCTACTATAGATTCACCCCTGAATTTGCCTACATAGGATAATAGTTAAGCCTTTTTAAGATATGAAATCAAAACATCCAAAGAGAGAATTGAAAGTTGTAAGATTTACAATCACTCATGGAGTGTATTTAACTATTTATACTTCAAAAAAGAAAAACAATAATTATAATATATTTAATTTTATTTTATCTGCATATTTTTTGATAGTTAAATGGCTGTGAAAATCATATAATAATTATCTAGAAAGCATGATATATAGAATTATTAAATCTTAATTATTATAAAGTTTCATTTAGGCTTCGTTTGGGACGCCTTTTTTATTCCTTTCTAAAACGAAGTTTTAGTACAAAAATAAAAAAATTTGTACTAAAACTCCGTTTTAGAAAGCAGTAAAAAAGCCGTCCCAAACGAAGCCTTAGGATAACTTTCTTAATTATTATTTTACTTTTTAGGCCGCAATCACAATTTTTATTTAACCATTCATTTTTCACTGCTTCAAAAAAATTGTGCTAAAAATTTACTTTCTACACTAATATTAAAAAATTATTTTTTATATTGCAGTTAGCTTTATAAAACAGTAAGAAAGTCAGCTCAAATGAAATGTAAATAATGTTAGCCATATATATTCTTGCATTCATCATCCCAATAGTTGAAAATCACTTATGTCCAACGAAGGGGTCAGCAAAACAAACAACTCGAACAGCTTTCTTCAACTAATTTCTTCTTTGCATTTTTTTCAAGCTTATCATCTCCAAATTAAGTTGTTTTATTACTAAAAATTTTGGATTATCACTAAATGCCTGACTCTGCGTCGCTTTTAAGAAAATAATTTGCCGCATCTCTATCAAATGAAATTTTCCCACAGGACAAGAAAGCTTGCATGTTTAGAATTTTGATTTAAAAGCTTGTCATTACAGCATATTTTTTGCTTTTACATGCTTTTTTAGAGATTTGTTTTTGCTTTTCATGTTTTTTTTTTTAAAGTCCTCTTATTCAATAGCCATCAATTAGTAGGTGAAACGTCACTTTCCTTTTAATTAAATTCATCATTTACAGGCTGATGAGAAGGATATCTTCTTCCCAAACACACATAAAAACACTTCTTTAGCTGTTAGATATAAGATAAACTATGAAAAATATATATCTCGAATGTTGCATTTTGTGTAGGAAGTTGCTATGCTTGAGAAAAAGACTGTTTTTTTTTTTTTTTTTATATTACATTTAGGCCAATGAAGACAAAGTCATTCACACATCATATACGGTTATACACGAGACTCAAACCCAAGTTGAAAGAAAATATTTCTAATTTTTATTCAAAAGTGTTCCAAATGAAAATGATGAACGCTTCAAATAATACAAAAATAAATAAGAATATTGTTGCATGCCCGAATGTTTGGAGTGAGTGGGAGAGAAGGAGAGATAGAGAGAGTTTAATATCTTAATTTTGTATGAAAATCTAGCATACATATATATAAAAGATGAATTGCAAAAGAGTTCGAAGTTTTTACATGGAAAACCCATAAAATGAAAAATCATGGGTCTAGTATAGTATAAATGATTATACTACTATTCATCATCAGTTACATATGATGCCATTCAATATGATTGTTGAGGGTGTTGAACAAATATATACAATTAATAGAACATATTTATTGTAAAAGATGGAAAAATTGTGTATAGCCTTGAGGAGGAGAGACTAGAGATTAAGAACTCAAGCATCAATCGGGATATTGATGTCAAATCAGAGTTGGTTTCAGTGACATCCATCAACCATATAGATGATGGTGTGCATTAACATCATATTGGTGACGACAAGTGATAAAGTTAGCGAGCATTGGCATAGTCATGTGATAATTGTCAGAGGACCAGAGTCAGGAGACTCAGGCAATATTGATGGCTACAAGGCGGTAGTTGGATAATGATAGCACGAGGACCATATATATTTAGGAGAAGATGGACGAAGGACCATATTTAAGCAATAATATTCAAATGACCATATTCGAGAGATGGTGTTTAGAGGATCATATTTCGGGTGATTGTGGTCGAAGGATGATAATTAAGTAGTGGTGGTCAAAGAATTATAGCTGAATAACTATGGCCCAAAATTATAGTTGGGCAATGGAGATCAGAGGATTGCAATTAGTCGATAGAAGTCAAGAAATCATAGTCACATGATAATGGTTGGAGACCTTAGTCGATAATAATTATTTGGGACAATATTCATATGACAATGGTCAATTAATCGTAACTAGGCGATAGTGGTCATATGAACATAATCAGATGATGGCGGTCAGAGAATTATAGTCCGACGATAATGATTAGAGAGGAACATAATTAAACGATAGTGATCAGAGGATCATAATTAGGTGACAACTTCAAAGGATTATAGTAAGCTGAAAGTGTTTAGGAGATTGTAGTCAGACAATATTGAACAAAAGGGTGTAGTCAGACAATGATGGTTGAATGATTATAGTCGAGCAATGCTTGTAGGACCACAAATAACAATAATCAGGATGTAGTTCAATGGTGATAGTTGGGTGGTGGTTTGACAGTGGGGACTATTTATATATTTTTTTTAGAATGGCAACTAATATAAAAATATATGCAATATTTGAATGTTCCATGAGGTTGGTTGCATTGATTCTCTCAATCATAGATTATTCTTTCACTGTTTAAGTGACTGAATGATGTCAAAATTAAATTTTTTTTTTTTTACTTGTTCTTATCAGGACACTATTTTACTATAAATATATGAGATATGAAGGTTGGTGTGAGGATCACTATAGCTTCAATCAAAGAACCTATTATGGCCTAAACTGGATCTAGTAAGTTGACATTCATTATGTATCTCTACAAATGTTTATATATATATATATTATACATTAGATTGAGCCCTAAGGATCTTGTATTTGAAAATTTGCATGTTTGTGAAAAATCCCTTAGGAGCATTACGGGGCTATCTTATAGACATTGTGGAGATGCCTTCTCTGTTTCTGGGTAGAAATAGAATGTTCTCTGAGAGTAAGTTTTGTGATGCTAGGGGGTAAGCACTACGACACCATTTTCTCTATTTTTGGTTTGTTTAGAGTCATTGGGAGTGCTAAGACACTAGGTTTCAGGGAACTGTGGCGCCAAGCTCCCTATATTTTGAATAGAAAATGAAATTCTTAGGAGTGCAGTAGTACTATGCTTATGGCCGTCGTGGTGCTCTAATCAATATATTTTATAAATATCAAAATCCACTCATTTCCCATTTTTCACTTTTGCCCCACTATTTGATTGCCAAACTAGAGAGAGAAAGCATATTTCAAGGTTCTTCAAATTAATTATTTTCTTCCATTAGGCAGGTTAGAAAAATTATTCGGATGAAGTATGTTACATGTACCCTATCTCTATTTTTAATAATACAAAATTTTATGTAATATTTAGGTTTTTAACAACATAAAAGTGGGAATATTCTAATATCTAGGAAAATTTTGTCGTGTAACTTTCAGTATATTGTTACTCTTATAATTTTGCATGTTTTAGCATATTTCTTATAAATTTTCACTAGATATTTAAATTTCAAAGGGTTTTTAACATTTTGATATGTGTATAGGCTCAAATAAAAATTGCTATAGAAGGATAAAATTCCCGAAATATTGTTATGAATTTTATCTGTGAATAGATTTACAATTGTCAACCATCAAAGTGCGTGTGTAAATTTATCCCAAAATTCTAATTATCCTATTATAAATGTGTAACTTTGTGTATTTCGGTAATGTGCCTGGTTCTATTTATAAATCTTGAAAGTGCGATGTTTTTGTATTTGTGTGATGTTATGTATATTCAAGTGGAGGTATAAGAGCCTGAATTTTGAATGGAGAGATTGTGTTATGCTTTGTTACTATTGTGCTAAGCACTAGGAGTTATATGGGCTTGTTTCTGATGTGTTGTGCACATGAAGTCATAACACAATCTCTCCATGTGAAATGTTGAGTGGAAGAGAGCCTGAGCGACTGCTTTGATTTGATTTGATCTAATGTGCTTCGGAAATGAATCTAGCATGGTGTGTTTATTTCTGCTATTTGTGAATGTGTGTTATTTCTATTATTTGATTGAATTGTTACATTAATACTATTATAAACTTTTAATTACTCTATTAGAAATTTATGTACAAATAGTTTGTTTTTCTATTTTTGTAATGATAAAATAGTTTGTTTAATTATTGTTTTGCTTATTATTAAGAATTTAGATAGGTTCAATGTAGAATACTAAGATGTGGTTTGGTCGTACCTATTTTTTATGTGTCAATTTCAGGCCAGAGAAAGAGAAGGGGGTAGGTTGAATAGATAAAAGTTGTTGGTTTTTTATGGTTAGATATGCTTTTTTTAGTGAATTCTTTTAGCAATCAAGGTACAGTTTTGCTGCTGATGATGTACTTAGATTTTGTACCTTGATTTTTGAGTAATTAAACATTTTGTTTGTAAAGCGTTTTGATGATGAATGAAAATGTTTCTAAGTTATTCTATGTATTATGAATTTAATATTTTAGTGGCTCTATGTTCCGTTGTAAATTGAAATGAAAAAGAAATTCCTTTCAAATTAAATTTTGAGAACTAAACTTTTGTAATATGACATGATATGAACCATTTAGTTACATATTATGTTAGGTTTGGTTGTGATAGTTGGCTCTCTAAATGATTCCCTAAAGTCTCCTATTTCATTTCAAATGTTTGATCTGGCCTCATTTGGTGTCATTGGGTGATGGAGTTTGTAAGTGTCTGTGTATTCAAAATATCATAGTCGAGCAAGATTGGTTGACAAACTATAATCAAAAGAATAATCAGAGGATCTAAGTTGGGTAAAGGTGGTACAAGTACTCGTAGTTGGGTAATGATTATTAGAGGATTGTGGTCGAGTGATAGTGGTCATGGGGTTGTAATCAAAGGATGGTGGTGGAGCAACGATGGCTGAACGATGATGGTAGAGTGAGAAATTTTAACTTCTTAGTATTATTTGGAAATCCATCATACATATAAATCTAGCACACGTGTAAGAGAACTGTTGCAAAAGACACTTCAATTTTTATGTGGAAAACTCACAAATGAAAATTTTGAGCTAATATGTATTTAATTTGATTTTTTATTTTTTTATTATTTAAAGACTTTATTTTTTATTTAAATGAATTTCAAACTTAATAAAATTTATCACAAAAGTTGGATCTTATCCCATGATGATCTCACTAAAAAATAAAGTAAATTAATTAGATGTCTTTCAAATTTATTTTCATTTATTTATTTTAATGATGTAATTTTATTAGAAAAATTATTTAAACGTGTTGTAATTTTAAAACCTAAAGATTTGGCTCATCCTAAACATTTGGCTCAGTTAAAATAAACTCATATACACATTGCATACGCAAGACTCGAACCCAAGGAAATTATTTTAATTTTTTTTTTTATAAAACCTACAGATGGGCCTCTATGCGTTAAACAAAATTAAATTACAAGCCTTTAAGCACCTTCAGCTCTCTAAAAGTACAGCCTTTGAATAAAAACACACAAGCTAAAAGTTCTACCTATGCAATGATAAGCATACGAAATTAAAACAACAACAAAAAAGCAAACAAAGAAAAAAAAACAACTGAGCACTAGGAAGATCACCAACCGAGACATGGAGCCACACGAGCCACCCAAAGCAACCTGCAAGACCAACAACACCAACGAAAAACAATAAACAAAGCCAACTACTTCAATTTAGACTTCCTCCTACCACGTTTGTCGCCTCTGTGAGAAAATATTTTTTTAACAATGCTATCCACATTCAAACTATACATCACATGGAACTCATCGAAAGACTCACCAAAGTCATTCCCAACACCCTTGTAGGGTACATAATTAGACCCAACCAACCAATCATTTTGATCCAAACAAGTATCATTCATATTCAACAACAATTGAGCTTCAAAGCATCATTTGAAATAATAGAAATAGGAAAATCAATAAACAAATCCCATTAAAGGGTAGCAAATCTACATCCGATGAAGGCTTGGGAGAACCATCATTCTCCCCATGTTCCATTCCAAACGGCATAGAGTTAAAACCAGGATGAAAAAGCAGAACCTAATCCATCAACACCATCACCAACATAAGGGGAAGCGATGAGAGAAGCAGTATGGTTAACCCCACAACTATTAGTACCCAAACTATCATTACCATCCTCACTTTCATCACAGGCAATAGGCAAATGCAAAACAGTATTCAATGGACTAGTTTCCTCTTCAGTAACAACGACCTTATTCCCAAATGTGAAGATCACCATGAATCTTCACCATATCATAAGAAGCTTCAATGCAATCACCCCCATTAGCCACCAACACATTAACAAGAGATACAAGAGTCAAATTAGGGATAGCAATATTATCCACATTTTCCAAAACACCATTCACATTTCCATAAGAACTAACAATATTAATAGCAGAAGAACCTGAATTTAAGATACCACATTCCTTGTTATCATGGCCCGAGGCTTTACAGTGATCGCAAAAAGAGGGTAGATCTTCCATCACAACTGATTGAACATAACCCAACTTTTTTGGACCAATCCAAACAACATTGGAATTATATTTTGTTATATATAGTTCAACTAAAACCCGCACAACCTTAGGGTATGAACCCACAGAGGTTGGATTGTCAATGCGTAGAAGCCGACCAAATAAAGAGCTCAATCCATGTAACCGAATACAATTTATTTATTTATTTATTTAACCGAAGACAATTATTTTTTTTCCAAAAAAGAATTAAATTTCCATTCCATAAAAGGCATTATTTTTTTGGAGCTTTTTTTATCCGTACCATAATTTTTTTTAGAATAATTTATTCCATTAAAAAGTGAAAGATACAAGCAAATCGAAAAGAGGATTAAGCATCACAAGCTAAAAGAGAAAAGCCACAAGGAGAAAAACAACCAACAAAGAAAAATAAAAAAAGTCGGGCTTAGTTAGTGGCGAACAATCTGTGACCACCCAAACAGTAAACAAGGGCCATCCATAGGGCAGCAACAAGCTACAAGAAGATAACCCGAATGGATAAGTATAGCAACATCTCACATGAAGATCAGCAAGTTGTCGCCAGCAGTAGATGCAAACAAGCCAAACCGATCATATGGAGAGCAGATCCACCTCATCATTGCCCATGCTTAAAAACTTGGCCACACCATCCAAGCCAACGAAAGCCAGTCGCAACACCAAAGCCAAAATGCCAGACAAACAAACAAAAACAACCAAAGAGCCCCACCAACCATGAAAGGCAACATCCAGACAAAAACAAACACCACAAAAATTATTTAGATTTCTTGTAACTACGCTTTCCCCTCCCCAAAGAACAATCTTTTTCCACAAAATGAACCACCTGCAAACCATAAAATTCATGTAAATTATTAGCTGAATGAGCTAAACAAGCCCCTCCCCTTCCCGACTAATAGAGGAAACATCCAACCAATCAAAATGGTCAACTGAGCAATCTCTAAACTTACTAACCAAATGAGATTGCAACGCAACATTGAAAATTAGATACATCGGCACATCAACAAATTGAGCAGGCGTAAGCACTCCTACTGGAGAATCCGAAATAGTTACAGGAGAAACATCAGCAACACACCCAACTCAGAGGATCCATCATCTATTACCTTATTAACACCACATTGACCCTGTCACTAGAAACAAAGCCACTAGGGGGCTTCTCAATAGCAATAGGAGAAACAACTCCCGCAAGCACAATAGCCCCCTCCAAAATAGTAGGAGGGTCTAAATAAATCATAGAGGCATCGGCATTAACTAGGGAGAAATCCACAGGCATAGGAACCTCCTCTGAAACCTCCGAAGTAGGGACCAAAACATCCACAGTCGCTGCAACATCGGCCACACCCACAGACGGCCAACCCCAAAAATAGGCTGAAAACCATCAACATGCACGGGCAACCAGTACATCGACATGATTTGAAACAAAAGGGGCTAAAGCTAAATGGGGATGAAGGATATGACATTCAGTTTTCGAGTTCCCCAAAGACTTTCAATGTGAACAATAAAAGGAAAAAGCCTTCATTACCACATGTTGAATATACCCCAAAGTTTCCAGACCAACCCACATCTTATCATAAAAAGATTTGGTTACATCCAATTCTACTAGGACAAAAGAAACCGAAGGCCTAGAGTCAAAAGATGTTGCGTAATCAATCTTTAGAGGATGACCAAACATGGAATAATCCAGCCCATGAATAATCCTAGGGGAGAATAGACGGGGTCTCAGTTGGGAAAAGAAACCCATATATGAATAATGGGCGATTTAATCTCAACATCAAAATTTGGAGTCCACTTGAAAATCTTCATGAAGCAGTTATTCATGAAATAAGAACGGTGAGCAAACACACGACAATAGTCTAAGTCATTGACAAGTTTGATTAATACATACTTAGGATTAAGAACGGTAACAAAAAATTCACAATTGAGTTTGAGGCTGAAAAAAAAAATTGTGAATAGCCTCAAGCGAAGGTAATCTGTACCATAATTTTTTTTTTAAATCCGTACTATAAAATAAAATTTGCTAAACTAGAAATTAGGGTTTGAATTTTGAACCTCCAAATGAATTCAAATTTTCATAAAATTTAATTCACAAGTAATTGTAGAATATTTTCTGAAAATTTGAATTCATTTGGAGTTATTTAAAATTAATTATGATTTATTAAAATTATTTATTTATTAATCTTACAAATTTAATAGAGCATGTTTAATGCTCACAAATTCTTTCAAATTTATTTTCTCTGAAGCTAGTGTTGATTAAAACAAAAAGACCATACTCCTAAAAATATAACAAAAGAAGGATTGCAAGGCTTTAATACAACAAGATTAGTGTCATCCAATCTATTTAAATGGAATTAACAATGATCCCTCAATCTCCTACCTCCAGCTGAAGATTGCAGCTCTTTCTTTCTATTTCAAATTCATTTTGATCCATTCTGTTCATTATTTTATTATTATTATTATTATCATGATCACCAAAAATTAAAAAATCCATTATCTTCTGCTCATTGATTAACATTCATAACAAGTGAACAGCTTATTCAATCTTTAATGTTCTTTTGGTATTCTTGGCGAGTGTACGTAGAAGCGAAGAAGCAAACATAGAATTATGGCAATTAGCATCCAAGCTAGTATAGAATTAATCAACCTATGCCCCTGACAAAATCTTTGAGTTTCAGTTGCTGCTGCTGTATTATTGCCTGATTTGATCGAGTCCTCAATGGTTTTGGTATCCCCAAATCCAACCAAATTTCTCACAGTTGAGCCACAAATTTCGCAGATCCTGAAAATAAAAAATCCAGAATGATAAATCAAAATATGTTCATAGGAAGTTAGAGAATTCACCACAAAGATACAAAGAAAGGTCTTTTTTTTCCTTTTCTATTATAATTGAATGGCTTTTTCTGCATGTACCAAAGAATTAGAAGGAAATATAGGTGCCAAGTTTTCTTGTAATTCTATAATGAATGTTATTACTTTGAGAGATTTGTAATATTCAAACTAAAATACCAATAAGAAAAGATTCTCTCACTTGTTTCCTTTGATTTTAAACCATTTCTCTGCACATTTCTGGTGGGCAAAAGCCAAATCACCGTTGCAGGAACAGCCCAATTCAATTGGAATTTCTAATTCCTGGCTATAAGACTCTAAATTGATAGAACAAATCCTGCAATCCTTCTCAGACTCTTCCACTATCAACTTAACATCCACTGGCCCGGACTCCAAATTCAAGTCAGAGGAAGTATTTGAGTCGCAGGAGCTTCTGCAAGGTTTCTGAACTCCAGCTTTCTCAATATTGCATGCCGTTGAAGGATGGCAATAATCATAAGGCAATTTTGTTTCATAATTTGAATTGCAATTCTTATTCTTAGCTTCAGTCAAGCATATAACAACAAAATTCTCGTATTGAGCATGTCTCTCTTCCAAACATGCCATTTTTACGTATCAGAACCAAGTAGGAGAAGATACTGATAGAGAAGGCAAAGTGAAAAAAGTTGGGAACAGAAAGATTAATTAAAATCAAATGAAAGAAACACTCAGAAGGGTGAAGAAAAGAAACAAAAAAAAAAAAAAAAAAGCATAGCTTTTACATAGAACTGGATCTAAAGGGTCACCTCTTCGAAAGCTCAATGGCAAAGTCTCAGAAAGACCAAGAAATCTCAGGAAGTCATCAAATCCATCAAGTTTGAACCTTTTTTCTGCTAACAAAAGGATAATTTTTTCGAAGAAGAGGAGATGATCAGAAGAACCCAGAAAGGAGACGGAAATCACTTCACTTCTATGTAGTTACAAAACAATTTTGCGATTCACAAAATAAAAAATATGGGGAGAGAAAAACGTTTGAAAAGGTAAAAGGGATCGATCGAGACTGCCTTTCAAAGATAAAGATGAACACAAGAGAAATCAGTACTCGGGATAACAATAGAGAGATGAGGTGGTAGGACAGATGCCATTTTATAATTTTCACGGAGTAATGAATTGGAACCAATAATATATATTCACTTTAAAACAACCCCATGAAGTAATAATAATGCTACACGACTAAACTCTCATAAATTATTAAATATTTTTCTCTCTCTTTATCTATTTCTAAAAATATCATATCATTAATTTTTTTTTATTATTTATATGCTTCATAATATTCAAAATTAAAAAAAATATATAACCTTTATCTTAATTTTTACAGAAACATATACAAATATTTTTTCAAAGTAAAATACCTCAAAAAGATTTGAACTAATCAAACCATATTCAATAGGAAGTGGATAGAAAGAGCAAAATGCAAATAGAAAAAAAATAAATTTCAGACTACAAAAAAATAATAGTAAATTTACTTTTTTGTCACACGCACTTTATATTGATTTGTTGGTTGAAAATTTAGACAATAAATTAATAGATTTTAGATTCAAATTTTATGTATGTAATGTGTGTATGAATTTATATTAATTGATCTAAATATTTCAAAATAAAAAATATTTTATTACACAAAAAAAATTATAATTATTAAAGTCTCAAGATTATTGGTCAACACAAAACTTGAGATTAGTGATGGGTAAGTCTGCCTTGTTCATTGCGCCGAGCTTGTGGCAACCATAGCTGTGGTTTCTTTCCGGGTAGCTTCGAGGTGCTTTTGGACGGTCCTAGTGTCGTGTTGCTGGTCTGTTGCCTCAACCGCCTACTGAGCCCGCTCTTTACTGTATTTTCTTTTTCTTCTTTTTTATTCCCCTCTCTCTCTATTTGTACTGTTTTTTTGGTTATTATTGATACGGCATCGCAAAATCATCTTGATCGGGCACGAATCTCGAGGCAAAAACTAGTTGGAAGCTTCAAAAATTAATTTCGAGAGCATATGAACTCCGATTTCAGCAAGCTTACAGTCAAACTAAGCGTCTCGGAAACACGAACCCAACGACACCAAGATCAACCCAATCCGAGCCCAAATGAGTCCGAATCAAGGGTTCGAAGCGCTGTTGTAAGGTTCAAACCGCAATTTGAGTTACCAAACGGTCTCCGATTTTGACGAGCTTATACTCGAATCGAGCGGCTCGACGAGACGAATCCAACGAGCCCAAGATCATCGAATTCCGACATCATTAAGGCCATCAAATGTCCAACGAACGGTGCATGATTAAAAGATTCGATATCGACCGTCCATTCAAACCACTCCCTGTTCGCCCTTGATCTCACGCATATTTACGGGCTATGCCACTCCAGAAAAACTATAAATAGAGCCCTCATTCTACACCAAGGGACTCAAGTGAAGAGAGAGAGGAAGAAGAGAAGGAGAAGGAGAAAGGGGAATAGGAGATTCCTCACCTCCTCGACCACCGCCGCCGGAGCTTTTCCTGCCGCCTGAAGACGCCGGAACTCTGCCGGATTTTCAGGAAACGCCAAGAATTCGCAGAAGAAGAGAAGGAGAAGGAGAAAGGGGAATAGGAGATTCCTCACCTCCTCGACCACCGCCGCCGGAGCTCTTCCTGCCGCCTGAAGACGTCGAAACTCTGCCGGACTTTCAGGAAACGCCAGAAACTCGCAGAAGAGAGAAGAAGAAGAGGAGAAAGGGGAAAAGGAGATTCCTCACCTCCTTGACCGCCGCCGAAACTCTTCCTGCCGCCTGAAGACGCCGGAACCCTGCCGGATTTTCAGGGAACGCTAGGAATTCGCAGGACTTTGTGAATTTAGTGGAAGAAAACAAGTTGTATTTGGATAATCCCGACTTGTGGAACGAAATCCGCCATTTGTAACCTACGAAAACACTAGTGGAAATTTGCAACTGGGCGAGGCCCCGTGGTTTTTCCCATTTTTGGGTTTTCCACGTAAAAACCCTCGGTGTTCACCCTCTTTTCTGTTTGTGTGTTAAACTTACGTGCAACGCTCGGACGCAGATTTACAAAACTCTACCGCCGCGTATTTTCTGACACGCAACAGTTTGGCGCCGTCTGTGGGAACAACTATCCCACTACTTTGAGTACTGCTACGATGGTGAATAGGCGCAGCAGTCGTTTGGTTGAAGCTTCTCGCTCCAACTCTCATCAGTCCAGAAATTCGTCTATTAACCATAGACGACCAATGTCAGCATCTTTTCACCCTGGGGGGCAGAATGCTGCCGGAGAAGGGACTTTGAGACCTTCTTTAGAAGAAAGAATCCGGAAGATGGAAGAATCGCAAAACGAGATCCTCCAACTCCTACGAGATGATCGACAGCCGACGTTGGAGGAGATCCTTCTCCCTCGGGATCCACCAAGGGTTGAAGATATTCAATTTGAGCATCATCAAGAAGAAATTCATCTTCCTCCACCTAGGAGACATCCTCAATCACAACAGGAAGATGAACTTGCCGATACAGCGAGTTCAACACATCCTCGCATTTTTTCGGATCTCCCCGAAGGCTCTCCCCAACCACACATCGCGGGATTTCCTCACAATGTCTTGCGTCGCGAACTGCAAAAATTGGTACGGGAAGAGTTCCCCCGAGGAGAGGTGAGGCATGTTCTCCGACAGAGGAATTTTCAGGAGTCATCACCTCTAACTGAAGCCATTCTTCAGCACCCCATTCCGGTCGGGTTCAAAGTGCCAAACGTTGAATCCTACGACGGGACGACCGACCCGTATGAGCATGTTGACTACTATAGAACCATCATGCATATTCAACGAGCATCAGACGCGCTCCTCTGCCAGGTCTTTCCAGCCACCCTTAAAGGACAAGCCCGAACGTGGTTCTACTCGCTTCCACCTGGAACGATCCCCTCTTTTGTCAAATTGGTCAAAGTATTCGTCGAACAATTTGTGGCCAATCGAAGAATTGCTAAGGATTCTTCCCACCTCTCCGGGATTCGCCAAAATGAGGGAGAATCGTTGAAGGAGTATTTCCAACGATTTTCCACTGAAGCACGACAGATTCCAGGAGTAGACCCTGAATTACTCAGAGGGGTCTTTCTGGGAGGTCTTCGTCCTGGCCCCTTCTATTCGGCCCTTATGCGAGACACCGTCCATTCGTACGCTGACTTGATCCATCGCGTGGAGGCACAAATCTCTGCGGAAGAAGCTATAAATGCCCACAGGAAACAGTTTGAGCAAATCAGCGGGAAGCGCAAAGGTGCACCTGGGATGGATAATTATTTCTCACAACAGAAAAAGCATGGGAAAAATAATCTATCTCATAGGTCTCCGTCACCACGACGAGAACCCCGACAGGAGAAAGAGTACACCCCACTCAATACATCCCAAGAAAATGTATTAATGGCCATTCGGGATCAGGAGAACGTGAAATGGCCACATCCTTTGAAGCCCAACGTCGGAAATCAGGAGCAATATTACCACTTCCACCGTAGCCGTGGGCACACTACTGAAGCATGTTGGCAACTCAAGGAAGAAGTTGAGAGACTAATCCAGCAAGGATATCTCCAACAATTCATCAAGAATGCGCCAACCCGAGAGGAAGCTCGTCCCGCTGGGGGGCAAAGTCAACAACAAAGACAACCATTGAATAATATTCAAATGGTTGGAGAGATTGAATGATCACACACTTTGTGTATTTGTATTAGCAATATTACTTGTCTTGTTGTCACTCTTATATTGAGTAGAGTGTTACTTTGATATCTCTAATATCTTCTTTCAAGCTGAATGTTGTCGTATTGTCACCGTGCGAAGATCTTGTGTGTTGAGTACTTTGTAATTTGTAAGTCGTACCAGGGAACTATTGTACTATGCTTACGTAATGCAGTAATAGAATGTTCATGTTGTTGTGATATGATTTTTCCTCTTATGAAAGATAAGAAAAAACTTCTCAAACTCTTTTTCCGTGATTCGAGGAATACACAATTCATATTGTATCTCAATCACCGGACGATCAATCCCAGGGGGATTTGATCCTGACCTCATCCACACAGGTTAACGTCGTCGAGCAGGGCTCCGACATACAACCTCGGATAGGTCTTACATCCTTGGTGGATTCTCTCGACCTCTTCCACACAGGTTAACGTCGTCGAGCAGGGCTCCGACATACAACCTCGGATAGGTCTTACATCCTTGGTGGATTCTCTCGACCTCTTCCACACATGTTAATGTCATCGAACAAATGTTCTGACATACAACATCGGATAGGTCTCACATTCTTGGTGGATTCTCCCGACCTCTTCCACACAGGTTAACGTCGTCGAGCAGGGCTCCGACATACAACCTCGGATAGGTCTTACATCCTTGGTGGATTCTCTCGACCTCTTCCACACATGTTAATGTCATCGAACAAATGTTCTGACATACAACATCGGATAGGTCTCACATTCTTGGTGGATTCTCCTGACCTCATCCACACAGGTTAACGTCGTCGAGCAGGGCTCCGACATACAACCTCGGATAGGTCTTACATCCTTGGTGGATTCTCTCGATCTCTTCCATACAGGTTAATATCATCAAACAAATATTCTGACATACAACCTCGGATAGGACCTCTACTCGTCGTCAGACTTCTGCTCGTCAGCGGACTTCTGCTCGTCGTCAGACTCCTCCTCGTCGACGAATTTTCGTCGGTCTTCTACCCGACGTTGAACTTCTACCAGACGTAGGACTTCTGCTCGTCAGCGGACTTCTGCTCGTCTTCAGACTCCTGCTCGTCGACGAATTCTCGTCGGTCTTCTACCCGATGTTGAACTTCTACCCGACGTCAGACTTCTGCTCATCAGCGGACTTCTACTCGTCGTCAGACTTCTGCTCGTCGACGAATCTTCGTCGGTCTTCTACCCGATGTTGAACTTCTACCCGGCGTCAGACTTCTGCTTGTCAGCGGACTTCTACTCGTCGTCAGACTTCTGCTCGTCGACGAATATTCGTCGGTCTTCTACCCGACATCGAACTTCTGCTCATCAGCGGACTTCTACTCGTCGTCAGACTTCTGCTTGTCGACAAATCTTCGTCGGTCTTCTACCCGACGTTGAACTTCTACCTGGCGTCAGACTTCTGCTCGTCAGCGGACTTCTACTCGTCGTCGGACTTCTGCTCGTCAGCGGACTTCTACTCGTCGTCAGACTTCTGCTCGTCGACAAATCTTCGTCGGTCTTCTACCCGACGTTGAACTTCTCCCTATCGTCGGATTTCTGCTCGTCAGCGGATTTCTACCCGACATCAGACTTCTGCTCGTCAGCGGACTTCTACTCGTCGTCAGACTTCTGCTCGTCAGAAGACTCCTATGCATCGTCGGACTTCTGCTCGTTAGCGGACTCCTACCCGACGTCGTACTTCTACTCGTCGTCAGACTTCTGCTCGTCAGAAGACTCCTACGCATCGTCGGACTTCTGCTCGTTAGCGGACTCGTACCCGACGTCGTACTTCTCCCTGTCGTCAGATTTCTGCTCGTCAGCGGATTTCTACCCGACATCGGACTTCTGCTCGTCGTCAGACTTCTGCTCGTCAGAAGAATCCTACGCATCGTCGGATTTCTGCTCATTAGCAGACTCCTACCCGACGTCGTACTTCTCCCTGTCGTCGGATTTCTGCTCATCAGCAGACTTCTACCCGACGTCGGACTTCTGCTCGTCAGCGGACTTCTACCCGACGTCGGACTTCTGCTCGTCAGCAAACTTCTACTCGTCGCCAGACTCCTGCTCGTCGACGAATTTTCGTCGGTCTTCTACCCGAAGTCAGACTTCTTCCTGTCGTCGGACTTCTGCTCGTCGGCAGACTACTACGCGTCATCGGCTTCTCGCAATGCATTCTCGAACTCTCCCCTTTGACTCCACACTCGATCGTTGACTACTAACGGGCTTCAACTCGATCGTCCATCGCCAACAAACCTCCGCTCAGATGGAAAAGAGATCCCGTAGGCTTCTGCGCACGAGGAGGGGCGCTAAGTCGAGCAGGAAAGAATTCCAACTCGCAAATAGCGGAAGCCTCAACCGCCAGTAAGCCGGAGGGGGAGGAAGAAATCCCGTAGGTTTCTATCGCCAGTAAACCGGAGGGGGAGAAAGAAAATCCCGTAGGTTTCTATCGCCAGTAAACCGGAGGGAGAGGAAGAAATCCCGTAGGTTTCTATCGCCAGAAAACCGGAGGGGGAGGAAGAAATCCCGTTGGTTTCTATCGCCAGAAAACCGGAGGGGGAGGAAGAAATCCCGTAGGTTTCTATCACCAGTAAACCGGAGGGAGAGGAAGAAATCCCGTAGGTTTCTATCGCCAGTAAACCGGAGGGAGAGGAAGAAATCCCGTAGGTTTCTATCGCCAGAGAACCGGAGGGAGAAAGAAAGAGAAGGTGCAAGTTTTCTAAAGGCCTGAGGGGCCTATTTATAGGTTTTGGAGAAGACATGAGGGAGTTATAGCAAATTTCGAAATTCCAAAAAAATTTTAAATTTTTTCCGAATTTTTTGGGATTTTTTCGGAATTTTTTGGACCAAAAAATAGCCAAAAAACGCTATTTTCGTGCATGTGGGGCCCACAAAGTCGGTGGGCCGAACCGACACACCTCTCTCCGAGAAAAAAAAAATAATAAATAAATAAATAAATAAAAACCCACGGACAGCGCACCGATCCGCGTGGAAAATCACGCGGATCACGGCCAGCTTTTGGCTGGCCGCTGGCAGCAGCCGCGGCACTGCAGCGGAGCGGCCCAAGGCGCGGTCCAGGCAAAGCGGAGCGGTCCAGGCGGACCGCAGACCGGTCCAGGCAGACCGCTGACCGGTCCAGGCAGTCCGCGGCAAACGGGCGCGAAGCCTCCACCGCGCGGTTCCTTCCGCGCGGTCAAA
The DNA here is from genome assembly GCA_016618105.1 of Dendrobium huoshanense. NCBI lineage: Eukaryota > Viridiplantae > Streptophyta > Magnoliopsida > Asparagales > Orchidaceae > Dendrobium > Dendrobium huoshanense. Next base: position 25,513,102 of record CM028348.1, read on the forward strand.
CCGCGCCCCGCGCGGTACCGCGGGAGCCGCCGCCGGCGAGCGGCGTCAGGCGGCGGCCGGCCGGTCAGCCGGCCGGTTCAGCCGCCTACACGTGTCCGGGCCCGATTTTCGGTCCGGACGGTCCGATTTGGGCATTTTTGGGGTCCCAGGACATGTTTTTCGACGTTCCGGACTCGATTTCGACGCTTTCGGAACTCAACGGGGCCTCTATAATCAAGTTTGAGCAAATGTTATTTCAATATAATTTAAAAAAAAAAAAAAAAAAAAAAAGAAAAGAAAAAAGTTTGAGCAAATGTTCAACTTTTGGAACTTAATTTTTTGAGATTCAGAACAAGTATTTTCGGACTTCTGGAGCTTCGACGTCCGAAAATAGGGGGGCAACTGATACGGCATCGCAAAATCATCTTGATCGGACACGAATCTCGAGGCAAAAACTAGTTGGAAGCTTCAAAAATTAATTTCGAGAGCATATGAACTCCGATTTCAGCAAGCTTACAGTCAAACTAAGCGTCTCGGAAACACGAACCCAACGACACCAAGATCAACCCAATCCGAGCCCAAATGAGTCCGAATCAAGGGTTCGAAGCGCTGTTGTAAGGTTCAAACCGCAATTTGAGTTACCAAACGGTCTCCGATTTTGACGAGCTTATACTCGAATCGAGCGGCTCGACGAGACGAATCCAACGAGCCCAAGATCATCGAATTCCGACATCATTAAGGCCATCAAATGTCCAACGAACGGTGCATGATTAAAAGATTCGATATCGACCGTCCATTCAAACCACTCCCTGTTCGCCCTTGATCTCACGCCTATTTACGGGCTATGCCACTCCAGAAAAACTATAAATAGAGCCCTCATTCTACACCAAGGGACTCAAGTGAAGAGAGAGAGGAAGAAGAGAAGGAGAAAGGGGAATAGGAGATTCCTCACGTCCTCGACCACCGCCGCCGGAGCTTTTCCTGCCGCCTGAAGACGCTGGAACTCTGCCGGATTTTCAGGAAACGCCAAGAATTCGCAGAAGAAGAGAAGGAGAAGGAGAAAGGGGAATAGGAGATTCCTCACCTCCTCGACCACCGCCGCCGGAGCTCTTCCTGCCGCCTGAAGACGTCGAAACTCTGCCGGACTTTCAGGAAACGCCAGAAACTCGCAGAAGAGAGAAGAAGAAGAGGAGAAAGGGGAAAAGGAGATTCCTCACCTCCTCGACCGCCGCCGAAACTCTTCCTGCCGCCTGAAGACGCCGGAACCCTGCCGGATTTTCAGGGAACGCTAGGAATTCGCAGGACTTTGTGAATTTAGTGGAAGAAAACAAGTTGTATTTGGATAATCCCGACTTGTGGGACGAAATCCGCCATTTGTAACCTACGAAAACACTAGTGGAAATTTGCAACTGGGCGAGGCCCCGTGGTTTTTCCCATTTTTGGGTTTTCCACGTAAAAACCCTCGGTGTTCACCCTCTTTTCTGTTTGTGTGTTAAACTTACGTGCAACGCTCGGACGCAGATTTACAAAACTCTACCGCCGCGTATTTTCTGACACGCAACAATTATATATATATATATAAGTCTCTGTTAAATTATTGGTCAATATAAAACTTGAGATTAGTGATGGGTAAGTCTGCCTTGTTCATTAATTTATTGAAGCCGAACAACTATTCGAAATTTACTTGGTGAAAGAATATTCGAGCATATCCTTAGATACGTTAAAAGAGGTTTTAGAGGTACATCACCACGTCTTATCCACATTCAAAAAACTTTACATATGGATGCATTTGGTTAATATTGTAAGTTAATGAGGTTGACCGTTAGCTAATGGCCCCCGGCTTTTTCAAAAGTCCTAATGATTTATATGATTTTTTTTTTTTTTTTTTTTTTTTTGGTTTTTGAGCCAATTAAGATAAACTCATACACACGTTACATGAACAAAGTTCTCAATCAAAAAATCAAGATGAGCTATATGATTTGTATGAGTTAACACTAATGCGTTCCATATTTACTACAACATTGATTAGGGGAGTAACCTTTTTTTTCTTTGTTTTAATTAGGAAATCCAATTTTGTCGTTGATTGAGAGATATAATAATGACATTAATTAGAGAATTGATTAGGGCTTTCCTTATTAATTTTTGTTTCAAATCTATAACTAGAGGTTGAGGGGAGTTGTAATTGAGAGTAAGAGAGTCAATTGTAATCATATTTCTCCACAATATAGTGAAATCATCCCCTGGCCTCCCTGTGAACATAGGAGACTCTTCGGCGAACCACATATATTGCATCATGTTCATTGTGTTTGGTTGTGGTTTTTGTGTTGTTTCCCACTGTTTTGCATAACAATTGCTATCAAAGCTGGGCTTCAGTATGATTTTTATTATGGTATCAAAGCAATAGTTTGGGAATGGATCGTAAAATAGAGTTATAGGAATTGATCTGTAATTCAAGTGGGATAGTTTTGAGTATGTGTAGATGTTTATTATTACATATTTCATATGTATGTATGTTCAGTTGTATATTTTGTATGATATTGGATCTATCAGACTCACACATGACATATGAACAAAGTGCTAGCCTTGCAACTTCTATACATAGTACTGCTATGATAGTTGGTTCAGATATAATTTTGTAATTTGATACTTTGATAACTCAGATGATGGGCGAGGCACATAGTAGGATTCCTACTGTGAGATCTAATGAGGTAGATATACATCTGTAGATATTTTTGATATTAAAGCCTCCAAGATTTGTGAGTACTGTTGAGCCTAGAGTAGAAAGAAGACTGGTTGAGGAGGCTGGAGACGACATTTGATTGTATACAATGTCCTACTCACAGGAAGGTTCCATCAGCAGTCTTTCTGTTAGATGGCGAGGTTGAGCATTGGTGGATGGGCTAGCATAAGAAGAAATTTCTATGGAGATTGAAATCTCTGATTTGTTGAGAGGAGTTCTCATCAAATGTGTCTAGAGCCTGGTTTGTACCACCTTCTTTATGATAGTAGATACATGAGATTTTTCTAAGACAAATTTAAGGGAATATGATAGTTACGCAATATGATGAAGAGTTCACTGCTTTGGTCAAATATGCTCTGCAACTAGTTAGTACTCCCACGAAGAAGTGTTACAGATTTCTGAGAGAACTTCATGATAGTCTGATACAGCCTATAGTACCATTTCACATTTCTGATTTATCTAAGCTTGTGGATAGAGCTTGTCTGATAGAAAATGGTCTGCTAGTTACTCAGTGGTGGTGGACTGCTAGTAGAAAGCGGTTTAGAGATGAGACTTCTAGTAGTGGCTTTTCTGGGAAGAAGACTAGATTTACATGAGGAGACTTCATAAGAGGTGGATAGTCAATGTCTGCAATAGTATTTGGCAGTGGCAGCATAACCAGATTTGGTTCAGTTAGTGGGGTACTTATGTCCCATAGTTGTGGAAAACATTATTCTAGTCAGTGCTACTTGATGATTGGACATTGGTTTAGATGCGGTCAGGTAGGCACCGGGTAGTAGAGTATCCACAGGAAAGATTTGATCGACATTCTGATCCCAGATTTAAGAGTTATGTTAGATTAAGTAGGGAGACCGAGGACAGTTCCACTTCGTACCTTTGTTCGGAGTTTTGCTGGTAGAGGTAGTGGTTCTGATTCAGTTGCAGATAGTCCAGCTGACAGTGGTTAGAGAGATGCTGGCATTATTGTTGCTTCAGCTATACTTCAACCATGTGTGCATAGTTTAACTCAGCAGGAGACTCGAGATGCCTCAAATATAGTGACGGGTCTTCAAAACACATACCAGTAACTCAATAGTTATAAAACACGTTCCGCTTCATGCAATTAAAGATAATTGAACCTCCAAAAGTATCTATGATTGACAAACTCGACCCTACGAATAGCTCAAAGGCAGTACATTGTGCAAAAAATGACACCTTTGGGCGAGCATAAATTGCTCTGATCTACACTTGTTAAGAGCATGGCTAGTAACTTTTCACCAAGGACAAGCTCCCAATTCAGAAGGCTTATCTTGGATTTACACAAAGCATAAAGTTTTCATCTAGGAATTTTTTTGGATTTTTATTACTTTCGAAAAATTAAAATTTTTATACCTTGCATTTAAAATCTTTGTTATGATTAAAGGTAGCAGACAATTAAGTTGACCGAGAGTCATTCCAACTTGCTTCTCTATACTTCCTTTCTTTTTTGCTTCCGGAGCCCTCATTACTAGTTCTGGCATTAAAAAAAAAAACATTTGATTTGCTTGTTGGTTTCTTCCTTATCTAGGATTTATTACAGATTTTTTTCCGAATCTATTAATGCATTTGTTGTATGAAGATGAGAAAAACTCATTATTTATCCCATGGGTATTTACATTGCTGGTTCACTTAAATGCTTTTCATTATCTTCTAAAGATTTTTTATTTCAAAACCTTCAAATAAGTACTTTGGCCAAAATTCCCCCCCAAAAAAAAGTACTTTGGCCAGAATGTGGATGGCAGCCCGTGCCGTTAAACGATTTGATTATATCTGCTGTTGTTAAAAGGGTTTATAGGAAAGCTACCTTGTGTATTCATCCTGATAAGATAACTTCCCAGGATGGTCTATACCGGGTGACTGAGGTCAGAAGGATCGTAGTTGGTCGACGGTGTTCGGAGGGATCGTAGTCGGCCGTTGATGGTGGTTAGAAGGACCGTAGTCGGGTGATGGAGGTTGAAAAGGTTGTAGATGGCGGGCGATGGTCAGAAGGACCATACCATAGTCAGGCTATGGTGGAGGTCTGAAGGACCGTAGTCAGCAAGCGACAGAGGTTGAGTAAATAGCCGGTGGTGAAGGCCAGACGGAGGCCGTTTGACCACGAGTAGCGGTCGAGAAGAGATCTGATGGCGATAATGCTCAGGAGAAGATCCGACAATAATTAGCAGATGGGCGGAACTCCAACAACGATTGATTGTCGGGAAGAAATATGGCAACGACAGATGTAACAACCCAAACTCTTAACTTATCAAGATATTGTCTGTTTTGGCTTAAGAGCCTCACGGTTTGTGTTGTTGGTGTAACTTTTCAGTAGGTCTCTTATCCCAGAATTGTTCTAGAATGAGCACGCTTAACTATAGAGTTTCTTAAATGAAATTCTAACAATTACACCAAAAAGTACATCGATATTTAAGAATTTAGCTTTCTTTTACTTAAGGTTTTTACAATCTCCTCCACTTAAGTAACTGACGTCCTCGTCAGCATCTTTATCTCAAAATCATTCATCTGATAGATAGGATTCTATAAGTGGATCATACAAGTTCATGTGGTGGCTCCTGTCATGTAACACTTTGTCTCATACAAGGTTCAAGAGGTGACTCCCATAAAGTAGCACTTTGACTTGTATGACACAATTCTCATCTTCTAGCTGGTATATTGCTCTGATACCATTTGTAACAACCCAAACTCTTAACTTATCCAGATAATGTCCGCTTTGGCCTAAGAGCCTCACAACTTTGTTCTATTAGTGTAACTTCCTAGTAGGTCACCCATCCCAAAATTATTCGGGGATAAGCAAGCTTAACTACAAAGTTTCTTAAATGAAATTTCAATCATTATACCAAAAGGTGTCTCGATATTTAAGAGTTTAGTTTTCTTTCTACTTAATGAGTTTCATAACAACAATGGCTAAAAATGAAAAAGTGCTCTCTAATTTTCTCTTTTTTCCCCTTTACATCGTGTGAAGAATGATTGTCTGTTTATTAATTTTTTGAAAGTGACATGCTTCGTGAATTTCAAGAAGATCCAAGGTAAATTCGAGAGCTCTATCAGACTACTCATATTAATTCCCTCGATCATAAAGTGTTTATCAAGCATTTAAGTGTCTTAATGTTATCAGAATTAAGTGATCATAGGCTCATTGGATTTGTCTCGTCGAGCGGCTTGATTCGATTAGAAGCATATCGTATCTGAATATGATTCAGTCATCCAATTAATGCTTTTAAGCTTTCAAATACATGTTGGTCCTTTGATTCAGAACTCATTTGGGCTCATATTAAACCGAATTTGATGTCATTGGGTTCATCTCCTTAATTTGATCATCAATTCACTGAAATTGGAATTTGGATGGTCCGGAACTTAATTTTGGAAGTTTCAAATTCAAATTTGAATCAAGATTTGTGCCCAATAAACATAATTTTTTGTGATGTATCATATCAAAATTAATCAAAAATATTTTTTCTTCCCCAATTAAAAAACTGATCGATGCTAGCTAGTATAATAGTAAGATTTCATGATACAGTAAATTCAAATGAGATAGACTAATTTGTAATTATTCTAATAAGATGATACATACCTCAAGACTTTATTAGTTTAACGATTATTTAATTACTATCATACTGGCAGATTTGTCATTTAAGCAAAATAGTTCTTCGTAGACTCTGCCAATTAAAAGACGAGCAAAAAAACAGTAAGAAGAAACCAAATTTTAAGTCAATGTTGGCTGTATTTTAAGGAAAAGAGAAACCGATATGTCGTTGGTATGTCTTCATCAGTACTTGGCTGGCTCTCCGATATCTTTGTAAATCTGGCCATCACACTGACTAAGATTTTGTTTGGGACGATTTTCTTACTGCTTCTTAAAGCAGCTTTTTAGTACAAAAATTAATTTTTTTATATCAAAAAATTGCTTTAAGAAGCGATAATAAAGACGTCTCAAACAAAACCTAAATAATAGTTGAAACATTGCAAATATACATACTTCCTGACTTCCTGTAAAATGAAGAGAAAGAAACAAAACTGTGCTTTGTATTGGATTGCTTTACCCAAAAGGTTATTCTGAGAATAATAGAATATGCCATTGGCATGTCCTTATCAGTGCATAGATATGTTTATAAATCTGGCCATGACACCGACTAATTAATAGTTGCAAGGTTTTCTTGGCTTTTTTTAAGATAAAATTGATTTCTAATTAAGTAAGCTTAGAAATTTATGAATTTATGAACAAATAATGAGATTTAATGATTTACTTAGGCCTCATTTGATAAGCTTTTTTCAATTAGTTTCTTTTATATATTATTTCAAGCTTATCATCTTCAAGGTCTTCATATTAATGAAATATTTGGATAATCACTAAATGCCTAGCTCTGCATGGCTTTAAATAAATTTATTAATTTGCGGGGTCTCGATCAAATGAAATATTCTTGAAGTAAGGCAAGAATAAAGAATGCAGGCATGTTTAGAGACTTTAGACTATAGATTTAAAGCCTGTCAATAGAGATATTTTTTGCTTTTGCATGTTTTTTTTTTTAAGTCCTCTAATTCAATAGCCATCAATTAGTAGGTGAAACGTCACTTTTCTTTTAATTAAATTCGACATTTACAGGCTGATGAGAAGGATTTCTTCTTCCCAAACACACATAAAAACACTTCTCTAGCTGTTTGATTCAAGATAAACAATGAAAAATATAGATATCGAATGTTGCATTTTGTTTAGGAAGTTGCTGTGCTTGAGAAAAAGACATCGATAGATCCTATATTGTTTAAATGTCCGTAGGATAAAATTTTCTTTTAAGAAAAACTAGCCATTCATGGATAGGATCTGAATCGTTTGCAATAAAGCAGCAAACGAATCGAACCGAGTCGAGTATGTGAGTGTTCATGTTTGCGTTCGTTTATTATTAGTTTGTTCAAGTTTGGTTCGTGTTTGATTCGAGCTTTATAGTTTGTGTTCATGTTTGGTTTGTTTAAATTAAATGTGTTCATGTTTGGTTCATGTTTGGTTCATGTTCAATTAGTTTAATGCTTATTGAACTTTAAACAAACAAGCATTAACAAGCTATGTTCATGAATATATTTAGCAAATTTTTTTACACTAACAAATAAGCACGTTCATCATGTCCTCCGAATAAAGTATTAATCATTGAGTTCGGTAGTAGCTAAAGATGGCGCCGTCTGCTAGGGTTTTCCCTCGTGTACCCTAGTCGCCGTCTGCTTTCTCGCCGGTAAGATTGCGTTTCCATGGCAAACAAGCGTTTGGATCCTGGTTTTATTGAAGGTAATAACTCTAAATCCTTCAAGGATGTGCTCTCTGGTTCGGTTTCGGCTATTTTCCCGGATTGTCGTGTGTCTACCATTCGTGGCATGCCGGCGTTATGGTTTTCTGAGGAAGAGTTTTTCCATCTTGCTAAACCTTTTTAGTTTGCTTTAGTTGGTAAGTTTCCGTTGAAACGTCTGGTGTTGGATTCCATTCAGAAATTTTTTTTCAATCTTAAACTTTCTGGTGATTTTTCGGTCACCTTGTTAGATCAAAAAAATGTGCTGATTAAGCTTGGTAACGATTTAGATTATGGTAGGATTTTTGCTCACCGTTCCTATTTTGTTGCTGGTTGTTTCATGAAAATCATCAAATGGTCGCCTCTCCTCGATCTGTCGGAGGAGTCGCCGATCGTCCCGGTGTGGGTTTCTTTTCCTGGTTTACGTCCTCATCTGTTTGCTCCCAAAATTTTATTTGGTTTGGGTTCGATGTTTGGCCGGCTGATTCAAACAGATAACGCGACGGCGGTGGGTTCGCGTCCCTCTGTCGCTCGTTTGCTCGTTGAAATCGATATTTCTAAATCTCATCCGGATTCAGTTTGGTTAGGTCCGGAGAAGTGTGGGTATGTTCAAAAGGTATTTTTTGAAGACGTGCCTAGCTTTTGTCAACATTGTAAGGCTGTTGGCCACATAAAATCGAAATGCTCTAAACTATTTCCTCATTTAAGAACACCTGTGAATTCGGTTCTTCCTCCGGTAGATGTCGGGTTAAATTTAGATATTAATTCTCCTGAAACTGTTTTATCTCCTTCCCCTAATCTACTCTCTAATCCTATTAACGATGCTACTGCGAAAAATGGTGAGGTTTCTTTAAATCCTGGTGTTGGATGTGCTGAGGAGTCTATTGCTCCGTCCTCTGAGGAGTCTATTGCTCCGTCCTCTGATTCCCCTGTTTTGCTGGATGTTCCTATCGGGTTGGGGGTAGATGCCTTACCTGATATTGGTGTTGGTGTTGTTTCGAGCCCTAGATGTGCTCCAGTTGAGCCTTTTGTTTTTTCTGGAGATTTAGATTTACCTGTTATGAATGTTAATTCTGCTGTGAATGTGCCAGTGGAAAATTTAAGTTAAGTTTCTAAAAGTTCGAATCAGTTTGTCAATGTTCCAGTGCATGCGGTTGAAACGATCAATATGGTGAATTCTTTGTGCTGTGATAGGTCGGATCAAAGAGATTGGTTAAATGGTTCTTCTGATGGTGAATTCGTTTCTGATTAGTCGGATTTTGGTTTTATGTCTTCGGATTTTTGCGGGGTATCTGACCCAGGAAATGATTTTTCATTGGTTCGTGTTAATGTTCGTCCTTCGAAGGTGTCTCGTGGTAGGGGTCGTGGAAAGGGCCGTGATAGGGGCCGTCGAAGGCGTTGATGACTTGTTGTTTTGTGTTACTTCTGCTATGGCCTTTGGTTTATGGCTTACGTTGTCCTCGCCGATTTTCCCGTTTTGTTCTGGGACTATGATGTGGCCGGGGCTCGTGTCCTACCTTTTGCTAGCGGCAACCTTTGGTACATTTTTTTGTGGGCCGTATACTGGATGCTATTATCACCTTATTGGACGGCCCGTGCGTGCTGGTGGGGCACTGGTAGTCTCGACCAAATACTGAGCCCAACTACCTACTATCATCTTCCCTCTTTTAATGTATTTCATCTTTTATTTTTTGTTTTGACTACTTTTGGTGTAACCTCTCCTTTTATCAATAAATTAGTTTTGTTTTAAAAAAAATAAAATAAAATAAGCACGTTCATGAACAAATCTTATGAGTATTTTTGAGCTATCAAATGAGCAAGATCATGAATATATACATAAATAGTATTTTTGACTACCAAATAAGCTTGTTCACGAACAAACCATCTATGATTCTTCTTATATTTGTTCATGAACATCTTAAATAAATAATCTAGCAAACATTAAAAAATGTAAAATGTCTCTTCTTCATGAACAAATTCATTCTATTAAAGGTCTCTAATAAAATGAAATTAAATGTATAATAAAAGCGGTTGTCTATTTAAAATGAAAATATGATTAATCTATATGAATATATTTATCGAGCTTATTCACGAGTTCTAAGTCGAACACAAATCAAGCTTGTTCACAAGCTTCAAATGATGTTGTTCGTGAACAGGGGCGGATCCAGACTTATTTTTTAGGGTGGGCAGACTTTTATATAAAAAATTAAATAATACAAATTTAAAACATATATAAGCTAAAATTTTAAAATGTTGAGTAGGATGGACATAGATATTCAAATTATCAAACATATCATGCAAATCACAAGGTATTTGGGGCTTCTTCTCGAATTGATATGCAGTCTCATTATTGTCAAATCAATATTTAAAAAGATGAATGAAAACCTAAATCAATATTTAATTGATCTTATATAAAAATAATAATATGTATCATTTTCTATTGATAAAACTTATCTATATACTGATTGGTTAAAGGGGTTTGAGTGTACAACATTTTAAATGAAGATATTTAGAAAATTTAAATATTTGATTGGCTTAAAAACAAATGAAAATATTTTTTGATGAAATTTAAAACTAATAATTAGTTCATTTTTATGCACTATAAAAATATTTTAGTGATTTAAAAATTTAAAAATCATCATGCAGTGAAACTCAAATCTTATACTCCACATCAACCTTCTTTGACCTTCACATTGAAATCCATTCGAGTGGATGTAGATTTTTTAAAAATTTGGAATTAAATGTGAAAAAAATTTCATCAAAAACTAATTGAGTTTTTTTTTTTTTTAAATTGCCTATGTCAGTCATAAGCTCATATTTAAAAAGTTGATGGAAAATTAAAAATAATTAATTTAGGCCCCCTTAATAAATTTTTTGGCTCCGCCATTGACTCCCAACATAGAATACGTTCTAAATAAAAATTAAATTTGTTATGTAACTAAACATAATCAATTAAAAGTCTTGAATTTATTTTACAAATAATTAAGCTCTATAAAATAGTAAAAATTAAATGTACATTAGATTAAAATACACCTAATTTTTCAACAACCCCCTCAAAATTTTTCACAATTACACCAACTACATATTAAAAAAAAAAGAGATTAGAAGGAGATATGTTTGAAAATATATACCTTAATGCTTCTACAATTCAGAAATGTTACAATCCAAAATATCAGAACTTTGATTTTCTTGCTCATTGGATTACCTTCATCACCGTAAGAGAGATGCTTTTTAGATATCTGGAATTATTTTGTAAATTAGAATATAATTATATAAATAGTAATTTTAATATTTAGATATAATGATTTAGTTCATTTATTAGAGCAAGTAATTATAACTTTTTTCATGTATCTCTACTTTTTTCTGTCACGCTAATCATACACCTTTATCTTATTTTCATAAAAGCTTATAATGTCTCACTCAAACATCAATCAGTAAGCTTTGACTTGAAAGCCATCGCCATTAATGGCAAAATATAACCTTCAGCTACTTTGCTCCCTCATGCGTCAGAGACGAGCTGTCAATGGGCATAAGTAATCCTCGTCGGTCGGGAGCATTGAGATGGAACTCAGATCGGGAGAGGGAGAAGACTCAGAGACATCAGCCGCTTTTGCTTACACGCCGAAGTTTTTTCGACAACCAGCATCGCCTTTCGATGGGCAGGAACGTGCGAGATGGACATGTTAGGGCTAAATTTTTTTTTTTAGGGTGGGCATTTGCCCACCCTCAAATGACCTGGGATCCGCCCATGTTCGTGAACATAAATGAACCGAACACATTAATGTTCAATCTTGTTTATTTAAGGATTGAGTGTTAAAAATATTGTTCAAGTTTGTTTGTTTAGTTAGTTAAACGATCACAAACGAATTTTAATCGAACCGAGCAACGAGTAGCTTGTCGAACGTTTAGTTCGCTTGCAGCCCTAGTTTGCAATTATGCTTGAAAGAAATTGAATCTAATTTATAAGATATTGTTATTAATGAATATATACATGAATATAAAGATTTATAAAATGCTATAAAATTCAGAAAGGATATTGCTCCATGTTAGAATATTCAATGAAAAACAGAGAGAGCTTAATATCTTCATTTTATATGTAGATCGATCAAAGGAGTATATAAAAGAGTACTTATAAGAGGCATCAATGTTCTTGCATGAAAATTTTGAAAATGGGAAAAATCATAAGAAATTGAGGTTAATTTTTCAAAAAGAACTGGCCAAATTGCTCAAATTACTCATAAGCTAACTAGAGTTCTTAGAGGAACTAAGATTAGTCACCCTTAATTTGGAACTTTCCCAAAGTTTCTATGACTAGCACTAATTATAAGCCTAACTTGTCCACAATGCAACTAGCTATACATTCTTTATATAATAAAGCTATATATCTACTTTTATAAAACTAACTTTGATTATCGTCAATAAATAGAGGATGTCAATCGAATGTGGGCACTTGAAATTTCATATGAGAAAATCATTCAACACGTCATAGGAAAAATCTAATACTTCATCACATAAACTCTCACTTGAATTCTATGCAATCTATTAAACTAGTCACTTGAATTCTATGTAATCTACAACCATAGATGGAAATCTATTAAATTAGTCACCGCATTTAAGGCTTTGTGGAAATCCTAGATCCGAAATTGCGACTTTATTTAATTTTTTTTCATGGCATAGCATCTTTATATGTGACAATGAAATCCCCACAATGGGAGATATTTCATGGGACAATGCATTGATCCTTCTTCTATCATGTTGTTAAAATTAGATTGCTTTGATGACTATAATTGTTTGTTAATGTAGCTTTTTATGGAGGCAAATAAGATTATTAATTATATATTTTTAAATTTAGTTTATTTTTTTGTAAGAAAAATAATAGATGATGAGGTAAAAATATTTCTTGCGATATGAATTCTGATCAAAATCAAAATTATTTGTTACTCCAATGAAATGACCGTCATTTTTAAGAGAGGCATTACTGACTGAAATAAGAACTTAAAAACTTTTCCTACAATGCTTTTAGCAGTGAACATCTTTCCACCAAAAAATTAATTTTATCGACAGAATTTCATGTTCATTTGTGCAATATATATTGTCATCAGGTGATATGTTAATTAAAACTCTAAATAACATTGCATCAAAATGATTCAATAAGCTCTGAGACAAGGAGCATTGCATCTTTCAATGTGATGAAGTAATACCACATTACCTCCAAATTGTAAAAATGATGCCAAATTTCAAGCTTATGATGAGGATCAAATGAGTAAATGCAAGATCAATTTGTTTATTGAAAGCAACTTTAACATTAAACTAGCCAGTGTATTAAATGAAAACTTGGATCCATTTTGTTGGAACCTTTCCAATTAATAGGTATAATTACTTCATTCACACGACATCAATTAAATCATTGTCTTGAGAACAAACTAATGATCGAAGTAGGAAAGAAGACAGTCACTAGAAAAGATCAGGAAGCATATCAAAATAAAAGTGGGCAAATTTTATAAAAGCGAAGCTTAATATGGAGTTCTAATCCTAATATGAAACTCCAATATGACAGAGATGAAGAAGGAAAATTATGATTGTTATATGAAAAATAAAGAAGGGGGAGTCACTTAGATGGTTGGAGTAGCTCGAGTGGAAGATAAGATTAGAGAGAGACATCTTAGATGGTCGTCTTGTCACATAAAATGTAATCTTTCTAATGATCCGGTTAGGAAAGCAGATATATTAGATTTAGGCTATGTTAAGAAAGGTAGAAATAGACCTAAATTTTTTTTATTAGAAAATATTAGAAATGATCTCTTTTTACTATATTTAAATGAGAATTTAACTCGTAATAAAATACAATAGAGAAAAATGATTCATGTATCCGACCCCACATACTAGGATAAAGATTTGAAGTTATTATTGTTGTAATCATAATTTTATTTTACTTCTATTTTTTTGCTTTTTTTCGTTTTAAAAAAAAAAAATTATGATTAAAAGCTGAATTTTGCAACCATCATAGCTAAGTTATTTTTCAACATCAATTTCACAACAAACTTTATAAAATGGTATAGCAGCCCAAACAAACCCTAAAGGGCTGTTTGGTATCGGATTTACAGCGGGATTTAAATCGGATTTATGCTAAATCCAGCCAAACAATTTTTGTGCGCGCGTTAAATCCCGGGATTCAGTAAATCCCGGATTTACAGCTTAAATTCGGGATTTAGTAAATCCGAGGGGTAGCCGGATTTAGTAAATCCGAGTGGGATTTATCCGAAGAAGCACGCGAAAGGGAGAAAGTTACCTTCACAGCCAGCGAGCTCCCATTCTTGCTTCCGATCAAAATGTCGTAACTTCCGAACCGGGTTGAAGTCGTCGCAGGAGCAAAGTCGAACAGCCACGAAGGAGCCGAAGAAGCGACGCCTGCAATCTCTACACCTCTTGCGAAAGCAACGGAGCCGAACAGCAACGTCGAAAAGAGAAGATGAAAGGCAAACCCTAGACGCCTCTAAGTTATTATTGATTAACTTAATTAATATAATTTAAATTATTAATACTTAAGTAAATTAATTAAATAGTTAATTGTATAATTAGTGCATAAATTAATTATCTAATTTAGCTTAATTATATAATTAGTAATTAAATATTAATATAATTAGAATAATTAATATAACTTAACATATCTATTATTAAATATATAATTAATTGTATAAATAATAATTAATGGGTAATTTGTACTTATCATATTATTAAATTTATAACCCATTATATTTTTTATTTTTAATAATAAATTAATTTTTAAGTTATAATTACCTTCTTCACATTTAAATGTCTAACTGCTATAAATTCTGAAATATGTTACCAAATGATTTCTCTGAATTTAATAGAATTTAGCATTTGGCATACCAAACAATTTTAAAGATTTAACACATTTCGAATTTACTAAATATAGCAGCCCAAACAAACCCAAAATCTCAATGCTCAACTTTCTCAATCCCTTCAAATAGTATCAAATCAAAACACATAGATAATGGCTTTTTCCTCTCTCTCTCTCTCATCTAAAGAAGTACACGAATAACGTTAATATATAGAACACAGCTCACCTTAGCCTATTGGTTGAGAGCTTAGGCTTCCAACTAAGAGATCATGGGTTCGAGTCTTTGTATATACGTTGTGTGTGTGAGTTTGTCTTAAATGACCTAAAAGTCCAAAAAAATACGTTAATATATAAAAGCAGTAGAGAGCATAATGTTCAAAGAATATCTCAATTATTTGTTTTCCCAAAATATAACTGGAAAGGAAAAAACCCACCGATCATTTTTCTTCGATTTACTAGCAAGTTAATCCAATAATCCCAGATAATAAAATAAATTTAATCGAAATCGGCATCATCTTCCGGCTCCGTATCGAAGAAAGCTGAGGGAGACAGAGCGGGTACGGGAATGGGGTCAGCATCAAGTTCGTCGGAAGAAGGGTCGATGGAGAACTTGGAGAGGTCGCTTGGCACAGAGTCGGTGTTGCTGATGGAAGCGGCGGGACCGGCGTTGTCATGGGAGTTGGCGGCATCATCGGATATGGCGGCGACGGTGGCGGCGGGTGCCTGAGCGGGTGCGGGGGTGGGTATGGTGTCGGCGATGATTTCAGCGCCGGAGATGGCGAAGGAGGGGGTGGGTTCGGCTGCGTTGTAAATGAATGCGGCTGGTGCGGTAGCAGCGTCGCCGGAGCTGTAGAGCTCAGCTATGGCGCGGATGGGGTTTTTCCGGCGAGTTTCGCAGAGGTGGAATAGTACGACACCTGATCACAATCATGTAGAAGATATTATTTTAAATAGTATGTAATGCATTAAATTTAAAAAGAAACGAATGCGCCTAATAAAATGAAAAATGTTCATTTTGTGATCTGATTTTCCTTTATATAATTTCAAATAAATTGCTTAAGTCTTATGAATATAGATAATGAATTGCTTGAGGAACTATTTGTTTTATTAATGGCTAAAAGTTTAAAAAGATTTAAAATTTATTTAGCTATGATTTAATTTTATATCTACTCATCATAATACAATAAATATATTTTATTAATTATGTTAAATAGTCATATATAATAACCAACCCACCACGGGGTGGCCTGGTGGTGGAGACTTGGCTGGCCAAAGGCCAGGTCCCAAGTTCGAATCCCCTCGGCACCTCGTGAAAGCCCTAAGTGTCGGCCCGTGTAGATGGCGTGGGTTGCACGCAAGGTCGATCAGGGAGATTAGTGGCCGAAGGCCGACACTCCCTACCCAATATATATATATATATATATATATATATATATATATATATATATATATATATATATATATATATATATATATATATATATATATATATAATAACCAAGAAAAAAATTGAAGAAGGTAACTGATTAATGTTATATGAATCAGTAGTTAACTTGTAAGCCAAATCAAATTCTTATGATTAGAAACCTATTGTGTTATTATTCATTAAGAATTATAATGAAGATAATTATATACCCCCTAAGTAAAAATTTGAAATGATAAATTAATGTCATTAAATAATTAGTTAGAGATATATTATGAGAAATACATGCATCATTTGAGACAGCTTTTTAAATCTTTATTTGAGACAGCTTTCTTAATTCTTCTTAAAGCAGCTTTTTAATATAAATTTTTTTTGTACTAAAAAGCTGTTTCAAGAAGTTATAAGAAAGCCGTCCCAAATGAAGCCTTATTGTTTTCTAAAGCAATTTTTTAGTATAAATTTTTTTTAAAAGCTGCTTTAAAAAGCAGTAAGAAAGTTGTTTCAAATGAAACCTAAGTGTGTTTGCTAAAATATTTGTAATTTATGAATTAGTTAAGTGCTTGATTTTAATAGTTATTATTATTTTTGTAATAAGAGTCTAGAAGAAATTAACTTTTTCAACCTCAATGAATTAATTTATCTTTACATAAACAACTAATTGGCTATTATTTATCCAATATTATCCCTTGACATGTACAATCAAGTTCATGTTTGTATATTATTATAACAAATATACTATTAAATAATTTAATTGTATATGAAGTAAGAAATAAAGAAGTCATAGAAAATACCATAATGTTTTGTTCTGCATCTCTCGTTGCTCTAGCCTCTGATTTCATTGGTTTTTCGTGAGTTTTCTTGTGATTTTACTTGGTTTTTCTTGCGTTCTCAAGTTCCCTTCTTTTCCTCTTTGGTTTTTTTTTTTTGCGATTTTGTGTGGCTTCTTTCATGGCGTTCGTCTTTAAGCGCGGCCATCCTGGCTTTCTTGCTTGTAAGAACTCTTCGAAATATTTCAAAGATGTGTTAGCTGGTTCTAATTCTTCGGTGAAATTTTAGGATCTGAAAGTGACTACGCTTAGATGTTTGCTGGCATTATGGATCTTTGAGACTGAAGTTTTGCATCTTGCTAAGCCATTTGATTATGCTTCAGTTGGGAAGTTTCCGCTTCGTCGGCCGGTTCTAGAATCGAATAAAAAATTCTTTTTCAACCTCAAACTGTAGGGTGATTTTTCCGTCACTCTTTTGGATCAAAATAATGTTTTGATCAAGCTTGTTAATGATCTTGATTATGGTAGGGTCTTTGCACATAGATCTTATTTAATTTGTTTATGGGTGTTTTATGAAGTTGATAAAATGGTCCCATTTTCATGATTTATCAGAAGAATCTCTGATCGTCCCTGTCTGGATTGCATTTCCTGAACTGCGCCACCATCTTTTCTCTCATTATATTCTTTTCAATTTGGGATCCATATTTGGTAGACTGCTTCATACGAATAATGCAACTGTTGTGGGTTCTAGATCATCTATTGCATGTATTTTTGTGGAATTGGATATTCTAAGTCTCATCCCGATTCGTTTTGGATTGGACATGAGAAATTTGGGTATGTTCAAAAGGTGGTTTTGAAAGGTTTGCCTAGTTTTTGCTCTTATTGCAAATCTGATGCGGTGCATTTTATGCTTGAGGTGTTCCCTAAGACACCTTATCTAGTTTGTTAGGATGAGCTTCTAGAATGCTCTTTTTGCTTTATAAATAGGAGGGTTTGTAATAGGAAAATCATTGAATGATATATTTTAGTCTTTGAAGCTTTTAAAGCTTTCTTCTTCTTCTTCCCTGGATTGGGAATCCCAAAATCATTCTTGCATGTCGCATCTTCCGACGATCCCACTACATCAAAATCTGTGGGTCATAGAAACTCTGTATGTATTAATTTGCATCCTCATTTGAGAAAGGCTGACGTTTATGTTCAGCCGGTTATGTCGGCTGTGGACTTGGCTTTAAAGGATCAGGAATTGGATATTGCAGGTGAGAAAATGGTTGTTCCTGAGTTTTACAGTGCTTCTCATGTTTTCACTTTGCATGATAAGGTGGAAAATTTAAACATTGAGCTTTTGCAACATTTAGATGGTGATTCGAATCCCTCTATGGTGTCGGTTTTGTCCGGTCTGGCTGCTTTACTGGTTGAGATGGATGATGTCCATAATGAATCTATGGTAAACTTGCCTAAGAATTAATGTGCCTCTCCTTTAATTAACTTATCATGTGTTGCTAAAGAGGATTTTCAAGGGGGTGTTGACAATAGCTTGTCTTTAATTTATATTTCTTCTTCTCAGCTCGGAGGAATATTCCCCTGTTCTTGTTGAGAAGGCTGCTATGGGTACTATTAATAATTTAGATGATGCTAATGTGAGTGTTTGTGAGGTTATTAAGGTCGATTTGATTTATTCTTGTTGTGATTTGGTGTACATTTCTAGTCTGTTTCGGCTGATATTGTTAGATCGCTTAGTATCGTTAATGATCAAAATGTGTCTTTTATCGATGTTCATATTTCTCTTATTTCTTCTAAAGCTTTGTTAGCTCAATTGGCTTTAAATGTGGATGTTGTTTGTGTTGATAATTCTGATTGGCTTGATGAGTTTGTTTCTCCTTGCAGGGCGTTGGGGAGGATTTGGGTAGTGACATCGATGAGTTTAATGAGATGTATACTTTGTCTATTGAGCACATCGTTCATAAAGCTTTCTCTCGTGGTGGGGGCAATAGGCGTGGAAGAAAATCTAAGAGGTAATTTTTGGGTGTTTGGGTTCTCCTATCTACTCTTGGTTCTTCGATTGGTGGCTGGGTTGTTTTGGGTTTGGTTTTTATGTTTGTTGCTATTGGTCCTTTCCTGCCTATTCTTGGGATTGTTTTGGTTGGTTAGGCTTTGGGTGGTGTGGTCTTTTGGGGCTGTGGCCTTCTTTCCTATTGGGGTCGATTGGGTGGGTCATATTGTTTTTTGTCGTCTTGGTCCTTTCTCCTTTTCTGGTTCTTGTGCGAGTGTTATTTTTTTGGTGGTTGTTGTGGATGTCGGGTTGTTGGTGCTTAGGTTGCTTGTCTTCTTTTTCTTTTGCATGTTGTCTTTGGAGGTTTTTTTGCAGGTTTAGTGGCTGCTGTTCGTTTGGCTTTTGGTCTGGAGTTGTGGATCTTCTTGCTGCTTCTTTTAGCTTTTTACAGTTTGCTTTCTTTTTCTGAATTTTTTTCTTGATTTTCATTGTAATAGGTATAACCATCAGCTCGTGGGTTTTATTTCAATAGGTGTATTTTTAGTGAATTGAAGGTTCTTTAAGGACTTGTAATGTCTATTTTTAATTAACACGTAGACCCCTCTATGAGTTTTCTTTAAAAAAAAAGTAACATAATCTAGTCATCATTCTAATTCAAACAAGATGAGAATTGAACCTTCTAATATAGGCACACATTTGAAAGATTAAAATAAACATTATTGAAATGCCCCCTAAAAATATATAAAAAAGGCCATATATATAATTATGCTCATTATGGGCAATTTAATTAGATTTGAAAACAAAGAGACGTATTTAAGTAATAAAGCATTACAAAGCTTTGATTACTTTTTGAGTTGCTAGTTGATCATTTTTTATTTTCTCGGACCACTCTTTATTCATAATATTTAGGACTTAAGAGTTTCCCCTTTCTCTAAGAAAGAGAATTTCCTAGTCAACACTAGTCGCCAGTTGACTATAAGTTTCAAAGCTTAACCTCCTTCTAAGAGTGGAAAAATCCTAATCTCATTTGTTTCCCTTAACTCTAAGTCCCCAATTCCTCCTCTTTAGGGGAAAATATTGCTCTTACCCTCTTCAATTGTTCACCAACTCAAAGCTTTGTGGTTCCTTCCCTTCTTTAATGGGAGGAGTCATCCTAATTGTTGTGCAATATCATCACCACCAAACTCTTGCCACTAGGAACATATGAGACATTCATCATACTTAGATCTTTTACAATGCAACCATACCTTCCTAATAATTAAGGAATGCCAAATCTCTATAATCTAAGATTATAATAAGGAAAAATATATGTAAGGCCCCTTAATTTTTCACATTTTGTGATCTCCCTAAAAATTAAAAGAAATGTGATATTTTCATTATATTTTACCTTTTTTTTTTATTTTTTGTGAAATTATCTTTCAAAGAGAGAAATTAATAACTCCCTTAATATCATAATTTTAAAGAACTTAACATACCTAAATTGGTTTTATTATACTTAAATTATTTTTTTTATTTAATATTATGATAAATTAAATTTCAATATGATTATTTATATATTTTGCAACTATAAGGATAAATAATATAATTGCTCCTCTACTTAAATGTTTTTGTTATGAAAATAGTAAAAAATTAATTTATTTAAAAAGTTACATAAACTCCCATTACACTAAAGTAAATGCATTAATATGATTTTTTTTAATTTTTTCAATAATGCAAGCTCAATTATTAATATCCATAAAAAGAAATGCAATGTTGTTAACTCAAAACCTAAAATAACTCTTGATGTATATTATATGAATGCTTATAATTAAAGGCGCGCACCTTCGCCGGCGGCGAGGTTGTCGTAAAGATCGATCATGTTGGGACAGTTACTGTAGCATTCCGGCGAGCAGAGCTTCTCTGTGAAGCGCTGATCAAGGAGCGCATCAGAGGAGATTCCGACCATCCGCCGATCGGCACCGCAGGCAGCCACACAGTTGTCGGTCTCCACCCAATCGACCAGCCTATCCACCGCCACTTCTGATTTCCAGCATTGATATGCTGTCTCTTTCTCCCGTCCACGCCGATAGCTCTCCACCACACACCGCTTTCCCGCCGATGATACAGCGAAAGCGCACAGCTCCGGCGGAAGCTCCTCGCAGATCACCTCCTTGCCTGCATCATTTAAGCCAATGACAACATTTTATGTATTAGATATGCATTACGAACAAAATTCCTATTAGATTTATGTAATATAAATATTCTTACATATCAAAAAATGAAAATAATAAAAAAAAAATCTTACATGTCATCCATCCTTATTCACACTCGATCATCATTGAAATTTGATTCTTTCAAAAATGTGATTGAATTTACGTTAGGATGCCAAGAAATATTATAATGCTTAAAATTGGATTTTTTTTTTTTTTTTTTGTTAAGAAAAATTTGGTCCCGATGTTAATTTTAAATATATTTTTTAATAATTTTGACCATTAATTTTAAAAATTTGAACAATTTGTTCTTTCATTCATCAGATTATCAGAATATTTTGATTTTATGTTTTCTCTTTTCAATATATGTAAATATAAGAAATAGAGAGAGAAAGAGTACAAGAGACGGATATAAGGGGAACCAAATTATTTCTTTGGTGATTGACGTACCGAGGGAGGAGGGGAGGACGAAGGAGAGAGAGATAAGGAAAGCCAGCGGGATCCGAGCAGCCATTGTTCGCGGCGGAGGTGGTGGGAATTAAGGATGGACGTCGGGGTTCAATCGGTGGGGAGGAAAGGGCAATTAAAGGGTCTGCAATTTGTATGGCGGCCCATGAATTCGGGGAATTCAAGGGAGATGGCTTCAATGCGGGCCTGATCCGGGGTTTTTTTTTTTTCTTCTTGATCTTTATTATTGTATTTATATTTATGTATTTGATATCTAATTTTTTATATTTATTCATATAATATCTTAATTATCATATGACATTAGAACTTAGAAGTAGCATAAAATATATATAAAATATTCAGTACTCATTATTGAGGTGAGAAACCTTGAAGGATGCCATACCTTCTACTCACCGATCATTAAGGTAACAAAACCCTTAAAAAGTTAAAAGTATTTGACTTTTGATAATTTGGGAGAAGCGAATTTTTCTGTTACTGTGAATTTCAACGAGGGTTGATGTTGTATTTTCATATTAGTTCGAGCATAATTCAAACTAGTCGGATTAAAAGCACTCAGATCAAATCAAATAATTGGTCTTTAATTCTTTATGGCTTCTTTTGGTAGAACTTTCTTATAAGTTTTTACTACAAAAATGTTTATTCTAGAAAGTTGTCTCATAAATCAGTAGAAAAGTTGTCCCAAAGGAATCCTGTCTTGTAAATTGAGATGGTAGACAATGGGATCGATTTGGATTTCATTTGAGACATTTTTTTATTATTTTAAACAGTAGCTTTTTAATAAACAAATTTCTTAAAAGCAAGAAAAAAATTGCAGTTGCAAGCTAGTACAAAATGAAACCTTAATCTCGATCGACGCTTCAGTGTCCCTCGCATAATTGAAGGATTTTATGAGAACCTGAAAAATGAAAGGTGTTTTAAAAAAAAGAATTTTTGCTCGAACTATAGCGCAGCGACGCTTCACCTTTGAGCATCGAGACGCTAGGGTCTGGAGCACTAAAAATGGTTTTTGCGGTGTTGGAGTCTCTATTCTACAGTAACTTTAAAATTGACATGCAACGCTGGGTCTGAACACTATAGTGCTAGGCTACTAATAATATTTTTTAATTATAAATATCCCTATACTGCCTCTTCATTCCCTCGCTTCGTATGCTTGGTCGGAAGGAAAGGAGAAGCGAGGGAGAGGAATAAGAGGGAAAGAGGAGAGAGAAAGGCCTTCAGGACATTTTTGTCTATCATTCATATTACAGATATTATTTTATTCATTGTAATTAGCTATCCTCTTGCTTTTATTTTCGATAATTTTGATTTCTACGAATTTATCTCTCCTAAATCAGCTATAACTGTATTATCTCCTGATTTCGTAAGCTTTCACAGCGTAAATTCTAATATATTATAAATTTGATCATTTTAAATGATTTGATACGATTTTCTTGTATTTTCACATGTTAAATTTGTGTATCGAAATTTCTCTATGAAATGTGTGTGAAAATATATACTGAAATTAAAGTGAAAAGTGATGTATTGTGATAGGTAAGATCTATTGAACTATATGACGTATTGAAATGATTGATATGTATTGGAATATAATACTAGTTTGACTGAGAAAGGAAAGGATACACTATATTGATACTGATATTTATCTGATAAAAAAGGAGGTATTAATTGTTATGAAATATATAAATGATATTTATATAGCAATACAACGATATAATGATACAATGATATAACGATTTTAGAGCAACGATTAGGAGTCATAAGAAGATGAAGATTGATTATAGTCATAAGTACAAGAGCAAGATACCTTCATATGAATATATAATACAATACTGATTACTGATTATTACTAATTACTATTATCAATATTGTAGCTTATATTATACTGATATTGATTATTGTTGATACTATTATTGCTCATGATGATATTGATCACTGTTACTAATACGAATCACGACTATTGATATTGTGAACTACAATTTGATGTATTATAAATTCAGCAACAGATCATAGACATAGACAGATATTGATGCATAAATTTTATTATATGATTTACAACATATTTTTCACTTTTTCTTGCATTAATTTCAGTTGTAATATTTTAAATAATTGATGGATTATTCGCTCATTATGTGATTTAAATGATTTCAAATAAGAATCATGCAGCTAGATATTATATATGCATTCAGTGATGCTAATGCAGTTTTCATGTCAGTTCTTGGTTCATGTACTCTTTTGTAATTAGAGTGACTATTGTATATATCTTTTTGACTCAAGTGTTATGATGTAATTCTGAACTATATAAATGTGAATTTTATTTTGTATCGTTTATTGGTCATCTGTAACGAAATTAATCAATTCTGAATGTTGATATTGATTTAATTTTAATGAATAATTAATAAATAAAATGAATTGACAAGATAATAAAGATTGAAAAGAAAAAAAGAACTTTCTCAATAGATCTCGGGGCCTAACAGGATTGAACGATTGTAAGTGAAATTTTCAAGTCAACCTTGCACTCAGCCAACAAATTTTCATCCCCACTTCTATTCAACATCATAGATAAAACATGATAGTGACCCACTATAGTATCATACATCATGCTCTTCTTAAACATCATAAGAAAAATATGTTCAAAATACATAAACTTTATTTGTTAAGAATCATTATTTGAAAAAGAAAATACTTCAGGAAATTGAAACAGTAAGATTAGAGATAAATAGTTTCAGAAAGTAAGAATTGTTTGCTAAATATCAGCCTGATACAAGCTTTACAACAATGATTGCAAGATTCAAACATATGAGAGGAACTCTAAGATACTGGGTTGCATAGATGAGTCCAATCACCTGCCCTTTTATTGACTTGGCTCTAGCTCCTCCTGACACTTCAGAGAAACTCCATCCTCTGGGGCCAAGAAAGCGATCCTCGTTTAGTATTGCAAACGCATTTGCAAGAAGCAAAAAGCCCTCAAGCAACGTCCACAAGCCCATTGTGGCACACTTTGCTTAGCCTGTTTTAGGATAATCAACAGCTTTTGATGTTTAATTATGAGCTATTAGTTCAAATAATTTGCAAACGTTTTCTTTAACAATGGAGTAGAAAAAAAAAAAGGAACACAGAAGCGAGTATCAGAAGCAACTTGAAAAACTAAATGAGTATTTTTTATTTTTTATTTTCATTTAAGGAAAAACTGGCATGGCTTAAATTCTCAAGAAAGATAGCACTAATTAAATACAGATTTCATCACAAGAAAAGAAAAAATAAATTAAAAAAGGCCATGGTCTGGTCTAAACGCATAAATTGAAAGTTTTTTATTTTGTTTTTTTGTTGTGTGACGCAATTTTATAAGCAATAACAGCGTATCCTACTCAATCTGTCAGAAAAACACATTGTTTCATACAGGTTATGTTTAGTTTGATTTCAGTTTTAAGTTTGTTCAAGACTTCGTTGAGGACGGCTTTTTTAATGCTTCTTAAAACAGCTTTCTAATATAAAAATTAAATTTTTTGATTAAAAAGTTACTTTAAGAAGCAATAAAAAAATCGTCCCAAATGAAACCTAAATAGCTTAGTCTTATTTATTTTAACTACCCGTCGATTTGAGAATAAACCGAAACGTACATAACCCTAAAAAATAAAGAGTTAGAAAGCTAAAATTTTGTTGTACTTTTTTATCATCTTCTTATGAAAATACTTTTCATGATTGAGGTGGATCATTATGTTAGATGGGTTGATAACAGAGTTCAAGTGCATTACTGGTGACACAGATATAAGTATGAAAACGACAAACAAATAAGTAGATCAAAATCATACCTGTAGAAGATGCCTCAATTGCAACTAGTCTTGCGATAAAGTAACATCATTAACAAGGGAGCACACAGATGTGTCTTAACATAATTTTAACAATTCCCAATTGTTGCACATCCACAACCAAATGCAAGTTTTTTTAATTTTAGGGTCCAATTGAGATAGCTTTTTTATTATTTTATTTTTTATATCATGTTCACATTAAACGGAGGCCTTCCGATGACCCGGTTAGGAATGTTGAGGTATTATATTTGACTTATGTTAAGAAAGGTAGAGGTAAACGTAAAAAGACTTTGTTAGAAAATATTAGAAATAATCTTTCTTTATTAGATTTAAATGAGAATTTGACTTTTAACCGGACCAAGGTTTAAAATTGCGTAACTGCGCCTCGAGGCGGTTTTCGTCCGTGAGGCGAGGCGTAAGCCTCGAGGCGGTCTGAGGCGTAAGCCTCACGGAGACAGAATTGCGTAAATGAAAAATTAAGGGTTTTTGCAGGATAATAATGGCAATATTGTATCTTACAATAAAAATATCTAAATGATATATGAAATACTTGAAAGGAAGAAAGTAGATGCAACAAAATCATGTCCCAAAGTTGAAAATCACAAAATATTAGTTCAACAAAACTCCCAAAGTACAAAAAACATATAAAATGCAATTATATCCCATCACTAAATGGGTCTTCAAGTGAATCTTCTTCTCCAATTGTATCTATGAATGCCATGTCATCTTCATCTTCAACATGACTCACTTTTCTCTTCCCTGTTCATTAAGATAAAAAATCATTATCATGTATTCATGTTCATTGCTCACTTGACATAAATGTAATATAATAGCATATAAGAAGTTGTGGAATACCTTTACTTGAGTGTTGTGCTGCAGAGCTAGTGGATGTGCCAACTGCAGTACTAGTGGATGTGCCAACTTGATCTGCTTCGCCCCTCAAGACATCCACACTTAGATCTTCTAACTGTAAGTCTGATAATGGCAAATCTGTCTCATCATCTATAAACCACTCATTATCAGACGACACATCATCACACACTAATGGGTCCTCATCATCCTTCAACCCCTTATTCCTCAACCTCCTCTCTCTCAACCTCTTGTTGTGCATAATATATACCAGATAGTTCATTCTGAGTGTTGATAGCCGATTTCTTCTCTTTGTTTGCACTTGGCTATATGTACTCCAGTTTCGCTCACACCCAGAAGAAGAACAAGTGAGGCCCAACACTCTTACAGCAAACGAAGCCTTTTTTCACAAAAGTTGCACTTTAAATAGACATAGCTCTTCTCTCCGCCGCCAATGTCAACTTGTACACTATACTTCCAAGAAGGGTCCCTCCGCAATGACGTATTCGTCTTTTCTTTACCTCTAACCATATCTCCTAAAGAAAAAAATCAAATACACTAAAAAAAATATAAAAAAAAACTAAACCCTAATTTCTCTTAAACTTGCAAAATATATCCCTAAACTTAATAAAAATACCTAAAATCCAATGTGGAGTACTCCTAGAGGGTGGCCGGAAGTTTCCACTTCGCCAGAGAGGGGCGGCGTCGGCGGGAGGAGCGGCGGGAAGCAAGGCCGACGGCGTGCGTAAGCTGTTTTCGCGACCTGGAGCGTGCGGGAGGGAGAAAAAATCGGGTTTGGCTGAAGGAGACTGGTGAAAGAGATAAAAAGACCTCATTTTAAGTGAGTGGACCCTACCCAGAATTGCGTACGCCTCACAGGGAATTGCGCAATTGCGCCTCTGAGGCGCGCCTCAGCCCCTGTGAGGCGTACGCCTCTTGCAAGACCAGAATTGCGTAGGCTATGAGGCGTTTTTGGGAGGAATTACGCAAAGGCGCGCCTCTCATTGCGCAATTTTAAACAGAGAACCGGACACAATGGAGAAAAAGGATTCATGTAGCCCAAAGGCTCTGATGTTGTTGTTGTTGTCACACTATTGTATGGCTCTTGCATTCGTGCAATTTTTCAGAAAACTTTGTGATGGGAAACAACTTTTTACAATCAAATTTATGATAAGAAACAACTACCATAACAGAGAAAAACGTGCTAAATTTCAGAGAAATTCAGCAAACACCCATCAGGTTTTATGAAATCTATAGAGAAATAGCAAAGACAAGTGCCAACAAAATCTTGTTGGGGAAATGGAAATTATTTCAAAGGAAAAGGACATAATTACTTACTGTATATATCATAACAGACCTGGTTTGTGCCTTAAGTACAGCTATGGACATTGCCAGGCTAAATTTTATCCAACCTGTGCAAGAAGTGCTAAGCTTATTCATGAACATAAAAGCTATTGGTGGCAGGTTCAATGAATCTTCAATTCGAGAAGAAGATTCAGCTCTCCAATCTCTAGCCAAAGTTTAGAGCCCAAAACCAAAAGCAGATATCTCATATTTCAGATTTAATTCAAGATAATCCTAACCCTAGCAAGAAGAAAATAACTTAAAGCAAAGCACGCATAATTAATACCTAAACAACCCCTAATTTTGAATTTTCCCTCATAAATCAATACCTCCATTATTGTGTGAGCCCCAACCAGGCTTCAGACCCCCTGTTTTTCCGCCTCCTGTATCAGTCTAACATTACCCAGCTCTCAAAGACTCACCTTATCCTCAAGGTGAAATGAAGAAAATTGATGTTTCATCCTCTCATATGGTTCCCAAGTGACATCGAAGTCGAGGAGGCCCCTCCATTTAATTAGCACTTCTTTGTTCCCCCTTTCCTTGATCTCACCCCTTTTAACTCCACTAATTCCATCATCACTTCCAACTCCTCAGTCAGTGTCGTTGATAACTCTGCACTAACTACATGTTCCCTCAGAGCTCTCCTCAACTGTAACATATGGAATATTGGGTGTATGGTGGCGGTCGGGGGTAACTTCAAGTGGTACGCCACGGCTCCAATCTTTTCCAATATCACATAGGGACTGAAGTACCTCAGGGCCAATTTCTCATTCCTCCTGTTGACCACTGTAGGGTCGTAGTTTTAAGAACAGCCTATCCCCAATTTCAAACTGAATGTCTCTACTATGTGCATTTGCCTGCTTACTCATGATCTATTGTGTTCTTAATATTCCCCTAACACCTTGTCCCTTTCCTCCAAATACTTCTCTATTGAAGAGACTGGTGTACTTCTTTGCCCATAATGCATCAAGTGTGGTGAGTCTCTTCCATACAATACCTTAAAAGGGGTCAACTGAGAAGCTGAGTGGTACGAAATGTACCAATATTCAGCCCAAGCTAATCATTTGACCCACATCCGTGGTGTTTTAGAAGAAAAACACCGCAAGTCTCCAAGCTTCTGTTGACTACCTTCGTTTGTCCATCCGTTTGAGGGTGGTAGGCGATGCTTCTCTTAAGAACTGTACCCTGCAGCCTGAACAATTTCCTCCAAAATTGACTAAGAAACATCTTATCTTGGTCAGAAACTATCAACTATGGAATCCCGTGCAGCCTAACCACCTCTCTGATGAATGTTGCAGCTACTGTAACTGCGATGTAGGGGTGTCGTAAGGGAATAAAATGCACATATTTATTCAGTCTATCAACCACCACCATAATCATTATGAATACTTCAGATTGTGGGAGACCCTCTATGAAATCCATGGACACTTCCTCCCATACCCTATTTGGAAGTGCTAAGGGTTGTAGTAACCTCCTGAAGCCATAGCCATGTACTTATTTCTCTCGCACACCTCGCCACCATCTCCTCCACATCCTTATACATACCTTTCCAGGATAATTCAACAGCCAATCTTTTGTACACTAGAATGGCCTCTAACTGCACTCCCGTGGAACTCCTGCAGTAGGTGGGGAATATGACTGGAGGTTCGTGGCATCACAAATCTCTCTTGGTACATTAGTCTCTTTCCTTCGAGAGAATAACTTGGGTGGCTGCTCTTATCCTTTAGTAAATCCCTCCTAGTTTTCTTCAACACCTCGTCCTGCACACTTTCTTCTTTGATACCCCCCAATCTACCATGAGGGGTACTGAAAGGGCCATCTCCTTGAGCTTTCCTCCACAATTAGATAAGGCATCAGCCGCCTTATTCTCCAATCATAGTATGTACTAGATATCAAAATCTTATCCCAACAGTTTGGACAGCCACATCTGATGTTCCTTAGTCACCATTTTCTATTTCAGCAGATATTTCAAGCTCCTCTGGTATGTCCTGACGATGAAGTGTCGCCCCAGCAAGTATGGACGCTACTTTTGAATGGCTAACACGATGTCCATCAATTCCCTTTCATATATTGATTTCATCCTGGCAATGCTGTCAAAACTTGACTGAAGTAGACTATGAGTATATGATTCTGCATGAGCACCGTCCCCAAACAATATCCTGATGCATCTATCTCCACTACGAAGGTCTGACTGAAATCTGGTAGGGCCAAAATTGGTACCGTCGTCATAGCCTTTTTCATCCTTTCAAAATCCTAGTTAGCCGCCTCCCCCCACAAGAAGCTATCCTTCTTAAGCTACTCTGTCAACAGCCAGGCTATATTGTTATACCCCCTCACAAACCTTCAGTAATAATCAATCAAACCTAGGAAGCCCCTCAAGAGTGTTTCTTGTTCTTTAATGGATTTGAAAAATGGGAGTGGCTACAACATCTAGAAGAGAAATAAGCAAAGTAAAGCATTTTTTTCTTTTACTTTCTCCCTCCAGCCTCTGATTCCACTCTCTTTCTCTCTCTCATTATTTAGAGAGGTTGCATGCTCACAAAGAGATTTGTCGATGAAAGATGGAAGTTGTGTTAATTTGAGTTTGGGAGAGGAACAATTTCAGAGCTTAGGAGAGAAATCTCTACTTACAATTTTGATGAGATCGGCTTGTTTTTCTGTTGTTTAATTATTGTAAATGAATTTAATTCATGCTTGTAACTTCCCTTATTTGTGCTCCGCCTTCATTTGATAAGACATTTTATTTTTCTCTAAGTCCCATAGATGTTAGCCATTATTTTCATTGAACCACATAAATTAGTGTTTGACTATGTATGATGTTTCATTAAATCCATATAATTTTGTGTGGTTCAATCATATAGTCACTCCCAGATCAGTCCTGTGCTACAAAGAGAGGTAGTTTGGACCTTTGCTACGACACAAATAAGCATACATTTCTTCGCATCCCAATCAAATTTATATCCAGTTGCCCAATGCCACACAAACACCCATATCAATATGCTGATTTAGACATTAAATAATAAGCTGCATACCAAAGCATTAACTTCATCAACAAAACTAAGAGTAAGAAGAGCGTATCAAAGTAGATAGAGCTATCAATAAGAAATTATTGTACAATCACTTAAACGAATTATTCAAGTATGGGAATAATGAAGAACAATAAGAAGCCATTTAAGAAAATGATGTCCATGTCAACAAATCATGAGACAAAAAAAGCCCATTACAGGTAGGGGTGCCAATATTTGACAAGACCCGAATACCCTACTCGAACCTGAAACGGAAATTTTGGGTTCGGGACAATCCAAACCCGAACCGGGTCGGGTTCGGGTTAGAGTTTTCGACCCGTTTCAAAAATCGGGTCAGGCTCGGGTTAACCCGGAAACCCAGAAATGACCCGGATTGACCCGCTGACAGCTACCTGCGTGGCCTAGCTGTCCAAGTGACCGCCCTTGTGCACGTGCGCGTCGGCATGCCCCCCTGCTGGCTGCCCCGCAAACCCACCTTCCCCCCCCCCCCCCCCCCCCCGCGTGACCATGTCGCGTCCCGCTGTCGTGTTGCAAGTCATGACGTCTCACTCGCGTCGCATCTGCTAGCCCCGCTATCGCGTCCCGCGAAGTTGCTGACGGCGTTGCTGTGCCCTCGGGTCGGGTTTGGGTTGACCCGAACCCGAAGTGGGTCGGGTTCAGGTTGACCCAAACTGTGCCGGGTCATTTTCGGGTTCGACCCGAACCCGACCCGTGACCCGAAATTGACACCCCTAATTACAGGTCATCAAAAAAAGGAAATGTTAGATTATATTTTACTCAGAGTGCAAGGGAACTTCTTAATCCCCTTCACATACACCACAACTACAGGTAAGATTCTTGCTAGAACTATTTCAAGGCAACCATGATGCCAGTAATGTATCGCATATTCAACATAGAATTAACTCCTAAAATTTATACACAACGGCCTATTGAATCCATTCTACTGCCACTCACAAATAATCAAATGATAATACTGATGTGATTCAAATTTTCATTTCAATTTCTCACTTTCTTCCATGAAAGCTCATAAGCAGCACATCATCATTTGTTCCTCCGGCACAATTTAGTAAAACTAGAAGGACCAATGTTTTGGGATAAAAAACAATCGGTAAATTTTTGCCTTAAATGCTCAGTTCGCCTATCCTTAACAATCAGGTAAAATGCAGTGAAAACTTGTCCTAAAAATTTAAATTTAGATCATTTTTTCCCCTTGCTCTGCCAATATCCTCAAAGAGCAAAATGAATCCTTGGGATTCCATATATGTATCGATTAATAAATTAAAACAGTGATATAATGAAGCATAGATTATTATGCCATTATTTCTAGCACAGAATTAGGGTCGGGTTCTGTCCATATAAAAAAGACGAATTACAGAGAACGAGAAAAGCATAGAAAGATATCAGCTAAGCAAAGCAAGAAATCAAAATTAAGGATTGTGAGAATCATGCAGCTAACAAGGAAAAAAAACTGAATCAAAAGTTAGAGATTCGGCTTGCTAAAGCCGAGATATTGTTTTCCCTACATTCAATCTGAGAACGGATGAACAATCGGCTTTTTAACCATAAGTCCGAGTCGGTAAACAAAACTTCAACCAAAAAAAAACTGAAAGAAAGAGGAAAATACCTATTGTTGAAGACCGCAGATCTTCCGTCTCTCGAAACCAGACCAGGCGACTATAGCTCCGGCACGCAACGACCCGATTTCCGTAAAATTCGACTAAAAAGTTATATATATATATATATATATATATATATATATATATATATATATATATATATATATATATATATATATATATATATATATATATATATATATAACAAATGTTATAATTTAGATGGAGCTAATATCACATAGTTAGCTTTAAAAAAAAAATTCAAAGGAGTATTTTAAATAAAATATATTGTTTTTTTTTAATTTAATATTTCCAACAATATGCATTCTTCTACCAACAGAGCATATTTCAAAAATAGCTATTTTTTATTAGTATAAACAATTACTCAAAGAGGTATATTGCCTTCAGCTTCAAAACTTTTTTTTTTTTTCGGGAAAAAACATTTTATTTTACGTATTCCATTACTCAGGGTTTCTTTTGACATTTCTAGACATTTCTAACATGTCTGGCCTTTCCAAATAAACAGACTAAGGCTTCATATATGAGATAATTTTTTTATTATTTTTTAAAATAAATTTTAAATACAAAAACTTTAATTTTAAAAAATTTATATTTAAAATTTACTTTAAAAAAATTAAGAAAACCAGCACATACGAGAGGTTTTATTTGGTTCGGTCGACCGAATGAGAGAAACATTCGGTCTTTTGCCTGCGAACCGAATGTTTCTCTCATTCGGTCGGAGGACGTAATAATTGTTCCACATACGAAGCCTAAAACTTAATTTAGAAGAGCTTTCTTATTGATTTATAAAACAATTTTATATATAAAAATTTTTTAATTAAAAAAATTACTTCAAAAAATAATAATAAAACTATCTCAAATAAAATCTAAATTTAAAGCCTACTTATAAGATCAAGATATCATTTTCATCGGAAATTTATTATGACCCATTCGTTCAATTAAATGTAAATGTTACTTAAGATTGACCAAAATCAGGAAAAACAGATCATTTTATAATAAATAGATCCAATTTGCAAGTTCATTATTGCAATTACAGTAACAAACTAACAGCAATTCAAGAAATAATTTTAGAAGAGCAAAAACACTTCCAAATTAGACAAAACCAAACTTGATTGCTCTTAGGAGAATATAATTTCCATTTCCAAAGTAATTAAGAAAGTCATTTCTAAATACTTATTTAACTATCCAAAATATTCTGTTATTTGACAATATAAGAACGTTAAAGAGGTCATTAAATTTAATATAATTATCAATATAAATATACAAATATATGTATACAAATAAATAAATACATAATAAGAGGGGACAAATGTAGAAGTACCATCATTCCAAATAAGCGAAAAAATCACAACTAGAAGGTAACAAACAAATCACTCTCCAAAGATCTAAGGCATACAAATCTAAGAGATTGTTTACTGCTTCTTAAAACAACTTTTTAGTACAAAATTTTTAATTTTTATACTAAATTTGTTTTTAAAAGCAGGAAAAAAGCTGTCCCAAATGAAGTCTGGCTCGCAACTTCACATTACATCCAAAGTGAAAGGCCAATGAGATCTTCCTAAAAAAAGGGCACATAAAAGATAAGGTCAAAAGAAAATATTGATATTAAAAAGAAACCTTAAGACTTAATGTCTTCCTCATCATCTTCAATCTTTGGTGCTAAGTAAAATCTAATGTAGCCCATGTCTGCAATCTTGTACTCGATAACCACCGGCAGATCAGATGATAGGCTTATTGTCACAGACTCGGACAAGGAAGTGGCTTTGGTGAAAGAATTCAAGTATCTCAAGGCGAATGTTAAGCTTACGGGCTCATTCATCTCAATGATAGTAGCTTCATCTGGCTATTAAAACAAATTAGAAAAAAAAAAAAAAACTTTTTATTCAGCTCAGCTAAGAAGAATCATCACAAGAAGTTCTGTAAGCTCTATCTTTCATGTAGGGGGAAAAATTCAGAGCATGAATTGTTAAAGCGAAGCACGAACAAGAAAGTTAACTGGAACACGAATACATTCATGTTTTTATGCTGAAATGAGAAATACTTTTGCTAACACAGTTGATATCATGGCCTATGCGGTCAAAAGTGTGCTTAGAATGATAATTCTAATGGATAGTTAGGAGCAACTTAGTGGGTCTTGGTACTTCATAGGCACTTGGAATTAACGCGTAAGCCTCTTCTGTGGGGTTTTGATAAAACCCCACAGAAGAGGCCTACGCGTTAATGAAGAGAAAAAAGAATAAGTCCATAATGACTCCAAAGCAAGCTAAAATACAGCATATGAAAGATAAAAACCTAAGAGCCTCGGAATTCACCTAAAAACAAAAACCAAGACAGTACAAAAAAAGAGCAACCAAAGCACAAACAAACAAAAAGAGTCAGAGGAAAACACCAATTGCCTAGCAATCAAACATATACAACCAAAGCTACAGTGCCATTCAAAGCCGTAGCCCAAGATCCAAAACCTAGCACCACCAACAGCAATCCCACAGCTTCAAAGCAACAGCCACCAAGCAGAATCCCAAAAACAACCATTTTTTGGATTTCCTATTTCTTCGTTTGCCCATCTGAACGAAAGTATGACCACGACTTTCATTCGGATCAACTAAGTCATCCTGTTCAAACACTCCCTTTTCACTATACTCAGAAGGAGAAGATAAAGAGCCTTCAAGCCAATCAATTTTCTCCAAAATATTTTCCCTCGAACTTATGCCCACATGAGCATGCAAGGCGTTAGCAGAGAGTGAAGCAACTGGAACATCAACAAGCTGTTCATTCACGCTCATTCCCATAGAGGAGACCGACACAACCAGATCAGCAAGCATCATAGGAGAAATAACATAATGATCCAACTAATTAGAATCAATGTCCACCACCCCCATATTAAAATCACAAAGTTCTTTATCATCCACATTCAGCAGCTCATTACCAGCAACAAGACCAACAATGTCAGGACTAACAATCTCAATCTCAACCCGAGGGGAAGCACCAAGACATGGTCACCCACATCACCATCATCACAACACAGAACAACCCCATAATTCTCTGATGGAGGAGCATCAGTAACAGGGATCACCGAATCATTCTCAACCGTCCTCCTCAAGGGAGTAACCGACTCAAGCAAAGGCAAAAAAAATACCAAGAAAGGCACTATTAGACGGATCATCTTTCTTCTTATTGTGATCAATAAGATTCCTATTTTCAACAATACCAGGACCATTAGCTAAATTATTCACGGTTTCCAAACCACCAGTAATGTTCCTATTAAAGCTAACTTGATGAGGTTCAATAGATACGAGTTTTGACATGCCAACTTGAGGTTTGAAAATACGACATTCCTTCTATCATGACCCAAAGCTTTACAATGATCACAGAAAAAATGCAAATCTTCCATAATGACAGATTGAACATACCCCAAGTTATCTGGACCGATCCAAACACAATTGGGATAGCATTTTGAGATATCTAGTTCAACTAAAACCAACGCAACTGAGGGGCAAGAGCCCACAACAGTTGCATTGTTAATGCGCGGAGGTCGACCAAAAATCGAACCGAAACCATTTAAAATCCGAGGGGAGAATAGGTGGGGTCGCAAATTAGGAAAGGAGACCCAAATAGGTATAATAGGAGATTCAAACGATAAATCCAAGGATACCACTTAACCAACTTCATGAAGCAATTATAGATAAAATAAGAACGATGCGTAAAAATTCTACAGTAATTCAAATCATTTGCAAATTTTATCAGCACATGCTTTGCATCCAAAATAGTCACAGAAAATTCATCAGCAAGCTTAAGATTAAAGAAGAACTTTCTGATTGAATCCAAAGAAGGTCGCTTAACCGGAAATTTTCCGACCAATGAAAACTCAAAGGGAGCAGCGAGAGCGAAAATCTCCTCCTCCGAAATCCCCAATGATGGCATACCCCGATAGGTTGAAGTTTTATGAGGCGGGAAAGACACCGGCCAAAGCATCAACAAACGACTTAGAACCATTTTTACCACAAAGAAAGACAGGATCGCTCAACCGAACCCAATTAGCCGCCATCCGACAAAGTCGGAGAAGAAAACTCATGCAGAGAAGAACCACATCTACAGAAAGACAAGAAAACTGCATTGTAAGGGAAAAAGCTTCCAAGAAATGCGCACCTCAAAGCGCCTAGGGCGATGCCCTAGCGGAGTGGGAAAGGACGACGCTTGGTCAGGGGCTTACACGGGGACGGGACAATACTACGTTAGGGTTCGGCTAGGCACGTCGGCGAAGCCATTCTGCTAGTTACCGACACCGGGAGTGATCATTAGTTTCTTAAATGAGTCATTAGGGTTTTATAATTCTATAAATATACTCCTCTTCATAGAGTACTATAGTATGTAAAATGAATGAAGAAAATTTTGGCTACTATCTCTCTACTCTAATAACTATATGAAGTTGTGGACATCTTCTAATTGTATATATCTTCTTCCACCATTACTTTTTGAAATTTGAGGCAAGTTCAAAATTGTCTAATTATCCATAATTTTTTCTTAGGATGATGGTTTGGTCAAAATTATTATGGGTGTAGCATAAAGTAAATACATGGGTTTTAAAATTTTTATTATTTTGATTGAAAGTAATAAATGTATCTCACCAATTGATTTAGATATGCAAAATAGCTCCTTTTGGTAAATTGGAATTTGAATATGTCGAAAGAATTCCAACTACAAACATGATGCAACAGGGCCTCCTTCCTCAGGTGATGCTAGGGGTGCAACTGAGCCAAGCTAACTCACGAGCTGGCTCGAGCTCGACTCAGTAATAAGCTCGATGAGTCAATTTTGTTGAGCTCGACAGCTTATCAAGTTCAAGCTTGAACAACCCTAACTCAATAAAGAGGAGTATTTATAGAACTAAAGATTCAAATAACTAATCTTTCTTAGACATCTCATAACAACCTAATAAACAATAACTACCATTAAAAAAAACCAAGGCTTACAGACCCACCAACCTAACCCTAACTACTTTCACAACATGATGGGGACATTCGACCGTGGAAAGTATATCGGAGACGTGGCAGACAATCTATGGCCACGATATCACCTCTTTATTTTTTAGTATGTGTTGTATCTATTTATTTTTTGCATTTTCTCATTTATTCCCTTATTTGAGAGATTAGTTATTTGTAAGCCCTAGGGGCAATGATGTCTTTTGTTTTTTTCCTTCGTGTATTGGACTATTTAAAGTCCCTCCTCTTCTTTGAGAGGAATGATGAATGAATATATGAAAATTTCAACAAATTGAGTTCTTGTGAAAGCTTAAGAGTTTTTGGAGAAGAAAACCCGAGGAGAGGGAAACATATCACCCACCAACCTTGGAAGCGTCCGTGTTTGTGGCTCTTTCTTCCCCATCTTTTCGTTTCTCCTTCTCCCCTCCCTCCCTAGCCGTCGACCTAGGCTTTCCAACCCCCATAGCCGTCGGACACTGTTACGCCGGCCCATCCTGGGCCGGCTGGACCGGTCCACCCTGGACCGGTCTTGGCTTATAGCCGGCGGAAGAGAGCAGGCCAGGGAGGGAGCAGAAACATCAAGGGGGGCCCACTTGATGTAAATTGAATTTTGGGAGGGAAGATTTGAATGAGAAGGGTAATTAGGTAAATTGTAATCCTCCTTTCATGATAAATTAGGAGAAATAGGGGGAAGAGGGTTTTATCTTGAATTTGAATCTTTTTGAGATCTAGGGTTTGTGTTCTTGGGCTCTAGGCTACGGCTAGAGATTTGGAGAGTTTTTCCTTCCTCTCGGATTGAAGGAAAGTTGTATCTTGCAAGTGCTTTTCATCTCTCATTAAATAAAAGTGTTTGCTTTGTTTCCTCTTACGTTTTCTCCTTCGTTTTCTCTCCGAATCCATTGTTTTGGGCTGTTTTCTTGTGTGGACAGCAGTTTTCATCCTAGATCTACTTGGTTCTTGGTGTGAAACACTTGGAAATCCAAGAGTTTCCTATCAAATTGGTATCAGAGCGTCGATTTGGGACCACCGACGGCTGAAATTCTGAAATTTCAGCAAGTTTATCTTGTCCGGAAAAAGATTTTGGGAGATCCGTGAGGAGAGCAATGGCCGGAAAGAAGGTGGACGTCTTGGAAGGCGAGATCGGTCAATTGAAAACCGATTTGGAAGAAAAATTTTTTGAATTTCAAAATCAAATCACCACCAACAACGAAAGGTTGGAGGGGAAATTCACGGCCATGGAAGAGATGATGAAGAAATTACTTGAGATGAAGGCTAATCCGACGGCATCGGATGCAAGAGAGACTGTCGGCGACCATGGCGTAGGAGGAAATCCGAACCCGCCTCGGGGAAGGAGGATTCCGGCTGTGGAGATCCTTGAGGGAGACGACGACATGCCACCTCTAGAGCCACTTTCTAGAGAGGAGAAGAGCTTGGGGAATGACCGTCGAGGTGCTGATTTTCAGCGTCGAGGTGCTGATTTTCAGCGTCGAGGTGCTGATTTTCAGCGTCAAGGTATGGATTTTGAAGGCCGGAGGGGAGAATATGAAGGAAGTGCAGATTTTGGTGAAAGAAGAGGAGAATATCAGCATCGAGGTGCTGAATTTCAGCGTCGAGGTGCTGATTCTGAAAGGGGAAGAGGGGATTATGACGATGGAACCGGATACCAACGTGGGAGGGAGGACCGGGATACTTGGGGAACACCTCATCTTCGAGGCATGGGAGGTTATGGAGAGTACCGGGGTAACGGAAGGGATCCGAAGGTGAGGAAGTTGAAGATGCCCATCTTTGAGGGGGAAGATGGCCATGGCTGGATTTACAAGGTGGAACGGTATTTTGCAGTCAACGGGTTGACAGAGGAGGAGAAACTGACAGCGGCAGGACTGTGTTTGGAAGGGAAGGCACTGGCATGGTACCAGTGGCGGGACATGAGGCGACCTATCCGAAACTGGAGGGAGTTCAAGGATTGCCTACTAGAACGTTTCCGAACCAGCAGCGGAGGGGATTTCTACGAGCAGTTCTTTGCGCTGACACAGGAGGGGACAGTAGCAGAGTTCCGGGACCGGTTTGAGTACCTAGCTAGCAGGTTGGATCGTCTTTCTGATACCGTGCTTGAGGGGAACTTCATGAAGGGGCTCAAACCAGAAATCAGAGCAGCAGTTAGAGTGATGAGACCACACGACCTGGGGGAGGCCATGGAGTTGGCACAGTTGGTCGAGGACCAGAAGCATCTAGAGAGGGGGAATCGAGGCAGCAGTTCTGGGGGATCCCACCGGATGACGACCACATTTTTAGCTTCCAAGGGAGCTGCACCGGGGGGTACACGAGAAGTTCCAAAGGAGAGGACCAGAGGAGGAGGGCCTGGGGGAAACTTTAAAAAGCTTACTGATAAGGAGATGCAGGAGAAGAGGGCCAAGGGATTGTGCTTTAGATGTGACGAGAAGTACATGCCGGGACATAGGTGCAAGGACCGGACTCTTCAGGTTCTCCTTGTTTGCGAAGACGAGGAAGACGAAGAGGAAGGTGGGAGCAGGTCAGAAGTGGAGGAGGAGGAGAAGTTGCACCTGGATGTGGCAGAAGTCTCCCTAAACTCTGTAGTGGGATTCACTTCGAGTCACACTATGAAAGTAAAAGGGGTGATAGCTGACCACGAGGTGGTGGTTTTGATAGATAGTGGGGCAACCCACAATTTCATTTCCACCCGGCTTGTTGAGTTGCTTGGAATGGCACTAGTGGATACCGGTGGCTATGGGGTAATGATGGGCACGGGGAAGGTGGAAATGGGGAGAGGAGTTTGTAGAGGAGTGATGCTGACCATTCAGGAGATACAGGTGAGGGAGGATTTTCTTCCCTTAGAATTGGGAAGTACTGATGTGATTTTGGGAATGAAGTGGCTGCAGACTTTGGGGGAGACCAAGGTGAACTGGGGAGAACTGAGGATGGAACTGGTAGTGGAAGGGAGGAGAATGGTGATACAGGGAGATGTCGGCCTGTCTAGGACGGGGGTGTCTCTCAAGTCCATGATCCGAACCCTCCAGGAGGTTGGGGGTGGATATTTGGTGGAGCTGCAACGATTGGAAAAAGTTAGTGTGGGAAAAGAAGGAGACATCCCTCTTGTAGTTCAACCAGTCATCCAACAGTTCAGCGAGGTGTTCCAGCCACCTCAAGGGTTACCACCGGTCAGAGAACAGGAGCATGCAATTCTACTAAGGGAAGGGGTGTCACCGATTAGTGTACGACCCTACCGCTATCCTCAGATTCAGAAAGATGAAATTGAAAGGTTGATTAGTGAAATGCTGGAGGCAAAGATCATCAGACCTAGTGTGAGTCCTTTCTCTAGCCCCGTATTACTGGTCAAAAAGAAAGATGGAAGCTGGAGATTTTGTGTGGATTATAGGGCTTTGAATAAAGAGACTATCCCAGACAAATTTCCCATTCCTGTGATTGATGAACTCTTGGATGAACTGTATGGAGCAGTGATATTCTCCAAACTGGATTTGAAGTCTGGATACCATCAGATCCGGATGAGGGAGGGAGACATCTCTAAGACGGCGTTCAGAACACATGAGGGGCATTATGAGTTTCTGGTGATGCCGTTTGGGCTTACCAATGCCCCTGCGACTTTCCAATCACTGATGAATAGAGTGTTCAGATTGTATCTCAGGAAGTTTGTGCTTGTGTTCTTTGATGACATCTTGGTTTACAGTAGAACTGAGGAGGAGAATATGAAGCATTTGAAGTTGGTATTGGAAGTTCTACAGGAGCATCAGCTGAGAGCCAATCTGAAGAAGTGTTGCTTTGGCCAATCTAGGGTGGAATACTTGGGCCATGTAGTATCCAAGGAAGGGGTGGCAGCTGATCAGTCAAAGGTGGAGGCGATGTTGAGATGGCCATTGCCTAAGAATCTGAAGGAATTGAGAGGATTCTTAGGACTTACAGGATACTATAGGAGATTTGTTAAAGGGTACAGTACTATAGCTTGGCCACTAACAGAACAGCTAAAGAAAGATGGATTCTTATGGGGAGAGGCAGCCACAGCAGCATTTGAGACACTAAAGAAGGCTATGACCACGGTACCAGTCCTAGCTCTACCGGACTTCACTCAGACCTTCATAGTGGAGACTGATGCTTCAGGGTACGGATTGGGGGCAGTGCTCATGCAAAACCATCGACCCATTGCCTACTTCAGCCAGGTATTAGCAGCCAGAGCCAGGCTGAAGTCAGTCTATGAGAGGGAATTAATGGCTATTGTCTTAGCCATCCAGAAGTGGCGACCCTACCTATTAGGTAGGCATTTCATTGTCAGAACAGATCAGAGAAGTCTGAAGTACTTGTTGGAGCAGCGGATGGTGACGGAAGAGCATCAGCGATGGCTTTCAAAATTGCTGGGGTATGACTTTGAAATTCAGTACAGACCAGGCGGGGAAAACAAAGCTGCGGATGCTTTGTCCAGACGATTGGGTGAACTACAGACAGTGGTTGTGTCTGTTCCTTTGATGCTAGATTGGGAGGCAATCAAAGAAGAGAGCTCGAAGGATGAGGTGTTGGGAAAGATCAGGGCTGATTTATTAAGGGAAGTGGATAGCCACCCAGGGTACTCAGTAGAGGGGGACAGATTGCTTTATCAAGGAAGGTTCGTGATGCCCAGGACTTCTATCCACATCCCAAACATACTCCAAGAATTTCATGGGAGCGCGGTTGGGGGTCATTCTGGGGTGCAGAAGACCTACAGGAGGATTGCGGCTGAGCTTTACTGGAAGGGAATGCATAGAGATGTAGAGGAGATGGTGGCCAGATGTGAGATTTGTCAGAGGAACAAATACATGGCTATGTCACCAGGGGGGCTACTACAACCATTGGCGTTACCAGGAAGAGTATGGGAGGAAATATCCATGGACTTCATAGATGGGCTGCCCCGTTCAGAAGGCTTCACAGTGATCCTGGTGGTGGTGGATAGGCTGAGCAAGTATGCTCATTTTATCTCCCTCCGACATCCTTACACCGCAGTGACAGTGGCTTCAGCATTCATCAGAGAGGTGGTCAGGTTGCATGGGATACCAGAGGCAATAGTGTCCGATAGAGACAAGGTGTTCCTCAGTCACTTTTGGAGGGAGCTGTTCAAGTTACAAGGAACAGTTTTGAAAAGGAGCACCGCTTATCACCCACAGACAGATGGCCAAACGGAGGTGGTTAATAGGAGCTTAGAAACCTACTTGAGGTGTTTTGTGTCGGAGACACCTAAGCTTTGGGCCAAATGGTTACCTTGGGCAGAATACTGGTACAACACCTCTTTTCACTCAGCTTCACAGATGACGCCATTCAAAGTGCTGTACGGAAGGGATCCTCCACACTTGGTCCATTTTGGGAGTAGCAGCACTCCTGTTTCGTTAGTAGAAGAGTACTTAGAGGAGAGAGACCGAGTACTGGAAGAGCTAAAAAGGCATCTACTGAGAGCACAGCAAATTATAAAGAAGCAGACGGATGGGCATAGGAAGGACATACAGTTTGCAGCAGGGGAGAGGGTGTTTCTGAAGCTCCGACCATATAGACAGAAGACAGTTGCCAACAGAAGGAATGAAAAGCTGGCTCCAAGGTACTTTGGGCCCTATGAAGTACTGGAAAAGATTGGGGCAGTAGCATACAGATTGAAACTACCTCCATCGGCAACTATACATCCAGTGTTTCACGTGTCACAATTGAGGAGGGCCATTGGGGAGCACACCACCAATTCTGAGCTACCAACAACCCTGACTGAGGACTTAGAGGTGATTCTAGAACCTATGGAGCTCAAAGGGGTGCGCCAGAAAGAAGATAAAACTAAGGAAGTGTTGATCCAGTGGAAGAACCTTCCTGACTACGAGGCTACGTGGGAGCCATACTGGAGGATGAAGCAACAGTTCCCTGATTTTCACCTTGAGGACAAGGTGATTCTTTGGGAGGGCGGTAATGTTACGCCGGCCCATCCTGGGCCGGCTGGACCGGTCCACCCTGGACCGGTCTTGGCTTATAGCCGGCGGAAGAGAGCAGGCCAGGGAGGGGGCGGAAACATCAAGGGGGGCCCACTTGATGTAAATTGAATTTTGGGAGGGAAGATTTGAATGAGAAGGGTAATTAGGTAAATTGTAATCCTCCTTTCATGATAAATTAGGAGGAATAGGGGGAAGAGGGTTTTATCTTGAATTTGAATCTTTTTGAGATCTAGGGTTTGTGTTCTTGGGCTCTAGGCTACGGCTAGAGATTTGGAGAGTTTTTCCTTCCTCTCGGATTGAAGGAAAGTTGTATCTTGCAAGTGCTTTTCATCTCTCATTAAATAAAAGTGTTTGCTTTGTTTCCTCTTACGTTTTCTCCTTCGTT
The DNA here is from genome assembly GCA_016618105.1 of Dendrobium huoshanense. Taxonomy (NCBI): domain Eukaryota; kingdom Viridiplantae; phylum Streptophyta; class Magnoliopsida; order Asparagales; family Orchidaceae; genus Dendrobium; species Dendrobium huoshanense. Next base: position 25,556,797 of record CM028348.1, read on the forward strand.
TTCTCTCCGAATCCATTGTTTTGGGCTGTTTTCTTGTGTGGACAGCAGTTTTCATCCTAGATCTACTTGGTTCTTGGTGTGAAACACTTGGAAATCCAAGAGTTTCCTATCAGACACCTCAACCCCCTTCTAGCCACCGGCCCCTATCTCTCGGCCAACCTCCACCCCCACCATCCCCTTCTAATCAGCTACCCCATCCTCCCCACCTCCAAGCCGCCAACTCCCAATCCTAACCCTAGCCTAGCCGCAGACCTACTCCCTCCCTCCTTGCCTCGATAATTCAAATCCTCCATCAATACTTTTCTTTTCCTACATGACCTCTTTTGGAAAGCTTTGATCTCAATTATACAATCAATTTGAATTTTGAAATATTTCCTAAAATATAATTCTATTTTATGAAAGTTTCTCAAATCAAATCCAAATCAATTTTAAATTGGATTGGATTTAAATCCTTCTCCTTAATTAGGGATCCTAAATCAAGCCTTAAATCCCCCTCCCTAACCCTAGCCCACTACACCAAGCCGCCGGCCCCCTCTCACCCTATCCCTCTCTCTCCACATTAACCCCCCTTCCCCTATTTACCTCAATTAACTCCCTCATTAAGGTTTACCTTCCTCCTTTTCCATGGTTTGAAATTCAAATTACAAACCCAAATCCCTCCAAATCAAAATTCTGAAATTACTTTTAGATTGTGGGAATTCCTCTCCCCTTCTCATATTAGCCAACGGCCCCTCCTACCTCCCTCTCTCCTTCCCTCTCTTCCCCACACAATCGCTAACCCTAATTCAAATTTTAGGAAGAAGAAGCTTCACCACTTACCCTCCCAAACTTTTCAAATACCTCTATCCAATGGTCGATCCCGAACAAGATCACGGATTTGTCTACAACGAACAAGGACAAGTGGAAATCCTCAATTCTCCATTCTTCAACGTCAATCCGGAAGTTGATCAAACCATAGATGGATACATCGAAAGGATAATCTTATGCCTTGCCGAAGCCATCGACGAACAGTTGTCATCCATCCAGTGGAGAATTGTTTCTAAATCTTGACGAAGGTAAACTAATCTTCCAAGTCTTGTATCTTCTAGTTACTTTCAAAATTGTGGATTATAATTAATTCATAAAGATTCTTGTTAATCCCTTCGCAAAAACTTAGTAACTTTTAGAGAGTTGAGTGAGTGGATCATTTCATAGTAACATATCTCGTTGTTAACTTAGGGATTTTGGTTGAAGCTCTTCCTTGCAAGCTATACTTGATTTAATGGCTATTTAAACGATCTTAGCTTTCATGTGTGTAACTTGGCCTAAACTAAATTCACCCCACTCTTGTTTTATTTCAACGTTTAAATATCTACAAGTTTAATTACTATTGTTTCTAACAATTCAAGCGTGCAAATTTCCTATTCAAATATTGCCTTAGTATTTAGTCCTACATCACAGCAATTATCCAAAAAAATAACAACTGATGTTATAAAGAAAAACACTAAAAATTATATTAGTGATATAACATTGATCCAACTAAAATAATGATTCAAATATAATATAAAATTTTAGAAATATAATGAAACATAAATAAACAAGCATTGCGCTAAAGAGGGACATAATGTATTAGCTTAATAAAAAAAGGCATATTTAATTCAGAATTCAATCAAGTATGGCAAGAGAAATATTAACCTTATCAACAGTCTTATTCTGCCTGCAGACAATGTTAGCAGTTCCAATATCACCTCTTGTGGTGAATTTAACTCCTTCCTTGGTAACTGAAATAGCAACTGCATAAACCAGAAACCATACTTTTTAGATGAACAAAATAGCAACAAAATTCTAACCTATGAAGTCTTTTAACTTTAACAAAAATTTTACCAGTGTCTCCTATGCTGCTGAGATCCTTACAAATCCTCGAAAATTCTGAAGATGGCATCTTCACGATTGCATGATACTCTGCCTCCGGAATGCCTAGATGCTCACTATCAATATCCATAAGCTTCATCTCAAAATCTGAAATCTTATCTTGATCTGTTCAATAATTGAGAGGGTATTAAGTGCATCAACATTACAGACCAAAAAAAAAAAAAAAAGATTTAGCCAAATATAATAAGAGTGTAAAAAAAAAAGACAAAATAATATCCAAAGGAAAAAGATAATGGAAGAACCACAACAGGGCATACATGGCGACGCATAACCCAAAAATGAACTCCAGAACAGCCAAACCCACTTGAATGGAAGTATTAAGAAAAGGAACAGACATAAAGGGAACCAAACAAAACCAAAAGGGTTTCTCCTTACTAGGGCTCTCGAACATGAAAGTGATAGTGTCGCCGCCATCGTCGCCCTTGATGGTGATGATGTCATCGTTTCCAGCGCATTTGAGCATCTTAGACATGTTATTGAGGTTCATCCCCATGGAGATGTTTCGATCACATCGGTAATGCTCGAAACCCTCAGATCGGAGGAGGAGCGCAACGAGGGCGACGTGGCTCGAGTCCATTGCTTGGAGAGATAACCCAGTCGCCGAGCAATCAAAGTTAGCATCTGTTACCAGATCTTTGATCGCCTCGATGACCTTCTTCAGAAGGCTTCCCTGTACTAGCCGCAACTCCAACATCTCCTCCTTGCTACGGTTGCTTCGACAACTGCTTTCCTTGGCTAGGGTAGGGTTCGATGAGGTTTTTAGGAAGGCTCGGAGCCGCACAAATGCGACTTTCAGGTTGAGAAAGGCGGGAAGAAAGTCTCGCCGAGTATAGATGGCGAGGGAGTGGGAAATGGCTTCTCCGACAAGGATCAAAGATGATGGGACAATTTTTAAACAGAATATGCTAATTAAATTAATTATAAAAATTATTTTAAATAGATCATGCAGAGTTACCCGTTAAATGATCAATTATGTCTATTTTAATTTTTTATTTTTTGTTAAATTAATTTTTCTAAATTAATATAGTTAATATATCCTATTTCAAAATTAATTATACATAATGACACCGGTCAGGTAGGGGGCTCGACGTATCCACGTCGATGATCCGGTGACAGTCGCTGGACACCGCTCCAAGAACTTCTTGGAGGAAAGATCCACCACCTAAGAATCACTCTTAGGATACAGGAAAACACATGAGATAAACTGAAATTTTATTCATATTAAAATCTATCTTTCTTACAAGATATTGGCTACCTATTTATAGCCAAAATGGAAGCATCATACTAGGCTACACAAACAAAAGAAAGCATTTCACCTCTATAGCCCTATAACTACTAAATGGACTTAATATAGCCTGAATTTTAATACAATTGACGTCTCAGCTCCGGCGTCACATAATTTAATGTTTAGTATTATAATTTATGAAGTTAGAGTAGCATTTGAACTTTAAATATCATAATAGAACTATTAAACTTAATTATTAGGTTCTTTATATAAAGAGCTAAAACATTCACAATAGTAGAAAAAATTTGTATTAATTATTAAGCTATTTATAAAGTGTTGAAATCATAGTTAGGAGATGAATATTGCGATGAAAATCAAGCAATGACAGTTAAATGATTATGATCACATTGCGATAGTTATTCGTGGTGATTGTCGACATAGGTCATTTATAATTGCTTTCGTATTCTCCGTACCGTTAAGCTTTAGTATTCCGTCTTCTCATGTGAAGAATGTGATAATTTCATTTTTTTTAAAGACATTTTGGCTAATTTATCTAAATCCATTAGCAAACCATCTAACGACTCACGATAATTATCATGATCATAGATCATTATATATAGAAGTGTCTCATTGATATCAAAATTTATTAAGTGAAATTAGGTTGGTTAGATTCATTTTATTGAGGCACTTATTTGAAGTATAAATTTGATGAAATCTAATTTCGGATGGGTCAAAAATTTAATTCCGAAATATTATTGTTAACAAATTTATCTCCATTGGAACATGAGTGAGCATAGACCAAAACATTCCAAAATTAAAGTTGTAGGTTAGATGGTGTCATTGCCCCCTTGTGATGCAATGAGGATCATTTGTTTGGATTAGGGGTGTCAATTCGGGTCGACGAGTCGAATTTAGGTCGAACCCAAGCTGACCCAAATCTAAACTGATCAACCCGAACCCAACCCGTTTTTGCAAATGGGACAGGCATTTCAACCCGTACCCAACCCGCTCGGGTTATCGGGTTGACCCGACCAGACCCAAGCGCAGCTGTGCGAGATCGCGAGCGACAGCGGCATAGTCCAAGTCGCGACTCGCGAGTGCGCCTGCGAAGCGGAGCTGGTGCGGGCTGAATGCGGGATCCGCCGAGGTGCCGAGTGCTGGTCGCTTGGTCAGGCTGGACGCGGGTTGCGGGATCCGCCGAGGGTCGCGCCGAGTGCGGGCTGGTCCGGCTGGACGCGGTCACGTAGAATCCGCTGCTCCGCGGCTGTGCGGGCTCGCCAGGCTGAACGCGCGCGAGTTCGTAGGAGTCCAGACCTGACGCGAACGCGATCTGACAAGCTGACGGGACGCGAACTGAGCAGCAGATTTGCGAAACGGGTCAATTCGAGTTGACCCGTGGGTTGTCGGTCAACCCGAACCCGACCCGTTTTTCAAACGGGTCAAAAATCCGAACCCGGACCAGACCCGTTTCGCAAACGGGTTGACCCAAACCTGAATTTTTTCGGGTCTGGTCAAAAGTTGACAACCCTAGTTTGGTTAGCTTGAAAGGTGATGACAAGCACACTTTAAGAAATTTCTGGTTAGATTGGAGAGTCAAATCTGAGCTTAGCATAATAAAATAAAAAACAAATGGCTGTGGCTCAGCTTCAAATATATCGAAAGATTCAAAATCCAAACTCTTTTTTTTTTTTTTTAAGCAAGCTGTTTACTTGACAAATTTGCTTGCTGTATTTGCAAGCTGCTTTGAAAATAAACACATAAAAAAAGCCATGAAAATACAAAAGATAAAACATCCATAGTTCCGAAACTCACACAACTGAAAAGGAAAATTAGTGTGAGTTTCCAAATTATATCATTGGAAACTGAAAGCAAATGGGGCGCGCGCGAATTTAACAAATATTACCAACAACATAAAAGGAAGGTCAGCCTCCCATCGCAGATTAGCTATCAGGAACTGAGGTTGATGTGCGTTTAACTGAGGCGCACTTAATAAGATGATTGTAGCTTCCCTTCTCCTTGAAAAGCTGAGAAAAATGGTGTTTGCAGTACAGAATGCCTTCAAGAGCCGCATAATTTGAAGGAGTAATGGCGCAGCCTCCATGGGAACATCTGAAACAGGATTTGTGGTATGCCAATCCTTCAACGGTCACCTGAGATTTTTACAACATTACCTTGTAAGTTTCAAAATGAAAGGCGATCTTCTGGCGAGGAAACTAAGATATCATTGGGAGCTGTACGCTGTTAGGTTAATTAACCTTTTTCTTTGACATGGTATTCTTTTAGTTCTAGTGTATAGCTAAGTACAATTTTAAGTTTCGTTTGGGACGGGTTTCTTACTATTTTTTAAAGCAGTTTTCTAGTAAAAAATCAAAATTTTTGTACTAAAAAATTGCTTTAAGAAGCAATAAGAAAGCCATACCAAACAAAACCTTAGTCAACCTATAAGCTTACAACGACTTCCAATGAAACAAAAGAGTGCAGAGCACCGGGAAAATGTGAAAAATGTGGTTAAGATGAACAGGACTTGCTTAGAATTTGATGACTTATTTAGAGAACTTATATTAATTTTGGGTGCTAAGCGATAAATGAATGAAGCAAGATGACATCTGATAGAAGTTATCAGGCAAAATTATATCAATAAAATTGCATTGTACCAAAGCATCAAAGCCATAATGCATAAATGACATTCATGGAATTCTTTTCCAATGAAGATTATATGATAAATTAATGAAAAAATGACCAAACCTTCTCAAGGGGATATGCTGTCTTTGAACAAATAGCACACTTTTCCTGAGTTCCAGAGAACATGCCAGCAGCTTTGCTAGGAGATCTCGTCTGAGAAAATTACCAAAAATTTTAACGTGATTTAGGGCTCCAATAGTATATGTTTACTAATTGAGACAATAGAAATAAGATAATGAACACACCAGCTCTGGAGTTAACTTCTCTGAAGATTTTGCCGCTGTCAATAGGAGCAATGGTTGATCAGAATAAAAACAGAATGGAAACAATATTCTCCACAACTATATAACCAAGAATGTAGCCTTACGTGATTGGAAATTCTTGTTAAAGTTTCCTGCCTCCCTAAAGAGTTGTTCAAAATGAGGTTTGCAGTATAGAACACCTTCCATTGATGAGTAATTACTAAGCTGAAGAAAAGAAGAATACATTTATATTAAAAAGCTCAAAATTTCAGAAGCTTTCCTATAGAAAGATAATAAAATTAACCGATCATAAGGAAGACGAAATAAAAACCTCATAATATTGGAAGCAATGACAACAATACGTAACACATACAAAGTTTTCTTGCGCTTCATATCAAAACTTAAAATTTATAGCACAAGCAACCTAGTTACTCTTAAAATTATTAGAGCTATTGAAATTATTCATTATCATATAAACATTAGAATATATGTAGTTGAAATCTATAGAACTTATTAATGTAATATATCATCATTATTGATGATATTCTCTTTTATTATATTTCTCTTATTGCAATTTTTTTTAACCTTTATATAGGCATATTTGTATTAGCAATACAATTGAATAGAATCAAACAAAGATATATCCCTCTATGATTTCTAACAACTATTATACCAAAAATTGGCAACCAATAAACTCTCCACCTGTGATCAAGCAATGTTTGAATACATTCTTTGGCTATTCAAAGGCTGCTCTACAATATGACTTAATTAGCACCCAACATAAGCTATCACTGATAATTGAAGAGAAGCAATACATGCGCTACTGGACTCCAGCAAACTAAAATTATTGGGGAGAATGGAATTGGACACCATTGGTTGATATGGATAAACTAATAGCCGTTCAACTTTAAAGCTGCATCCATTCTAATCTATAAATGATATCCCTATAATTGCATTCCTTGATGAACATCAACTAAGGCCTAGAATTAGATAATAAATTTTGATTTGTTTAATGCCCTACTAATTAGACCCATAAAAGATCATGCAAGATGCTATGAAGGGGCTATTATTCCTCCACAAAGAGATTATTCTTTGTTGTAATCCTCTTCAACTCATTGATCAGGTAATAATATTCTCTTTTCATTATATTACTTTGTGTTGTGATCCACTGTGAAGTAGATCTTGAGCCAAATTCCCCTCGTTAGATCTTAAACATAATTAACAATTACATTTAGATCTTATTTTCATCATTGAAATCAACCTAGTAATAGCATAAATGACCAAAATCTTGATTAACTTCTTTTAACGTTTTAGAATCGAATCAATAACTTCACAGTTCACCATAAGCTATTTAAGATAACAAAGCGAGGTAATGGCTTGCACCATGAAAAGTTTAGTAGGCCAAAACCTTTTTTTTCCCTATTAAATTGATTCCAAATCAAGATAATGCATCAAATATTTAACACATTGATCCGATAATGTTTTACTAAACTACTTTTGCAATTTAACAATCAGAAATCAATATAATCCATCAAATCTTCAAATATTTAACACATTGATTGGATAATGTTTTACTAGACTACTTTTGCAATTTAACAATCTGATGGTGCTACGTATAGCAATGTTTTGTAGCAAAACAGATTATAGGGATTAGTTAGATAATGAATTAAGTCAAATAACATATCGTATACTAAATCTAAGACTTAGACTGTCTATGCCATTTAGCTCTCTGAATTTAATCAATTTATACCTTGTAACAATCTCATATGCTATAAAATAAAATAAGTGTTGTGAATTTGAGCACAAACCCAATTCCTTAAGGATGTTGTCCACCAAGACCAAATTAGTAGGACCATATAAGAACTCTCAGACAATTCCATCTCCATGAGAGCTAGTCATAAAATTTTTGTAGTTTAATCATAATGATACTCATAGAGATACATGACTGTACAAAAATTTAAGAAGAACTCCGTTTCTATAGCTTAATGGCAATGAATTTTGCATTGGGACTATTCTTGAAGGCAAACGAAAAATTCTCGCCACAAATCTTTAAAAATAAGTGAACGTGATCATATTGCAACAACATGGTGTGTCCATTGTGCCTCATCTTCTGTTGTATTTAAAGAATGGAAGGGATTGGAAAAAGGAAGAGGGTGTGGCACATTTTCCATACTCACAACATATATTCTGAATCTATATTTGTATCCCTTAATTGCAGTTCCTAAGGTAGAAAGATACAAACATTATGGGATTAGTTTCTGGCAACCATTGGGAGATTGAAAGAAAGTCATTGTCACAGTATTGTAGTGACTATCTCGTAATGCTCCTTGAGAGGCATAATATAAAAGGTTGAGATATTAAAATGGAAGACAAACCATCACCTCTAATATCCTGAACAACACTTATTATGCCGAAAAGTGCCATCAACATGCTAAAATTTTCTGACTTAAAAAGCAAGTGGCAAGGCATTTAACTTTTTTTTTAATTCTTTCAAAGCATAAGAAAATCAATTAAAACATTCCAAATAGCTGAAAATTATTAAACAATTAATAATCTTCAAACAAAATATTTAGAGATTTGATGAAATCTTATAAACAGGGCATCCAAATTGCAAAACAAAGCACAGCTGTGCATTCAAAAGTACTATTTTATACAAAAATCCATCTATTATTAAAAAAGTGGTTTAACAAAATAAGCAAAAGAATTCAATATAAGTCATTAAATGTGCACTAGCCATAAATAGTACGAGGGATAATTACACTTTGATCCCATAATGAGACACATTTAGGTGCCTCATTCATTTCAAAAGAAATTTATGTTTTTGAAGTAAAAGGAGTACCCAACATATATTTTCTACTATGGTGCTTCTTCAATAATAAGACGTCTCCTTTTAAATTACCACCTAAACTTCTCTCCACAGCACCAACGCCAACCCTTCGAATTGCTCAAGACCCTTCCATCGCTCACCACCAGCCCAAATAATACCCCAAATCACAAGAACTGTAAGAACAAGGGAGAAAACTACCACCCTTTGTTTTGAAGACTTATAGATGAAAGAAGAAGATCATGAAGTAAGACGATAAATGCAGAAGAAAAATCAGAGGCCCGCAAGAAGAGGGTAGACAGACGAGCAATTCACTAGCATTTAAGAAGAGCAAAGAAGATTGAAGTAAAAGTATCCATATCAAGGCAGATTTACATATTTGACACATAAGGCACAACATTGCATAATATCGAGGATAAAAAAAGAAAGGAGCCAAATTGCCTTTGAAAATATCTTTTATCATGGTGTTGGACGCCTTTGGGATGGTGTTCGGCGCCTTTGGACAGCTTTTTTGCTGCTTTCTAAAATAACTTTTAGTACAAAATAAAATGTTTGTACTAAAAATAATTTCTGCACTAAAAACTGCTTTAAAAATCAGCAAAAAATCTGTCCCAAATGCCTTAATAGAGATTCAATTATGAACCACCAGTCATTATACGGATACAAGGAATAACTTCCTGACAGATTCAGATGCACGCTGTAACATACATCAATAAAATAATTTGAATAAACGAAATGTGGATCGCAAAAAACAAGAACTTTTTCATTTCCAGAGTAACTACAAGTTCCGATAATGTGAAAGCATAAGCCTTAATTTTGTCCATTTTTTTTAACCTGTGAAAACAAGAATCAATGGTGAAAATACCTTTAGGGTTCCTTTACAGTGATTGCACTTGAAGCAAGACTTGTGATAGGTCACGCCATCCGCCATCAACTGATCCATAATGTATACGGTCTTCTCGCAGACCTTACACTTCTGCTGCGTTCCAAGGAAAGCCATTCCCACTGGATCAAACAACTATACTTCTACCTCCCTCAATCGCAAACCAAATCACCGTTAAAAGACTTTATCCACCAGATCCGCAAAGGGAAAAAAATCTAACCTTCTATCAGAATTCAGCTGCACCTGGAAAACAACCAAAAAAAACCGGAAATATTAGAATAAAAGTGGAACTAGCCAGAAACCAGCAGAGAAGAAAGGATCCCGTTCGATTCAACCTAAGATCTCGCCAGAATCTACTCCTCCCGATCGAGATCTATCGATCGGCGACGTTTTAGGACTTTCAGACAAGCAGAAGTAAACTTTCTTGTTGCTGCAAAAATACAGAGGAAATCAAAAGGAACGAGCTTTTCCAATATAAAAAGGAAATGTAAAAGAGCCGCGATGCGATAATGGCAGCTTCAGTAAAAAAAATCGACAATTGGATGCAAGACATCGATGCTTCACCACGATCGTGTGGGCCCCGCTCGAACTCATTTAAATTACTCCGTCCAAACTGTGATGTGTGCAGCAATTAATTATGGGAATGTGTGGCATCATAAAAGAACCAGCGGCTCTATTTATTGAAATTAATTAGCCTAAAAAATGCCTCTTATTAAAATATAATAAAAAAATAATATTTAGTCAACCTCAGTGAAAAATAAAAATTTCTCTTACCACGTAAGGCAAAATTTTAGAAAGAAGCACGGAAGGTGGCGATATTAGGGGAAGCAGCATAATTGGGAATAAATTTAATTACAAGCAATTACGCTATAAAGAACCACGCATTGTAGAATACGCCTAATATAAACGCGTATTTAAAGAATACGCTTAGGAATAAAGTGCATTCTGAAGAATGCGCCTAAATTTTCAGCGCATTCTTCAGAATGCGAAGAATGCGCTTATTCATTAAGCGCATTTCATGTTGTCTGACATCTCCCAGCTGTGATAATTATCTCCTTTGGCGTTATCGCCGACCAGATCCGCAAATTGCGCTGGCTGGACTGGTGGCATTCAGTGAAGCGAATTAATGAGAAGGAGTTGGGAGATAACGGATGGCGTTGGGACATGTCTATAAAAAAGGAGCTGTGGTGAAGAGCGAAACTTCATCAGCTCTCAGGTTGCACTGCACTCTTCGTTAGCTTCAGAGTTCTAGGTAATGTTTTTTTTTCCTTAGTTTGATTTATTTTTTTGTTGTACTTTATTTTTCTTCATAGTTTTTAATGCTTTTATATGTGAGCTACCACAAAGTGAAAGGTATGATTAATTTTTGTTGATGTATTTGCAATGAAGAATGGTTGTTAGCATAAATTTAAAATTTGTTTGTTATTTAAATCATTAGTAGAAGGTGTTAATGTTATTAGTTTAAGGTCTTAATGTTTGAGTGTAGAGTTTCTGTTGGAATCAATAATTTATTTTTCGTTATGATTATATTTGAATTTATTTATAATTTCATATTTATAATTTCTGTTGGAACCAATAATTTCAATTTTTTTTCGTCATGGTTATATTTGAATTTTTTTTTCGTCTTAATGTTCGCGTTAATATATGAAACTTGTTGGTACTGAGAAATAAATCACAACAATATCTAATATGCAAGTAATTATTAAAAGTATATGTTCAGCTAATCTTACCGCTCTTAGCTAAAAAATTAAAATTTTTTTTTTTCTAATTGTCATTAAGAACTATTATATTCTTAATTTTAATTAAAATAGCTTAAAATTTTTAATAATACGATTTTTTTAAAAGAAATCACATAATGTTACGACCATCGAAATCTTGCTTAAAGTTTTTTCATCAGAATTTTTCTTTGCGCTAAACCCTAAATCCTATATAATTTACATTCAAAATGATCGAAAAAATGATTAGATTTATTATAAAATATTGTTAGAACAAGTTTTATATATACCGCTCTAATTAATTTTTAATCAAAAGTGAACGAAAACGTAAGATCCCAGTAGCTTCAAAATATAAAAAAAAACACTAAAAATCTAATTGCAAGAAAGTTATCAACTAATTAAGTTATCAACCTTTGAAAAACGCTCAAGAATTTCAAGTATTTTTGTTAATGAATTAATTTAATTAACCCGATTAAATATTTATAAGCATTAATTATTTGAGCATAACTTTTCTCTTTCTAATCAGGAATCCACATTCACTTTTAAATTTTTTTTAAAAAATCCATATTCAAACAAAAAAGAAATTTGGATAATATTCCGAATGGACGCCATGGCCTAATGTTTTAGCTGAAGGAAAAAAAATATGTCAAATATTTCGATTAAAATTTTTTTTCTGAGAAATTCTAATTTCATTAGATTATTTCATATAAGTGTGCACAGAAGTTTATTTAAAATCTCTGAAATTTTATTTAACGTTAATTTTTTATGCTTCAAAATTGATTTATAAAGTAATAAAAAAGTTGCCTCAAAATCCGAAGAAAAAAAATTAATTTTTATACATTTCTAATTAAATTATATATTTAATAATTTAAAACTCATCATAAAAATATCATCTTGAACATGAATTTTATTCATTTAAAATGTAAAGAAATAAAATAAAATAAAATTATGCAGTGACTGAATTGGCTAAGTTAGTGAAGGCTGAAATATAAAAAGTTGGTAGCTACTCTAGTGTAGGTTAATGCAGCATAACATTGCGACCACAATTGTAGCCAATCAGTTTTTTTTTAGATTCCCAACTTATCAACTAGCTCTTTAGCAAGGTTCGTATTAGCTGTTCTCTCTTCATCAGATATCGACAAAAACATAATAACCTGTGCAAGGAAAAGAGCAATTGTACATCTTATTGTTCATTAATTGAGCATATATACAACTTTGTTTCAGTGATAATGTAGCCTAACCTTTGAAGGCCACTTTTCTTTAGTTGTTCTCTCCGATCATACTGCTCTAAATCAATAGGAAACTGAAGTGCTACAACAATTTATCATCAAGAAGAATAAATGGATGAGTACCTCAAAAAATAATGAATTATCTAAAATATTTCGGTTTCCAAATGTCTTTCTTATGTGATTTTGTAGTAAACATCGTAGTTTTTTAGATTTTCAATTCACTTTAGTATCACTCCCAAGCATCATATAATGTTTCACATTCATTCAAGCTGAACAATTTTTTTTTTCTCATTGCACAACTTTGTACTGTCATATGGAAGAAGTTAGCAAGGAATTTTTGAGCAAATTTTGTCCAAGTCATATGAATTAGTTGTTAGTTCTTTGATCCATTTCTGAAAGAATAGGAAATATTCAGAGATGAATGACAATATCAATGATATCATAATACTTCAAATTACCACAACTCTCAAGAAAAACTGTAATGTAAGCATTGGGATATTCACTTGCTACTAAACTATATCGTTTATCGAATCATGTGCAAGGTCACGAATTTGATCTTCACAGTAGAGTGAGTCACATTCACATTTTGAAACAAACAATCTCGGAGTGTCCGGTTGATAACATAAATCTTCTTTCAGAATCAACCATAGTGTCTTGGGATTTCCTTTATGGCTTCTCTTTCTCCTTCTATTTAGAAATGTTAACTCAATCTCAAAATCAAAAGGAAATAGATCATCACATCCAAAACATCACAAACATAAGAAAAAAATACCTAACTTGAAACAAAACAAAGAGCGTTATTTGATAAAACCAACTATAAATAAATATTCAAATTAAACTAGAGTAATTTAGTATCAATATTAGTATGTCCTAAATCAATCCATGACAGTTGTGCCAAAAACTTAAGAATTTTTAATAGCACAAGTAAACATATCACTAACAAGAAATATAATTTTAAATGTATCATTCCATGAGGATTGAAGTTGCAAATTACTGAAATGAAAATCTACAACAATTTCAAGTTATGCTTGGGAGTGATACTAAAGTGAATTGAAAATCTACAACAATTTCAAGTATTTTGAATGCATAAGAAATTCAACTATGAACATTGGCTTCAAACTTCTCTTTACCCACCAATCCAATAATGTTGCCGCCAGCTACACATCAACCTGACTTATTAGATTTGTATATATAAAATGAAATGTTTTATATTAAATGTAAATATAAAATATTAATTTATATAATTTTTAGAATAATGAAATGAACCTTTTGTTTTTTCTTGTGAAATATAAGACCACGGAATCAATTTTAATTTTAGGAACATTATTTTATCTCATTATTGAAAACAATGTAAAATGAAATATACAATAAAACAATGGATGTTACGGAAAGGATACATGTAGAGCACTTATTATTGTTAAAAAATTATATAGCATAATAAGGGTTTCGATATTTCATTACAATTTGAAAAATAAAAATTAGAAGAATAGGCAAAAGTAATTAGAAAAATATGACTAGAAAGGTGTCGAGAAGAAATCATGATATATTTAGTACATATCTTATTTGATATGTGGTAGAGACCGATATTCTGAATCAAACTTAGGACACTTTCGTTATTTGTTTCTCTAAGCACGATGTACGACTTTAGCTTGAACTATGAAGGCGCACTTATGAATCGAAAAATTTAATTACTTTCATTTCTCCGGGAATTGGGGTCAAAAGTGAAATCTAATGCGTTTAAACGTTTTTTACTACGTACATTATGTGCACTATGATAAGTGAAGATGTTTTAAAAAATATGACATTCTATGAGATGACCCTCCTCTATCTTTAATTTAGGATACGATGTCACGCCTGCTATTATTTTTTGGTGGAGAGCTGCGTATGGGGGATGAGTTCACAGCCACATATATTGGTGGGCAAAATCGGCCAATCATTGTTGATTATGACATATCACTTACTATGCTAAAAGACAGAGTAATGGGCGCACTTAGGATAAATCCTACAACAAATACTGTCAGGCTTACATGTCGCCTTCGTAGTAATGGTGGCTACTGTGCCACACATGTCACTGATGATGAGGTTTGTGAGTTTATGTTATTGGAGGCTAGAATTGATCCTGTCATTGTGTACGTCGAGACCGAACCAATAAATTTTGGTGATATTGCTGGTCCGTCAACGGGAGTTCAAACGTAAGTATATTGAACTTTATTATGTTACTATTACGTTGTTGAATTTTGTTTTTACCAAAATTAAAGCATAACTAGATATTTTCTTTTACCAGTGAAAACCTATGGTACGACAGAGAAGTAAATTCGTTAGATATGCAAAATAATTTTCCAGGCCAACTTAGTTTGTCGGAGCAACCTAATTTCATGCCAAAACCATTGCGTCGACATCGTAGTGTAACCGAACGTCCAATTATGGTTAGACAAAGTCATAGTACATTTGAAGAAAATCTTGTGTCTTCGTCGTACATCCCTCAGTCAGAACAAACTGAGAATGTTTGGTTAGAAGGAGGTATCATGGATGATGATGACGTAGGTTCATACGAAACTATGGATAGTGGTAGTACTGATTCAGGAGATGGATGTAGTGAAACAGAAACAAATTTATTTGGATCAATGAATAATAATATGCATGATCAAAATATTGCTGTTGAGCTCATTGAAGATCATGCAAGACGAAATGTAGCTGGAGTAGAATCGATGGAGGCAGACAACAACTACAAGGAAACAATTGACACATCCGAAGAATGGGATCGTAATGATCAGTGTGATCCTCCTATCCCCAATATTGTAAGCTCAAACGAAGTAGGCATTCCTTCTGAAATTTATGAAGGTCAAATATTTCATAACAAAGAAGATTTACAGGCTGCAATTAATGGTTGGTCTATTTCACAAAATGTTGAGTATATAAATTCGACTTCGAACAAAAGTCGTCTCACAATTTTATGCAGTCAATATAACAATGTGCATAGAGTTTGTTCGTGGCGTCTACATGCTTCACGAAGTAAAAGACTTGGTGGCCTTTGGAAAGTCTCAACTGTGGGTCCTCCGCATAGTTGCACTCAGCCTGTTATGCTTGGTGGGCATCATAATTGCACCTCGAAATTTATATGTAGGCATATCATGCCTATTATAAAACAACAGCTGGATATGAAGCCGAAGGAGGTAATCGCAAGAATAGAGTCGAAGTTTGAAATGAAGATTTCATACATGAAGGCATGGGATGCCCGTAGAAAAGCTATCGAATCAATATTTGGTTCGTATGAAGAATCATATCGTTCCCTTCTACGTTTTATGGAAGCTATACGGTTGACACAACCAGGAACTGTGTCCAATATTGAAGTGGTTGGAGGATCACGATTTAAGGGTTTATTTTGGGCATTTGGCCCCTCAATTTCTGGGTGGAAACATTGTCGTCCCGTCCTAAGCCTTGACGGAACTTTCCTACTAGGAAAGTATCGTGGCACACTTCTTGTAGCTGTGGGAATAGATGGAAATGGTGGATTATTTCCGTTGGCCTTTGCAATTGTTGAATCCGAGAGCAACGAATCATGGGTTTGGTTCCTTAAGAACTTACATGACTTGGTGGAAGTAGTTCAACAACGTCAAAATTTATGTATAATATCTGATAAGCATCCTGGTTTGGTAAGAGGGTGCAGGGAAATTTTCCCTAACGCCGTTCATAGACACTGTCTGCGCCATCTGCGTGAGAACTACAAAAATTTTTTACGTCGTAAAGCAATTCCTGATGTTGAAGGCCTTTGCATAAACATGTACTTAGCTGGTAGTACTGATGATATCGTGAATTTCACTCGCATGATGAACCATATTAAAAATGTGAAGCAAGAAGCATATGACTGGTTAATAGAACGGGATGTAAGTAAGTGGTCATTACTATTTGACAATGGATGTCGATACAGCACCATGACAACCAATGCATCAGAGTGTTTTAATGGAGTTCTTAAACGTGCTCGTGGACTTCCAATTCAAGGGTTGGTAATGTCCATATATTATAACATTGTATCTTTATTTGTTAGGCGTTCTACGGACGTTGAGAAATGGACTATGTCTGGGGAATCTGAATTTGTTCCACGTACGATGGCAACGTTACAGCGAACTGAACGTGAGGCTCGGAGATGCCCACAACCCATAACTATTAATAGAGGTGAATTTGAAGTTGTGGATTCGTCATGTCGCCCGCATAGAGTTGAGATACAATCACTTCAAAATTGTACCTACACATGTAAGAGACCACAACTCTATCATGTGCCGTGCGTTCATGTCATAGCGGTCGCCGGATATAGGCGATGGAATCATAACTCCTTCGTATCACAGTACTTCACACTCAACTCCTATAGGGATACGTACTCCGGCCTATTTCATGTTCTTCCCCCGAAGGAAGTTTGGCCGAACTTCAGCGAAGTTCAGGGAATCATACCTTTACTTGCACCGGCTTTCAGAAGGCGTGCAGGTAGACCGAGGACTAATAGATTTCGTAACACAATGGATGAAGCTAATTCAACAGCGAATAAGAGGTGCGGACATTGCAAGCAAAATGGTCATAATAGAGCAACATGCCCAAATAATCCAGGATCATCGAGGTATAAAACATATTTGAATAATAATTATTTAACTACAATATGTTATATGGTTGTGTTGATTTCGAGATTGATTCTAATGATAAATTTTGTCTTTATAATTTAAAGATATCGTCGATAGATCGAGGGATGCAATATCAAAGTGACGTCTAAGGATTGTGTTCCACATAAAGAAGGCTATATATTATCTTGAGGCACCTACGTGTTTTGTATTGTAATAATCAGTATAATATGTATGCTAGTTTATTTGAAGAACAATGATGTATGATGTCTTAATTTTTGGAATGGTTGTAATAGATATTCATGTTCTAACATATTTACCTTTGAAGCCCTTATAAAAATTTAGTTACTGCATTGAATCTTACCACGAGTCCATTTTATGTTGCATTAAAAATATATTGGTTTTGCAAATATAGTTAATGGCTGATAGATCAAGGCAACGACGTGGTGGGCGTCGTAGCAGACATGAAAAGCGTGGGGAAGAGTTAATTCGAGAAATTAGCATCGCTTCAATAGGCGCATCACATAGGGCTCATGACCCTGATCAGGTGACAAAACAGTTGCATTACATTTCTTATAAAATCCTTAATAGAATGACTCTACTTTTTTCATTGCAAATAGGCGTCTCCGCTAGTTCCTTCAACCCATTTACGGACCGCCCGTGAGTGGCCTGTGGAGTGCCCCCGAATGATTTATGTCCTAACAAATCTTGGGCTGCATAACATTCGACACCTGCAATTCATTCGTTTGGATCATAACCTCATAACAGCACTTGTAGAGCGATGGTGTCCACTTACGAACAGCTTTCATTTTACGGTTGGGGAGATGACAATAACACTCCAAGATGTCCAGATTATACTTGGATTGAGAATTGATGGTCTAGCTGTTGTGGGGCCAAATGTGGTGGGTGTTGGTCGTCGTTGGGAATCATGGCCAGAACGCTGTGATGAACTCCTAGGAACACATCCAGGCAGGGATACTGTGTACCATGCACCAGGTGATGAAGAAGACACAGCCACCTTCAGGATGGGTAGTGTACAAGTAGATTCAATGCTTCCTTTGCGTTGGCTCCGTTGGACATTCTATCGAGAATCATACGATGACTTAGGTCATGGTCCATTTCTTCAACATGTTCGGGCCTATATTCTGTTCATGATTGGATGCTTCTTGTTACCCGACACATCACGATCACATGTGTCATTGCAGTGGTTACCCTTACTGTCAGATGTTGAAAGCTTTGCCCGAATGTCTATTGGTAGCGCTGTACTTGCGCATCTTTACAGAGAGTCGTACCATGCTACTAGGCCGACACGCACTTATATTGCTGGTTGTGTGGCATTACTACAAGTTTGGTCTTGGGAGCGATTATATATAGGGAGACCCACACTACGTGTACCACAAATACACGATTTTGGTGGAAGACCATTGGCGTGCAGGTATGCATTACACTTTAGTTCATTTAATTACACTTAAATGCTTGATTTCAATTATCTTTTATGTTAAATATAGATGGGCTGAAGATCGGATACGAGAACTACCTTCGGGAAATATGATGACATATCGTGACGAATTCGACGGTTTACGTCTTAGTCAGGTAAAACGAATATTTACACTTACAAGCATAGTTATTCTTTACATATCATGAATTATTTATTATCTATAACTTATTTGATACTAGGTCGCCATGACTCCGTACACGGAGGAGATCCTTGTAGCTTTGCCTAGCCAATGTTTGGAGGGGAGAGACATATGGCGTGCTCGAGTACCACTTATTAGCTGGAAACGTACCGAGTGGCATCTACCTGACCGTGTTATGAGGCAATTCGGGGGAGTACAATTAACAGATATTCCACCGATGGAACCAAATTTTAGAAGGATTGATGGAAGAGGTCGAGCTGATTTAGATTGGACAATTCAGTATAGGGATTACCTTGAGATATGGGAAGAAAGGCGAGCATATGTTGTACCAATGACTCCACCACAAGGCACAGGTAACAGGGAGTTAGGCACTTACCTACGGTGGTATAGATCTTGGGCATCAATTTATCTGTTGCAGCCACAAACGGAACCCCCAGAGACTTTCTTCCCTCGATCTCCAGGAGAACGATTAGTGGTATGTAAGTTATTTTATTAATATATTTTATAATTTCCTTTCAAAACGATAATTTAACAAACATATCGCATCATGTAGGCTGACTACTACATCCGTTCAACTGCAATTCTAGAGCCATTGGTTGGAGGTCAAGGACAAAATGCAAGTTCATTGAAATTAGCAGTTGACCAGGTTGCTGAATTATCGTCTAGAGTGCAACGTTCAGTTTATATCGATTATACAACTTTCGACACCACAATAGAAGAACGGAGTCAAGGTAGGGCTGAAGGAGCAAGGCAGTCAACCTCAGATGCTCCTTCTAGATCCATGAGAAGTCGTCGACGCCAAAATACGGAGCGTGAACCATCTAGACATTCTATGCATATTCCGTCGTCCTCCTATGACATGACTGGGGCAGGGCCATCAACACAACATTGGAGCACAATTCCAATGCAAGAAACGGCTGCACATGAAATATATTACGGTACACCATTTCAGCATCCCACAACCCAATCATTTTTTCCAGTTACAGTTCCAGAGTGGATGTCAAATGTAGGGTTACCGTCCTCCCCCACACAGCAAGATATACTGTTAATGGGAGGAGATACATCACAACAATACCCTGTTGCGGTACACCGTCAACCAGAATTGCAAGAACAAGAAGAGGATTTTATTGAGGAAGAGCAACAGCTGCAAAGACGAAGAAGAAGGGCCCCAGAGAGGTATACTCCTGGTAGTAGGGCTCTCAGGCGTCATCGTTAGATAAACTGTAATTATAATTTCTCTTATTTATGCTGCCTACTTTATTTGGGTGTGAATGTAAATGTTAATGTTTGGTGAAAACTAAGGTTATATTGCACCCGTACTTTAATATCTACTATTGTATGCACTCTTCTTCATGGTTTTTAATTAATGTAAATTTCTTTTTTGACTTCAATTAATTTTTATTTCACTAAGTCATGTTTACTACAATTCAATTGCCGAAATGTATTTTTAAACATAGCTATTCAAATAGGGTTCCACATTCTCTTAACTCATTTTTACCTCCATGCACTATAGGACAACGCTTGTTTACATGAAAGAAGAAGGAAGTACACGTTCACATGAAAGTTTGATTAATATTACAAATGATGTTGTAGAAGTAAAAGTAACAAGAAATGAAAGTTTGGATGATACCAGCAGTGAAGAAAGAAAACAATGGATTACAGAGGGTACTATCCGGGTGCGTGAAAGCTTATCTTATCCTACCGATGAAGACCTTGAAGCCAGGGTATCATCAAATGAATTATTTAGGTGTGTTATACATACTTGGGATGAAGATGAAGATTTCTTACTATGGCACTTACACGATGATACGATGAAAGAGAAGGAATATAGAGGTACCCCTGCACGTCGAGAGTTAGGCTGGAAATGTATACAAGAAGGCTTTACCGATTTTAAACACCACCTTGTGGCAATAGATTTCCTGAAAGGTCGAATTCTAGAACTTTCTCGTGCTAAAAACGGTGACATTGAACCGGGTTTGGGAAGGTCCATTATGGATATAGATAATTGTATTTTATACTCCAACTGGACAGCTGAACATGATAAGTACATGTTAAAATCTTATAAACAATTGTTGCGCAGATCTGAACATGCTAAAGCAAAGGAATTTCTTAATGGAGAGGATTGGCAACAAATTCAACATCAATTTCAGATCAACTTCTACTGTTGTCCTGCACAAACACAGATCCAAAATCGTCTACGATATCTACTTAACAATATCAATCAGTAACTTCAAAAAAGTACTTTATGTTGTTATTTCGTCAGAAACTTAAAATGTAGTTCCTAATGTAATGTTGATGCTTAATATTTTGGTTTCTAATTGCTACTCAATTTCAAATTTTTATTTTTAATGTCAGTTTACTTCTCAAATCATTTCTTTTAAATGGTATGTATTCTTATTTTAATAATGATAACTCATATTGCATTTGCTAAAAACTCAGCACTTAATGTCTTCATCATCAAGTACCTCATCAATAAAGCGCTCACCATCAAGAGATTTCCTACATATTATTCCAAGAAATAAGTTGATCTATGATGGTACAATTCGATTGAATGAATCTATGTCGTATCCCATGGATGATTACTTGGAGGAAAAATCAAGAACAAATGAAATTTTTCGATGTTGTCTACATGAGTGGTCTTGGTATGAAGATGACAGTTTATGGGACGCGTATCATGAAGTTATTAAAAGTCATTACCCCTTGTATGTGGATGGAGAAACAATTACTGAAATGGGTTGGAAATTTGTACAACAAAGGTTTTGGGATCATAATGGTCATTTTGCTCCCATAAAAATTCTTAGGACAAGAATTGGTGAAATTGCACGGAAAAAGGATGGTTCTGTTGTGGTCAATGTTGAGAATCCAATAACTGATGTGCAACATTGTATTCTTTATAAAAGGTGGCATACTTATCAAGATTCATTTCTATCAGAAAAATATCAAGAGCTGAATATTATAGATGGTAAAAAGAAGGAGTTCTTAAATATAAAAGATTGGCATTACATCCAAAAGCAGTTCACAGAAAAATTCTTATACTGTCCAACTTTAACCCAACTCCAAGCGCGTATGTGCATAGTACTCAGCAACATGTAATAAATTTTTTTTTTATTCTAGCTTTCAATCATTATCGTGTCTATTAACATGAACTTGTTTTGATTCCTTATCCCACTATTTCTATTTCAAATTTAAAGTTTTTTGGCTTCTACAAGTTATTAGTTAATTTGCTAAGTACTGAACAATCTGAAATAGCAACTTCTTTAAAGAGTAGAGAATAGGCTCAACTTTAATCCAAAATGTACATTTAGTTATTATTTAATTCTTATTTTTAAAAATTCTAATACTTCTCAAAAAATTTTATTTATTTATGTTGCTTCTCAAATTCTTTTCCATACCAACTGTTACTCCTAAAAAAACAAGTTTGCCTGCTCGTTTTAAAAATTTGGCCTTCATCTTAAATACCAATATTTTTCTATAAATGAATAGCGTAAAAATTAACGTGTAAATTTTTGAGACTATAGAATAATTTCAAAAATTTGGTTTTCTTAAAACAATCCTATTACTTCTCATTTTTCAAATAAAAAAATTAATTACTTTATATTATATTTTTCGAAAAAATAAATATAGTTAAATTAATCAATTTTAAGTTTAAAAATATATATAATACATATAACTTAAAATACACATATTTAACTATTAAACTTATCAGCAAAATAATTAAGATTCTATATTCATGCACTGAAATTGAGGCACCATATTTGTTTTTTTTAATAGTTAATAATATGAGGCAAAATAGGAATGATTGAACTTAGTATCAAACAACGTTTTCAGGCACAGAAATTGCATCAAAATGTCGTCTACTCTGAATACGCTTAATGTTTTGGCGCAAACAGTGGAACATCTTAAATGCGCTAATCCAATTGGCGCATTACTGTAATGCGCCAATGCGTCTGACGCATTCTTCAATGCGCCAAATGGTCCAGCGTATCCGCTGCTTCTGAAATAATTTTCTAATTGCGCTTGTTCTCCTAAAAAATGCTACAGACCTGCTCGTTTCAAAAATTTTTCCACCACGTAATTGGTAAGAGCAAAACCTAAAATAAATTATCATTATTGCTTCTTGCAGTTAATAATTGCATGTGAAAAGAAATTAATATTGTATATAATATCTCGAATTTATTTATTTTAATATAAATTTAAAAATTTTAAAGCTATTTTTCATGTGTTTAACATTAGAATATTTACTATTTTTTCTTAGAAAGCTATTTTAAATACTAGTGAAATTATTTCAACTGGGCGTGGCCTCGTGATTTTTTCCCTTTTCAGGGTTTTCCATTTAAAAATCCTGGTATTTTTTATTTCTTTCTTTCTTGTTTATGTGTTGGATATCCGTGCAACGCTGAGACGAAAACATTCTAACTCTATCATCACGTATATTCTAGTCCGCAACACCAACTTTTAAAAGAGAGACATAAAATTAAGTGCTATAGAGATAAGTGTACTCAAGTGAATGAATGACTTTATACGTAGCAATAGAATGACTTTTTTTATTAAATAAGATTGGAGACAGTCATCTTAGATTGCTCAATCATATAAAAAAAAAACATCGACCTTCCATCGCTCAACACCAGCCCAAATAATACCCCAAATCACAAGAACTGTAAGAACAAGGTCGAAAACTACCACCCTTTGTTTTGAAGACTTAAAAGATAAAAGAAGAAGATCATGAAGTAAGACGATAAATGCAGAAGAAGAAAAATTAGAAGCCCGCAAGAAGTAGAGATTATTAGGTGCGGAGTGTGGACAGGAGAACCGTCGCACAAGTATTGGGTATCTAGCAATACCCACACTCGGTACCGCTAGGCACCCAGTGCTTGTGGGGTGCGCACTCCGCACCTAATAATTTTTCCGCAGGGTGGACAGACGAGCAATTCACTAGCATTTAAGAAGAGCAAAGAAGATTGAAGTAAAAGTATCCATATCAAGGCAGATTTACATATTTGACACAAAAGGCACAACATCTGCATAATATCAAGGATAAAAAAACAAAGGAGCCAAATTGCCTTTGGAAATATCTTTTATCATGGTGATAGAGGCCTTTGGACAGCTTTTTTTTGCTTTCTAAAACAACTTGCACTAAAAAATAATTTCTGTACTAAAAATTGTTTTAGAAATCAGCAAAAAAAAATCTGTGCCAAATGCCTTAATAGCGATTCAATTATGAACCACCAGTCTTTTTTTTTTTTTTTTGGACATTTAGGCCATTTAAGGCAAACTCACACACACAACGCATACATAAAGACTCGAACCAATACCACTTAGTTGGAAGCATAAGCTCTCAACCAACAAACCAAGGTGAGCTGTGTATGAACCACCAGTCATTACGGATACAAGGAATAACTTCCTGACAGATTCAGATGCACGCTGTAACATACATCAATCAAATAATTTGAATAAACGAACTGTGGATCGCAAAAAACAAGAACTTTGTCATTTCCAGAGTAACAACAAGTTCCGATAATGTGAAAACATAAGCCTTAATTTTGTCCATTTTTTAACCTGTGAAAACAAGAATCAATGGTGAAAATACCTTTACAGGGTTCCTTTACAGTGATTGCACTTGAAGCAAGATGAAAATACCTTTAGGGTTCCTTTACAGTGATTGCACTTGAAGCAAGACTTGTGATAGGTCACGCCATCCGCCATCAACTGATCCATAAGGTATACGGTCTTCTCGCAGACCTTACACTTCTGCTGCGTTCCAAGGAAAGCCATTCCCACTGGATCGAACAACTATACTTCTACCTCCCTCAATCGCAAACCCAATCACCGTTAAAAGACTCTATCCACCAGATCCGCAAAGGGAAAAATATCTAACCTTCTATCAGAATTCAGCTGCACCTGGAAAACGACCAAAAAACCGGAAAAATTAGAATAAAAGTGGAACTAGCCAGAAACCAGCAGAGAAGAAAGGATCCCGTTCGATTCAACCTAAGATCTCGCCAGAATCTACTCCTCCCGATCGAGATCTATCGATCGGCGACGTTTTAGGACTTTCAGACAAGCAGAAGTAAACTTTCTTGTTGCTGCAAAAATACAGAGGAAATCAAAAGGAACGAGCTTTTCCAATATAAAAAGGAAATGTAAAAGAGCCGCGATGCGATAATGGCAGCTTCAGTAAAAAAAATCGACAATTGGATGAAAGACATCGATGCTTCACCACGATCGTGTGGGCCCCACTTGAACTCATTTAAATTACTCCGTCCAAATTGTGATGTGTGCAGCAATTAATTATGGGAATGTGGCATCATAAAAGAACCAGCGGCTCCATTTATTGAAATTAATTAGCCTAAAAAATGTCTCTTATTACAATATAATATAAATAATAATATTCAGTTAGAGCTGTCAATATTCAACCCGACCCGAAAAAATGACCCGAATCCGACCCAAAAATTTCGGGTTTGGGTTGACCCGAATCCGAAACAGGTCGGGTTTGGGTTGACCCGAACCCAAAACGGGTCGAGTTCGAGTCCTTAAAACCGACCCGTTTGAAAAACCGGGTCGGCTTCGGGTTGACCGGGAACCCGGGAATAACCCGAAATGACCCGGAATGCACAAAACCCTGCCCGAAATGACCCTGCCCGCTTCATGGCTGCCTCGCCTGCCCGAACAAGTCACGTCGCAGTGCGTCCCGAGGCCAGGTCGCATCGCATCCCGAGCACGAGAAATGTCGCGTCCACGGCAGTTCTGCGCCACTCCTGCGTTCGGCCGGCGTCAGTCGCCGCCTCGCCGGTATCAGCGGCACTTCTGTGCCGGCTCCTGCATCCGGCGTCCGCGGCAGTTCCGCGCCGTGTTTCGTCCCGAGTCCTTCATCTGGCATCCACAACGTCCGAGGCAGTTCCGCGTCGTGTTTCGTCCTGAGTCCTCAATCCGGGTCGAGTCGGGTTCGAGTCCAGAAAATCGACCCGTTTGTTAAAATGGGTCGACCCGAACACGAATAGTACCGGGTCAGTTTCGGGTTCGACTCAAACCCGACCCGTAACCGGAAATTGACACCCCTATATTCAATCAACCTCAGTGAAAAAAAAAAAAAAAATCTCTTATCACTCAATTGGTAAGAGCAAAACCTAAAATAAATTATCATTATTGCTTCTTGCAGTTAATAATTGCATGTGAAAAAAATTATGCATTTTGGTCTTATTAAATTTATGCTGAAATTAATATTGTATATAATAACTCGAATTTATTGATTTTAATGTAAATTTAAAAATTTTAAAGCTCATTTTCATGCGTGTAACATTAGAATATTTATGAGTTTTTCTTAGAAAGCTACTTTAAGAATCAGTAAAAAAATCATCCCAAATGAAATATAAGTCAACTTTTGAATTAAATGAAAGTAGGTTTTCGTTTAGGACGGCTTCTTTACTGATTCTTAAAATAATTTCTAGTACAAAATTAAATTTTTATACTATAAAGTTATTTTAAGAATCAGTAAGAAAGCCGTCCAAATGAAGGTTTCGTTTGAGATAGCTTTAGATTACTATTTTTTCTCTGTTTTTTTAAAAAAATTGTGCTAAAAAATATTTTTACAAAGCAATAAAAAAGTCTTGGCTACAACACAATCAACTCAACTCTTGCATGATGAAATTTTATGATAATGCCTTCATTAAATCTAAGAAACCTAGCACTCATCTCAAGAACATCAATACAAATCCTCTTGTTAAATTTGACTATCTAATTGCACTTAAGAAACAGTCATATATCTATTCATTATCCTTGAGATTTAATCATCCAGCACTAATTGTAACAAGGCGATTAAATCATCCAATGTATATTTTATCAACATATTAAAATACCCTTTTCACCAAATGTATATGTCTATGATGCATGCATAAAATAGTTCCATATAAATGGTTATGTATTTCAATAATTTAAATTAATTCCTAGTCATTTCCAGGTGGAAACCCCCGCAGGGGCCCCACCCCCCGAAAACCCCTGCAGGTTGAACCATGCCAGGAGGCATTGTCCCATTTGACCCTCGATATATCGGCCCAATGACGAGTCAGCCTCTTGTACCTCAAGCAAATACTAGTTGAATTGTTTCAACTGGGTGTGACCCCGTGGTTTTTTCCCTTTTCAGGGTTTTCCACGTAAAAATCCTGATGTTTTTTATTTCTTTCCTGTTTATGTGTTGGATATCCGTGCAACGCTGAGACGAAAACATTCTAACTCTATCGTCACGTATATTCTAGTCCGCAACACCAACTTTTAAAAGATAGACATAAAATTAAGTGCTATAGAGATAAGTGTACTCAAGTGAATGAATGACTTTATACGTAGCAATAGAATGACTTTTTTTATTAAACAAGATTGGAGAGAGTCATCTTAAATTGCTCAGTCATATAAAAAAAAAAACATCGACCTTCTAATGATCTTGTTAAAAGAATAGATATATTAGACTATGCCTATGATAAAAAAAATGTACAAAGACCCAAAAAGATGATTAGAAAGTATTAGAAATGATTTTTTTTAATAAATTTAAATAAAAATTTGACTCTTAAAATACACAACAGAGAAAAAATAATTCATGTCGCAATCTTCACTTAGTAGGGCTAAAGACTTATTATTGTTTAACTCTTTCAAATTATTACAGGGTATCCAAACATATCTTAAAGCTGAAACAAACCAGCATTATTTAATAATTTAACTCCGGTTAGACTCACCAACCTATCCTTTGGGGCTCACTTAGAATCTCAAAAGAAGAAAAAAAAAATTAATGAAATCCACCTAATTATCTTCTATCAAACATTCCTTTAAAATTATAACATACGGTATTTAAAAATCTAAATCATACATTTAGTTATATTTAACTACAATTTAATTATAAAAATAAAAAATGCAAAATTATTAAAATATCAATAAAAATTTTGAATTCAATATAACATACCAAAAAAATAAATGAAAATATATGCACTAGTTTTAAAAATAAAATAATGATTTACAGCATATATACGTACAAATGTTGTTTTTTTTTTCAAATGAAGTGTTATCATTAAATATACAATTAAGGGCTATTTCATTCACACTAAGTATAAAAATTTAAAGAATATTGATGTTTGGTCTAAAATAAAATAATTGCATAATAAAATTTTAAAGTTCGCCTTTTAATTCATTTTTTACCTCTTTGAACTTTCACATATTTGAACGATTTTTAAATGTACCATAAATTCACCCCATTATCATTTCCGGCCACCAACCCCCAAGAGAAATTATTCTATGAGAACATCAAACGCTGTCTGGAACAAGAATGCGCCATCACCCCCTGCTTGATACCTGGCTTGATATTGCTCGATACCGCTCAATACCTAGCTCGATATCGTTGTACCTGGCTCGATACTACTAGCATGATGCAATTTGATTGATCTCCGAACGGTAAACTGCATTCGACTTCCGCACCGAATAATTTCTCTTATCCACTAACACTTCATTTGAATGCTGAAATTTGAGCAAAACAGAGTGAGAAATGATTGAAAATTAGAAATCATTGGCTGCAAATTCATATAAAATTACAAATTATTTATTTTTTAAGACATTTAAGTCAATTAAGACAAACTTCAAACTCAAAATTTATTAATGAATAATCAAAACTCTAACCAACAGACCAAAATCAGCAGCATATTATTCAAATTTCATTCACTTTTTCCTGCAGCCCAAACGAAACACTAAAACAAAAATATGGACCCATCAAATCCATTGCAGCAATTGGAAACCCAACAACTACTAATATGTTCTCATAGAGCTCTACTATTTCACAATACAAAATCCACTAAATGCAACTGTGAGCTGTAGCAAGCATTACACCTCAATTACAATATCTATATATGGTAAAATTGGAAACAGGGCAAAAAAAAAACCGATAATTACTATACATTTACAGTCTCACACAAGCATCTGGTGGCCTAAAAAATAACTCGATTACACGCATTTGAATGAATAATAGGAAGATAACACATCAATGGTGTACAAAATCGATCTGAGCATTTGAAAAGCATCAAAATGCACTTGCCTGGATTTTGATGGTGATTTTGCTAAGCTTAATCTTGTGAGACTGCTAAAATTAAGATGGATTCACATAGAGAACTGGAACAAGTCCGGCTAGTTTCCCATCTCTCCCTGGTCGCTTTTTCTTTACATAGTACCAACCATCAACCTCATCCTCAATCTCAAACTCTTCTCCAGCATCTAAACTTAACTGCAAGAAAGAAAGAAAGAAGAGTTTTTTTGTAGGTATTTGGTGGAAGAAACAGCTTCAATATTGCAGGCATACCTCGTCATCTCCACCTGCAGTGAAGTCATATAATGCTTTCCCAAATTGAGGGTTATCGGAAGGATTTTCATCATTGCTATGTGAGCCAAAACTTTGCCCAGCTATTGGATTCTCAAATGATTCATAACTCTGTAGAGTTGAAGATGAATATGACGGAGGTTCTTCTTTGATCTGAACATTGTACAGCGTCTTTAGTTATTATATTATAATACGATGGGATATCAAAGTAAGAGAAAAGCTTACCGGAGATGCAGACCCCTCATAATTCGAACTTCCAAATGAATTATTGCTGAACCTGCTACCAGTGGTAGCTGGCCTATTGTCCTGAGAAGGCTGTAAACAACTTTCTTAGAAATTTTCATCAAACGAAATTTCCATCAACTTTATATGAATTCTAAGAGTGTATGTAAAGCTTTCAATGTTAATTTTCTAATGGCAAAGATTGATTAAAAAGTGCATTGCAGGGCTGCGGAGGAGTAAACAAAACCATGCAGTTAACACCTCAACTGTAAAGGATCTACACCCTAATTCAAGTTAAAGGGCGGGATTGGGGCATTAGCTAAGTTGCCTCTAGTGTATTATAAAGGTCCCAAGTTCGAGTGATTAAAATAACCACTCTGAAAAAACAAGAATAAGGCTGCGTACAACAACCCCTCCCTAGACTCTGCATTGGCCGGACACAATACACTTGGTAAGCCCTTTGAGTGAATTATCATCAAGTCATTGATGAAGGCATAGCAACATTTTTCAATCTATAAGGACATCTAATTTAAGGCCCAAGATGACAGAACCACCCATTATAAGCTCAAAGGTTGGGGCTTTTAAATCAATAATCAAAATTTCCTTAGAAGTCCATAGCATTAATAGAATAAACTTAAATGGCCGGGAGTGGTTCTCGAAAATCGAACCAATTTACAAGGGTTGCAGCCTTCATCAATAGTATCAGTTGGTTCGTTGGCGAAGGAGAAAACAAAGCTTCAACATTTTCCACAATTTGTGGTGCAACATTTTTTTCAACCAACCATCAGGATAACTGTATTTATAACCTAAATTCAAACGAGGATTACGTAATCCATTCTATCAAGTTAATGATGTCTAGGAAGTACTTATAGATTAGCTTTCAAACATAAATATGAAAACAAAATTAATTCCATCATTGTGCTCATCAATATACAGAAGTTCAAAAACAAAAGATAAGTTCGATACAACAAAAATAGGATAGATAGGAAATTTGATGAGTACCGATTGTTGTGAGACCCCATAGCCTGATGGGCGTGAACTGAACAAGGATGGGTATCCCATACCACTAAAGTGAGATGATATAGAAGATTCAATTGAGCCAGTTGATTCAGGAGAAGAGGTCCCTGATGACTTGGCATCATCTTCCTAAAAAAATAAGAAAAACATTCCTGAAATTTACAGCAATTATCATCAATTAGTAATAGCTATGAGCATATCTAATATATAGTCACCTCTGCCTCGTAAGTTTCTAAAAGCGTCTTTGCCCACATATCATCGTAAGTGGCTGATGGCCGTGAAGTTATGTTCTCTTCCTCAACATCTGGAGCATCAGTTCCAGCACCAGCAAGAAATTCATTAACCTGGTACCACAAGTGTACAATGAGACAATTGTATGTAGAAAATACTCACAAGTTGAATACCATTTTAACGCAAAGAACTAGAAAATAAAATAAGGAAAATATTATTAAACCAATCTAGGTCGAGTAATTAGGGAGATACTTGAATGAAAATAGCATAGCAATGCCATTGCAAACAATCGGTATTGACATATAAAAATAGCTTACTCTATCCATTGCTGGTGCATTGCTTTCCCACATGCCATTTCCTAGATTTGCTGCCCAAGCCATTGCCAAGTCTGGATCAATAGAGCTGGTCTCTGGAAGTTGAGCTTTAGATTCGTATACAAGATCAGAAATTCCAGTAGCAACAGCTGGATCATTTAGTCCACTGGAAGCACTTATATTGTGTCGGTTCCGATAGATTTCAATCAGCTTTGCACTGTCACAGAAATTTAAGACAACTAAAGTCGGGTGAATAAAAAAGTATAAATGCTTGTTACATAATGGAAGTATCAAGTTAAATCCAATGAATTCAAGAAGCATGGCCGGAAGAACACAGGAAATTAGATAGGATTTCTTTCAAATTAACAGGATTTTTAAATTTATTTTAGATTGAAATTAGAATAAGCTACCATTTTAGATAATATTTGGCTTGAACTTCGAATTAATTAGGACTTGGATAGCATTAGAAATCAAAATTAGATTTAATTTTATCATTCAACTTTATTTTTATAAATTGGAGATCCCTAGAGACTGTATTTGCTTAGTTGATTGATGAATAAATCTTGAATCTTCATTGTCATTTCTACCGCAGATGTGAATGTTGTATGTGTGCTTTCCTACCTTAGCGATTACATATTCTCTTTTAACACCTACTTGGGATCATACAAAACTTAACATAGCATTCGCACTGTAGTGCACGCTGCACCAGCTCCCCAAATGCTGGCATGGACTTGTGTTTGCTTCTCTTGTCTCATGGCATCCATCTGCTATATGTTTGCTTCACTGTTGTTACCTCTCACAACATTTTCCATCATCATCATATATCTCCACCAGTTGTTGCCGTTTCTTTTTCTAGACTTCATCTCAGTAACTAAGGACAATAACTATGTTTTATTATTTTAATAAGCTCTGGTTTCAAGCTTTAGAGTTTTCTGTATTTGTTATCATGACATTTGTGCAATCAAGAGAAGTGAATTATACAGGATATGCAACTTATTAATGAAAAAAATATCAAAAACATAAAAACAAACATATGGATGTTCAAACTATGAATATTCACCAGTGTCATCACTAATGTTTAATAGAAATGTTTTATCATGATCAAAAGCATCTTTGTAGGAAAAATTCTTTGGAGTTTAGAAAATGATTTAAATATGGATTAAGATTGATAGGAAAAATAGTGCTTAAAATTCTATATGACAACTTTAAGTAATCACTCAATTTTTTATAATATAAATCAATAACCGAACTACACCAGTTCAAACATATGTGTCAACTCCACAAATTTAAAAATCTAATCCATTTTTTGAGTTAAACTGTGAATAATATTATTGTGCAGATGAATTATTAAATGTTGTGACAATCAGATTTAATTTAATTGATCGAGGTTGCGCCCAAGGCTGAACCAAAATTTTTACAATAAATAATGATGCACCTAAGATTGAGGTTGAGTCGGCAGCACTTATAGAGATCATTGTTGTTTTTGAGACGGTTCAAATGACATAACAAGATGGGTTATAGTTCACAACAAAACTTCATTCATCAATATAAATTATTAGCGTAAAAGCCCAAAATAGTTCCTCAACTATTAGTAAATATCCAATTTAGTCCTAAACTTTCATAATGGCCCAATTTAGCCCCCCGATTATTAGAAAATATTCCGATTTAGTCCTAAGGCCTAAAGTACTAATTAAAATTAACCCATACAATTATCAATTATGATTTACGTATTTATTTTAATATGATAAATAACAAAATATATAAAAATAATAATATAATCTCATATACATCCTAAAACCCAAAATGCTCTCACATTTAACTGATTAGGTTAACTTTAACTACTACTTTTGACCTTTGGACCAAATTGAGATATTTTCTAATAGTCGGGCACTAAATTGAGGCATTATAAAAGTCTAAGCCTAAATTGGGCATTTATTAATAATTGGGGGACTATTTTGGACTTTTACTCTCAATTATTGATATTGAGTTTGTGCTTCCACCCTCATCACAGATAGAGTTCTTAATAGCCTGCACATATAATGAATTAATGATTTTCTACCTCAAGTTTTGTTCATTTATATCTTTATTTTCTTCAAAGAAAGCTTGAAGGATGTAATAAACAAAGGACCATTGTTGCGTTTGGGTCCACAAGAATTGATGTAGCATAGAAAATTAGATTGAGAATGTACCTCAATTTATTAATTTTTTTTTTTAATTTGAAATTGGAATAAATTGCCCTATTGAAAATATTTGGTTTGACTTGAATTATTTAGAATTGGGAATATCTTGCTTGCATTTGATCGGTCGATTGATGAATGAATATTAACTCTTCTTTATAACCTCTTCTTGCTATCATGTCTCTTGCTCCTAATACTTGATACTCCTCACTACTTCCCATCTGCAACACTAGCACATTGAAATTTATTTATTTATTAATGCAAATGTTTCATACTAGTACAAAAGGTTATAATAATTTCAATGATGATTAATGTGTTCAATGTTGAGTTGGATGAAAAAATGTGAGTGAATAAGAGTTCAAAGAAAGCATATGCAGTTACTGTTTAGATGAGACTAGGTTTTTCTGCGTGCGTGCATGAGTTGGTGATAGAAGAGTTGACGTCCCAGTGCTACTGATGGGACGTCAATATTAAGGCTGGGGAAGTCTGTGAAAAAGGGTGGCGAGGTGTTGCTAGGTTTCAAAAACCCAATAAACTTCCTCCCAAAGACTAACTTCTCTCCTCAGACCAATAAACACATTTTCCAATAACCTACAAATAATTTTAACTCTCCTATATTTCCAAACATCCTTGGGATACCCTTATTGCCCAGAGCTAGCAAAATCACATATTAAGACGCACAAAATAAAAGTTAACAAAATCTAGCTTCCAGTAACACCCTCCACAGGCATCGACATATAAAGTAAAAAAGAAATAGAACCAAACGGAATAACTTATTATATAAGTAAAGGCATTGTTATCATTTTTTACTTTCAGTTTAGGAAAATCAAGTAGCAGAAGAAATTAAGGGGCCAATCAGAAACTTTCTCGAATCTAAAATACACTATACTTCTTGAGCTATAAACATTACAGTACATGTTAGCAGGAAACAAAGATCAATTAATGCAGAAGAAATGTGGTATCACAAAATTATGTTACCTAGGAGGCCCTAGAGGTAAATATTTAGCTCTTGGAACAAAGCAGAAAAGTGAAACCAAATCAAGGAATCTCTCATGTGTCTCGTAGAGTTTCTTGAGTTCCTCATCGGTCCATTCTTGCTTTTGGTTGTCATGATTCCGTATATCTCTTTGAACAGAACATGTCAGAAGAAAGTTCAGAGGCCAATTTAAAAAAAGCAGAGAGGTTAAATGAGAGAACAGTGATGTTCAGTAATTTACTTCATCAATTCATCCTGCGCCCTGTACATTTCATCAAGCACCCTCAGCATTGAACTTATCAAAGATCCAAGACCAGTACCACTAGCACCTTGGTCTTCACCATTACTAATTTTCATCTCTGAAAATTGAGACTGCACTCCACCTTGAGCCAATGTATGTAAAAACTCATATATTTGTAACCTATAGGGCTCCCCTGACCGAATTGCCAAAGTAATGAGTGATTGGACGGCAATAATCCGTACCTATGGTGATATAGTTGAAAGTAAGAACGGAGAGCAAACATATAGTTCCTGCCATCAGGACATATAGGTTGAAACAGATTGCAATTAAGCCTACCTCCCAGCTTCCACTGAAGGCACATCTTTGAAGCCTTGTTAATGCACCAGCAAGAGTAGGATTTCTAGAACTGGCAGCTGCAACCATTTTATCAGTATCTAACATCATTAATGCAGTACCGGGAGGAGTTGCAGATTCCCAAGCATATTCAGATGCAGCATAGTTTGCATTTTCTCCAAGAAACCATACCTGCAGAAAAAATACCAAGAATTGCAATTTTCTGCTTATTTCTGTCTGTAGAATTCATTAACTAATCAAGCTAATAGTAAATAAAAGTTAGGAATAGAAATCATCCATACCGCAGCCTGCACTAATCTCTGTAAAGCAAGAGCGGACTTTGGATCAGATGCAGATATTCCATCTACAGATGTAAGTTCATACATGGATCCAGGTTGAGGAGGTGGTAAATCAAGAACAACCGTAACTGCTTCTAGAGCAGTGTGTTTTCCCTCAGGTCCAGCTCCAACTAGGCATGTCTGGATATTTTCACAGAATATTATATTAGCACAAAATTTTAGCCCGAGGCATCACAAGAGATTAAATTTTTAATAAGATTCAACCTTTATGCAAAGCAGTACTAATATACATCTTTAAAATAGTAAACAATAATACGCCTAGCAGTAGCATGTATAATTCTAAATGTTTTCAACGAATGGATTATCCCATAACCCCAAAAATGTACAAAAGGGGCACAGGATTGGATTTCCAAAAAAGAGAAGAAAAAAGAGAAAGATGACATTACAAAAACCACACTAAGGAAAAATGGCAACTATTTTCGAAATACATTACCGCAGATGGTCAAGATCCATATCAGTGGAGAAAAAGGATACATGTAGCCGACCCCACTTGTAGTGGGACAAAGGCTTGCTTTTGTTGTTGTTGTTGTCATAATTATTAATTTATAAAGCATTTTAAAAAGGAGTGCAAGTACACATACAGTGAAACAAAGATAAGTAGGACTGCAGTATTTCAGGAAATAGTGAAGCATTTGCTATAGTCCCAGCTTCTTGGCATGGCCTTCTCTAATAACTTACACTTCTTTTCATTGTTTGGATTTTTTAAGAGATTGCAGACACTCATGCGGTAACATTAGCTCTATGTTGATTGAGATGAATTTAAATTGACATGAAAATATAGTCATTCAACTTAAATTTTTTGGATGTATGACGTGGACCGATGAAACAATAGATCTTTTGCTTCTCTATCTTTCATTCACCATTTCATGCATCTTTTAACAATATTTGGATTGTGTCCCATTCATGCAACATAAGCATAGAATTAAGAAGCCTTAGCCCTGATATTTCACCAAGTACCTGAATAAAACAAGATTCATAATAGAGTTCAGAAAACCAATTCTATTCTCAAGTTTTCGGTATATTCCATACAATAATTCTTATCAAATTACCAATTTGCAGTTACTCGCACTACAAATCTTCCGACACACATTTACAGCTAGCATCCAAATAAAAAATGCAGTAGCAAGGAGTGGAACTTGAGTTCATTACTTCAAACCATTTAAAAATTACAATGCAAAGTCGTAAGCAAAAAAAAAAATGACATTGAACAAGAAATTAGCATAGAACTGCCCATCTTGTGGCACATTGTTAAACAACAACAACATCAAGCCTTTAAATCACTACGTGGGTCAGCTATATGAATCTTTTATCTCCATTGGGTTATGTTAAGAGCCAAATTCTCATTAAAATCTAAAAAAAGAAAGGTCATTTCTAATATTTTCTAACCAAATCTGTTTAGGTCTACATCCACCTTTCTTAACATAAGCTAAATCTAATACATCTACTTTCATCATCGGGTCATCGGAAGGCTGTCATTTTATGTGACCAAACCATCTAAGGCAAAACTCTCTAATCTTATCTTCAACTGGAGCTACTCCAACCTTTTCACCTATATGCTCATTTCGTATCCTGTCCCTAAGAGTAAAGCCACTTATCCACCTGAGCACCCTCATCTCTACAACACTTCACTTAATATTATGCTTCTCTTTTAATGGACGACATTCTACACCATAAAGCATTGCATGTCTCACCACCATCTTATAGAATTTTCCCTTCAATTTGAGGAGGATTTTTCTATCACACAACAAGTCTGATGCATTCCTCCACTTCAACCATCCAACTTAAATTCTGCCAATAATATCCTCATCTATTTCATCATCACTTTGAACAATAGACCCAAGATATCTAAAACATGTACTATTATTAATGACTTGATCGCCCAAAGTCACAAACCTTCCACTAGATCTATTACTAGTAAAATTACACTCCATATATTCAGTTTTAGATCTGCTCAAACGAAAACCTTTAGAATCTAAGGATGAGCTCCATAATTCAAGTTTAACTTCAACTCCCTCTCTAATCTTATCAACAAAAAGAATAACATCAACAAAAAGCACAAACCAAGGTACAACCTTTTGCAAATGTTTAGTGAGAACATCCATGACTAAAGCAAAAAAGATATGGGCTTAAAGCTAATCCTTGATGTAATTCAACTGAAATAGGAAAATACTTGGTTAAACCACCTTGTGTTTGAACACACGTAACAAAACCTGCATACATATCCCAAATGACTTGAATATAAGCATTATTAACTCTTTTCTTTTATAGAACTTTCCATAGCACTTCTCATGGAACTTTATCATATGCTTTCTCTAAATCAATAAAAATCATATGAAGATCCTCCTTATTCTCTCTATGCTTCTCCATCAAACCTCTCAATAAATGTATAGCTTCCCTAGTAGAGACCTACCCGGCATGAATCAAAATTGATTTTGAGAAACATTAATATCACGTCGTAACCTATGCTCCATAACTCTCTCCCAAAGTTTTAAATGTATGACACGGTAACTTAATTCCTGTATAATTCGCACAATCGTGTGCATCACCTTTATTCTTAAAAATAAGAATCAACACACTCATTCTCCACTCATCCGACAACTTTTTAGTCTTCACAATAATTGATAAACTAACAACTCCATTACCCCTTTCCATTTCTAATCTCCTCAAACAATTCCAACACTTATTTCAACTACCATAAGGTCTAACACCACCTCGCTCCATTGATCATCATATTCACCTTCCTTCCTTATCTAAACCTGTTAATATCCAACCTTATCATTATCCACATTTCCAAAATGATGTGGAGTAATTAGTCTATGAAATGCTTCATGCTCGCATTATTCGTAATAGTCATAGCCCTTTTTCGAGTTTAGTTTTAATTGTTAAAAACGGGATGACACTTGGTGCTTTTGGGTTAATTATAGAGCCCTTAATGCCCTTACTATTAAAGATTAATTTCCAATCCCTACCGTAGATGAACTTTATGGAGCTATTATATTTTCTAAACTTGATCTACCTTCAGGCTATCATCAAGTTAAAATACATCCTCACGATATTCATAAAACCGCTTTTCAAACTCATGAGGGACATTACGAATTTCTTGTTATATATTTTGGGCTAACAAATGCTCCGTCAATATTTCAAGCATTAAAGAATCAAATCTTCCGTTCATTTCTTTGTAAATTCGTTATAATCTTCTTTGGTAACATCTTGATATATAGCCCCACTCTTAAACTCCATGTTGATCACCTTACTCTACTTTTTCAATGCTTATGAACACATCACCTTTCTCTAAAACTTAATAAATATCAATTTTCTCAATCTTCTATCGAATACTTGGGTCATATTGTCTTCATAGGATTCATCCAACCTAACTCTACTAAAATTATAGCTATAAAAAATTGGCCAGTTCCTTCTCTTTACACCTATGTTCATTCTTAGGTTTCAGGGGCTATTATCGATGATTTATATCTCATTATGCTTCTATGGCTGCTCCATTAACCAATCTTTTAAAGAAGGATTTTTTCAAATGGGACGACATAGCCTCAACTGCTTTTCAAAATCTCAAATTAGCTATATGACAATTGCATCGGTCTTAGTCTTACCTAATTTGTAAATTCGTTCATTTCTTTGTAAATTCGTTATAATCTTCTTTGGTAACATCTTGATATATAGCCCCACTCTTAAACTCCATGTTGATCACCTTACTCTACTTTTTCAATGCTTATGAACACATCACCTTTCTCTAAAACTTAATAAATATCAATTTTCTCAATCTTCTATCGAATACTTGGGTCATATTGTCTTCATAGGATTCATCCAACCTAACTCTACTAAAATTATAGCTATAAAAAATTGGCCAGTTCCTTCTCTTTACACCTATGTTCATTCTTAGGTTTCAGGGGCTATTATCGATGATTTATATCTCATTATGCTTCTATGGCTGCTCCATTAACCAATCTTTTAAAGAAGGATTTTTTCAAATGGGACGACATAGCCTCAACTGCTTTTCAAAATCTCAAATTAGCTATATGACAATTGCATCGGTCTTAGTCTTACCTAATTTTACAAAAACTTTCATTCTTCAAATAGATGCTTTTGAAGTAGGCATTGGTGCGGTTCTTTAATCATCCCATTTCTTTTTTAGCAAAATATTACGCACAAAAATCTCGACATCATCAACTTATCTAAGAGAATTATATGCTATTAGTGAAGCTATTTCCAAATAGTAACAGCATTTGTTAAGCAATGAATTTATTATTCGTATCGATCATCAAAAAAGCTTATGCGAACTTCAAACTCAGGTAATCCAAACACCTAATCAACAATATCATCTTCACAAGCTTTTAGGAGTCAATTTTTTTATCGAATATAAGAAAAGAAAAAAAATATCATCGCTGACTCTTTATCTAGACAATTAGAAGACCCTTCAACTTCTCCTCCTTCCTTACTAACCTTAACTAAATTTTATCTTTTCTCTATTTAATGATATAAAAAATGAATCACTTCACTCTCCAGATCTTCTTTGTATTGTTTCTAAGCTCTCTAATGGCCAGCTCTCTAATAAATAATAATGCATGAAGAATCCTTTCAATTTTTTAGGTGGAGGGTCGTTGTACCGTCTTTTATTTCAGAGAGGCTTTTCCATGATATAAACCTGTAATCTCTAGGGGACAATGGAGGCTACACAAGTTAAACATTCTTCATGTAATAAGCTTCCCAAAACCATCCATCATGTAATGGTAAATAAAGAAAAACTTGGCTTCTACTATACAAATTGTTTTCTTAAACAACTATATAGTAACTTCCAATGTGTAGTTATTCTTCAAGTTTTAAGACACTCACATACAATTGTCCTAAAACAAAAGCCAAGAACATGAATTCATTACCATCAAGCATTAAAAAATTACAAAACAAAGAAGTAAGCATGGTTTCTAATTTATAAATTGATTGTTAAACAAAAAATCCAAAACAATTCAAGGAAAAAAGTAGATAAGGATATATGAACAAAAGATAATTCACTAAAACAATGTAAAATATAATCACGACAGAAGGAACTAACTTTCCACAGTAATTGCAGCACATCAGCATCAATCTTTCCAGGCACTTTGGTAGCAAATATTCTTGCAATTTCAAGTAGCGTGACTGCCATATCTGGAGTTGCCTGGCATTTTATATAAATAATAAATAAGCCTATCAAAAATATAACTTTTAGAGAGGTTATCTTAGAATGGATGTTCAAAATAAAAAGTTACTTCACATTTTACATCCTAAGTATCTCACAAGGCAAAAAATAAAGCGTTCAGAGTTGTGAGACACTTATTCAAATACTGTAGAAATTCTCAGTTTTTAACTAACAGGTACCAAGGAACATGTATGAATGCATGATCGAAAAGCAAGCTAATGTCATCCGTCAAATATTCACTGTAAATATCCACGGTCAAATTTAAACCATTCCAAGTTTTGAAAAACTGAGAATTTCTACAGTATTTGAATAAGTATTATAAATTGGCAGCAAAATGCTCATAGTTATGTATAACCAATTATACTAAACACTTAGGCTTCGTTTGGGATGACTTTTTTACTGCTTTTTAAAGTAGCTTTTTAGTTCAAAAATTTTAATTTTTGAAATTATTTGAACTAGAAAGCTGCTTTAAGAAACAGTAGAAAAAACATCCCAAACGAAGCCTTACTTGCAGGGCAGATGTTATTATAGAAATTATTGGTAACGAAGGAAAAGATATGACCATATATCTATGAATACATTTTTTATTTTAAAATTGCAGAATTAACCAATCTCTCCATTGGTTTGTTACATTTTAGGAGACTGAAAAAATTACTTAAACAAAATAGCTTTATATTACGAACATGATACACATTGTTATTAATGCGCTAGAGGTATAACACACAGAGTCTGGAGTGTGTACCTTAAACCGAGCATGCAGAGTAAGCAAAACATCATTCAAGAGTGCGGAAGGCCATGCTGGGTCAGACAACTCTGAGGCAATGATAGATCTTAATTCCTCAAATGATTCATGAGGGTTTTGCATCCAAATCAAAGCTTTTATAACCATTCCTCTAACATAAACACATTCACATGCAACAGTTGTGCGGACCACTTCCATCAGTGAAGCTAATAAACTTGCAATAGTATCCTTCCCACCAGTTCCATTCAATAATGATGATGCTTTTCGGGAGCCTGCAAGAGAAAAGGAACAGAACCAATCTTAGAAATCTTGAAATCCCTACAACTTAGACTGGATTAACAATTTGCTTTATAAATCAAAAGGGTGAAAATGTTTCTAAACGCAAAGTGGCCACCGTAATTGAGAAGGGAATCCAAGATTTACAAAAAAAAAATTTCAACATGCGAGTAACTTTAATCAAAGAAGCATATTTCCCCACATGCCAACAGATATTAGAGTATGGTAAGATGTATTATGAAAATATTTAAGCAACAGATCTAAAAACCTAAATCTATATAAAACCGAACAGAAATCTTCCTACAGCTAAAAAAGGAAAGAAACCAATCATAGAAATCTTGAAATCCTTATAATTTAGACTGGAATAAGAATTTGCTGTATAAATCAAAAGAGTAGAAATGTTTCTTAAACCGAAAAGTGTCCACCATAATTGAGAACGGAAACAAAGAAACATATTCCCCACCTGCCAACGGATATTAGAGTATGATAAGAGTTATTATGAAAACATTTAAGCACCAAATGTAAACCTAAATTTATAACCGAACAGAAACTTTCATGGCCCACCTCCTGCCCAGCAATTAACACCCCAACCCCCCCCCCCCCCCCCCCCCCCCCCCCAACACACACACACCCCAAAAAAAACAATGCCATCAACTTACTCAAGTCTATCACATATTAGATCATCCATAGCTCATTTCACCTTTCTTTCATAGGGCTATAGATCTATGGTGGTTAACATAACTAGAGCTTGAATCATCTAAC
The DNA here is from genome assembly GCA_016618105.1 of Dendrobium huoshanense. NCBI lineage: Eukaryota > Viridiplantae > Streptophyta > Magnoliopsida > Asparagales > Orchidaceae > Dendrobium > Dendrobium huoshanense. Next base: position 25,598,929 of record CM028348.1, read on the forward strand.
CTTCAATACTGTTCTTACTTCTATATTTGAGTTTCATAATAGTTGAGTGTTTATCATCGTTCACTCATAAGTAAATTAAAGAATAGTCAACATAATTGTCATAGAGCAAGTTTTCACGAAAATTTCTTGTTGAGAATTTCATTTTTCTACACTAGATTATACTGCTAAGTTCATTGTCATTAGCTTACCTTCTCATTATCATAATCAAATGAAAAAACTCTAGATCACAACTTTATTATGTTCTTTACTAACTCATACAGTTGAATTTTCAATGTCAATGCATTTGCATAAGGCAAAGAACAACACTTTCTTGCATTATATTTGTGCATTCTTTATTTTATGCGATAAGCTCTCTTTATTAGTGCTATATCTTTATCATTTCTATCCAATTTTTATGTATAAATAGTCAATTTACTCTGCTTGACAAGCCTACAACTTTAAAGGTGGACACTTTCTCTTATCCTATCATCTAAGTCTTCAAAAACATTAAAATCCAAGATATATATGTAGATATGTACCAAAGCAAGACTTCAAGTATAGTGATCCTTACACAAGTTTACGGGAACAAATTGAGAATCTTACCCTCATGCACCAACAAACCTATCATGATTTCCATCTTAGGTTTGAGGAGTTGAGCATAGTGTTGTATGACACTACCACCTCAGCAAGAATCTTATTCAAGTCATGATTACAAGAACTTATTTAGAATGGCACTTCAACCATGATGATCTTTTTACACATTAACTGGAGCAAATAGAAAGCCTTACCTCATACACTTATCAACCTATCATGAATTTCACGTTAGATTTGAGGTGTTATAGAGCTAGTTTAATGCTATTGTCTCCACAAGCATCTTATTCAATTCATGATCACCCACCTAAAGAAGATGAAGGTCATCTTGCTAACTCTATACCTACACATCCACTTATCAGAACTCGTAATCATCATCGCAGTCTATACCCTATAGGTAATTATGATGATTACCATGAGATCGATGATGCACCTTTTCATCTTCCTTGTTAAATGGAGCAACATCTCAGAAGAGATGATGGCTCTGCTCCACAAGCACCTCATGAACTTTACCCTCACCATTTTGATGAGCCATTATATGTTATGGATAAGCACTACGTTGCCCCATGACAAACGCATTAAGAACCCAACCATGATATTATTAGGAGGATCAAGTTAGATCAATCTAGTTTTGACAGTCGACCTAACCACAAAATCTTCCTTGATTGACTCATTGGCATAGACTAATATTTTGACTGGATACATATATTTGAACATCGACGCACTCAATGTTTCGAGGTTGACCAAGCTTGGTTGCATCAAGACTTGCTCAAACAACCTCAAGCAGAAAAAAAAAAGCAGCCAGGTCATGATCAACTCTTCATGGGATGAGACAAAAGAGATCTTACAACAAAAATATTTAATGCTAACTTGCTATGATCAGCTCCAGAACAATATGACAATGCTTTGGCAAGGGTATATGATCATTGTTGATTTCATGGCTCACTTTAATGAGCTTATAAACCATTGTGATGTGACATAAGATCACAACATCACAGTATCCAATTTTCAATCTAGTATAAGGACAAATTTTTGTCAAGAGGTGTCAGAAGGCTTACTCTCTTAAAGATACATTTTACTTTCCACTCAGTTCTGAGCATTACCTCCAACCCCAATCTGATAAGAGATTAGTACCTCATCTAGAACTAATTCCTAGCCACATGCCACAACTTCCGCCTCATCAGCTCCCAAAGGATCCAATAATCCAAAGGAAATGCTTTTATTGAAACTTCAAGTACCAAAGTATATGACGTTACTTCACATGTGGCAATGCTGGCTATTATGTAAGCATATGTCGATGTTGAAGTCTCCACATTTAATCTAAGGATGTTAACCACCAAAAAGATTATGGTGGATCCCACAGATTTCTAACTCCACTAGGAATACCACCGTCAATTGGCAGTGTAGCTATAATGACCAAAAACTTGTGTAAATAATTTTAAAATGAAAATATGGAAAATATGGTATGGAGCGTTGTGGCGTTGTGCTTGTGATCGTAGCAGCACCAAGGAGCGTCGAGAAAATGCCGTTGCAGTGCTGAGCTTTGTGTTCTGCAGTAACTCTGGGAGCAGCATGCAATGCCAGATTTAGAGTGTTGCACCGCTAGACACTAACATTGTTTTTTATTATATAAATCTTCACTTCATCACCACACCACTCCTCGCCCTCCCTCATTTCTTTAGCTTGTCAGGTCAAAAAAGGAAATTAAGAGAAGAGAAGGAGAGGAGAGAGAGAATGGAGAGAGAAAGGTTTGCAGCATTTTCATTCGTCGATTCTATTTTGAGATTTCTTCTAATCATGGTAGGTAACCTGAATCCTACCTTTATTTTCAGTGGTTTTGTGAATAATCTCCTCCAAATTGATAAAAATACATTTCTCCTAATTTATTGAACTTTGATCCTGTAACTTTTTATATATGATAGATATGATTCTCATAAGCATCTTGACTATAATATTACTGAATTTCATTGGGTGGATTGATAATTATGATTTTTTGAAGCTAATGAATAATATATAAATTGTTGAGCATGTCATAATATATAATATTGTATTGTATAGAGAAAATGATACAACTGATATAATATAAATGTCACATTTAAATGTAAGCAAGGAAAGCAAGTTGTAAACACTATAATTAATATGTGTTGGCTTCTAAAACGTAATGCCCTAAACAAGAGGGTGGGCGACATACTTACCTTTAAATAAAAGGTTGTGATGTAATCATGGATGTTGGCATGTAATTGATTCATTAAATTACACATTCATATGTTTTACTTACGAAACTTGGCACTATTTAATAGACTTTAATTGATCTTCTTATATGTTGACAGATTCCTATGCTTCTTGAGATTATTTTATTTTACTGATCATATTGATTTTTATTAATGTATTGATATTGAATGCTAATTTCATACCAATGACCACTGGTTTTATACTGATAGAGATGAGCAAGCATATTAATATTATTGTCTTGCATTAGAAGCATTGGTAGTTTTGATTGCCTGCTAGGCTATGTGTTCATTATGTAGATTTGATTGATTACTGGTTTAGGAAGGGGACCAATCAAGTGAGATTGATCAGAGTAAAATTTGAGGTTTAGTTTATTATCTTGTATTTTGTGCTATTATTTTTTAACTAGAAGAGTTAAAATAGATAGATGTTGTAGATTGAACTTTTAGTTATTGTATATAAATTTTGAATATTGATGTATGTAACAGATGATATGATATAAAGATGCTTTCGTTGTTTTAATTGATATAAAATAACATTAATGGCTCTGGTAAATTAATTAGAAATAGATGATGCAATTCTTTTGATTTAGATCTTGGGTCATTATAATGTCGGGCACCAAAAATTTGCACCCCGGTTTCATGATAATTTCTTCTTGTTGCAAAAGGCTTAGCTGGCAATGTGTTTGTGCTTGACAGTAACGGGGAGACCTTTTGCCTAACAATAGCCATCTACATAATTGGGGATCCCCTCCGCACCATTTTATGATGAGAAGATTTTTAATGAGAGAAATCTTTTGAGGTACGAATTTTCAGAACCGACAAATTTCTAGCGACTCTACTGTGGATGATTTCTCTTTTCACCTTTAACAAATCGTACGTAAATAGACTATAGTAGTAGCAAAAATATAATTAGTTAAACTTTGAATATAATTTGTAAAATGAATCTTTAATGAACTTATTAAAATCCTCTAAATAGGGTTCCAAAATAGTGCAATCACATAAAAGTTTTGGCTATGTTATTTTGTTTTGTTGAGTCTCTGAACTATGAAAGTATGGGGTGATATATCAAATTATGATTACTAATCTATATCTTTCATTTGCACAGAATGACTCTCCAAAACACTCCTTTTACCGTGCAGTTCAGTCATGGCGCCAACATCCTGCTCGCTAACGACTTTATTAACACCATAGACTCTAGGGCCACCATCCAGTTTATGGGATTATAGTTTTTTGTAGCTAATGCAAAGGCTGTTGTTGTACCTATTCACAGCAAGACCAACCCAGACCGCATTAGAATCCCTAATTCTACAAAAAATTTTGCACGTCATGCGTATTCCATGCAACAAGAGCAAGTCGCTAGAACTGCTATTGCTGAAAAGGTTCCCCAAAAGAAAACCTTAGCTTTGAGAGGCTATTACATCTTGAAGTCCCAACTATGAAGAGGGCTATTGCAAGACAAAAAAAATCTCCCTGGTACTGTCCGGCACCACCACACTACCAACTAAACCTTTGACACCAGAAAGGCATGATCATGAGTCCAAGTGCGAATTTTCGGAGTCCACATGCCACAAGTCAGCTTGTTGTTATGTCCCTCCTACCTAAGACATTTAGACTTTTTTTTTTTTGTTACCTAAGACTTTTAGACTTTGTTCGCATTTCAAGATGTTTATCATAAAGAATTTGCTATTGAGCTTCCCCATTAAGGAGAATCCAACATTATATAGACTTGGTGCATGGATCTTCCCTACATGATTTGCCTCATTACTAGATGATCCCAAATGAACATGCAACATTCAAAACAACAAGTCTATCATTTACTGTCCAAGGGATTTATTCAAGAGTTCTTCCCATGAGCAATTCTTTCTTGTCTTATGCCTAAGAGCGGTACTCGGCATATGTGTGTCAATGACAATGTCATCAATAAGATTACCATTATATATAAGTTTCATATACCTCAACCTGATGATATGTTAAATATGATGGCGGTGATGCCATCTATCTAATATCGAGTTGAGAAGCAAATACCAGCAAATCTACATGTATAAAGGATATGAATGGAAAACAACCTTTAAAACAAGGAATGATATATATGAATGGTTGGTGATGCCATTTTCCATAAACAAATGCCCCTACCTAGTACATTCCTATGAGTGATGGGTAACATCTTACCATCTTTTATAGGGAGATTTTTAATCATCTACTTTGATGACATTCTGATTTTATTATGCTAAGGATGATCATGTGCATCACTTGCAATAGGTTTTTTAGCACTTTTGGAAAAAATTATGTGTTCATCTAAAGAAGTGCTTATTTATGGCATCTTTAGTATTTTTTAATAAGTAGTTATTTCTTACAATGATGTTTACAATAATCTCAACAAGATTAAGGTATTCATAAATTACGAGTGGCCTACTCTAACCGCTATTCAAAATATTCATGATTTTCAAGGGTTATCCATCTTCTATCAAAGATTCATTTGTAGACTAAGCATCGTTATGGCTCTGAGCACCCACTGTCTCAAGAAACATAAATTTCATTAAACAAATGGAATCTCTAATGCATTTTCTAAAACTAAAAAGCTTCTAACAAGTCAGACAATATTGAAATTACTAGATTTCAACAAGATATTTGACTATCATGCAATGCCTCTAGAGTTTTCGTTAGTGATATCCTCAATTAGGAGGGGCACTTGATCACTTTCTTTGGCAATAAATGAACGACACAACAATGATTACAATATCATTCAGACTCTGCACTGTTGTGGACATTATCTCTTCTCATGTGAGTTTGTGATCTACTCTAATCATGAAGCTCCCAAATAACTCAAAAAAGAAGCTCAGTGCCTACAATACAAAATTGGTATAATTTGTTCATGAGTATACTTTTGTTCTTAAGCACAACTATAGCGCTAAGAACAAAGTTGTTAATACCCTGATAGGCCGGTTCATCTTGAACTGGCCCAGAGGCCGGCTCATTACTACATAAGGCGGAACAAGGGGGTCTGCGCCCTTTGAATTGCCGCCCACGTGTGGGGCCAGCTTGGAACAATTGAGGAAGGAGGATTGGGAGGCTAAGGGGAAAGGGAATTTTTGAATGAGAGAGATTTGAATTAGGTTTGGATTAGAAAACTAATTGTATTAAGAGGGGGGATTTGTCTAGGGTTAGTTTGGATGCTTTGATTTGTTTCTCTTGAAGTTTTCTTTGGCGTCTTGGGCTCTAGGCACTTTGTCTAGAGATTGGGAGAGAACGATCCTCCTCTCAAATTGAGGATCAATTGTATCTTACTTGGTATTTGTTTTGGCTTATTTCTCTTCTCGCAATCTATCGTTTTGGGGCTGTTTTCGCCCAGATTTCACAATTCTCTCGCTATTTTCATCAATTAGAGATAGGATTGCTTGCAAACTCAAAGTATTTCCCTTATGGTTACTTGCGAACTCAAGTATTTCCTATAATACCCTATGTAGGATGCACACATTGATATAGATTGAGCATTAAGGTCATTTAATTTGATAAGATCCAATGCAATTTACCCAAATTACAAAGAATTACGTTAAATTTATAAGTCATTGTTTTTTATATGTCTATTCCTGATTCTAACAAGAAACAAGATGACTAACTATTTCAAAGAGCACATCTTTGAATCTTAAATTCCTCACTTTGATATTACCTCATTAAGGAATGCATCGAGGAGGTGCATCAAATCACACTGGTCATGATAAGATAACCATGATAGAGGAGGATAGGTCCTTTTAGCCTAACCTCAAGATGGTTATAGCTCAACTTGTCACTGAATGTCATACAAGTTGGACTCCAAAGAGTGACAAACATAACATTGCTTTATACACACACCATCATATTCCCTAAAACTAGGGAAAAATCACAATATAAATTGTTAAGTCATCCTGCATTATGCAGAACTTTGCCTACATCCTGGTAGTCATTGATAGATTTTCTAAAATGACACTTAATCCTATGTTATAAGACGTCTGATGCATTCCATATAACATCTATAGTCTTTTGCAAAAAAGTTTGTTCGTATGGGCATCCTAAAATGATTAGTTATAATCTTGATGTAAGATTTATGAGCTATTTGTGAAAAATCTCGTGGAAGAAATTTGACACAAAAATAATATTTTCACAATTACTCAACCATAAACTATTGGTCAAACTAAAATTACCAATAGGGGCTTCCGAGATCAGCTAAGGTGCTTAGTGATAAACCATAGCACAAGTAGGAAATTAGGAATCATTTTCTTCCCACCGCAAAGTTTGTCTATAACAGTTATGTTAATAAGTTAATTGGTATAAGTCATCTTCATGTTGTCACTGGGCATGAGCAAAGAAAGCCAATTCATCTTATTGACATGTATGTTTCAAACATTTACAGTGCATTTGCATCATCATTTAAGCAAAAAACTAAACATGCATTACATCAAAAAAGTCAACAAAAATTAACTTTCAGTTATGACAAGTATAAAGCTAATGTTGATACATAGACATGATATATAGAATTAAGAAAGACTTAATTTTAAGTTAAGACACCTTAGACATCAAGGAAATTTTATAATATTGTAACCCTGTGAGGAGTTAACTCTTAGATAATATGCAAGTAGACACTACTTTACTGCCACTTTTGCCAAACTATTACCTAGATTCCCCATCATTCAAATCAAATTTTAGAAGAAACAAATCTTCATCGCATAAAATGGAAACATTCAGAGGTTCCTAGTTCATTTGCAAGATATTTTCTTACTTGAAGATTCATGCTAACTTTTGACGTGCTGACAACGTTGAGATCGCATTTGCTATAAGAAAAATTGTATCTTCATTCTCCTGAGGCGAATGCCTTGAAATCAGGGAGTGCTAACACAATACATAATAGTCATCATCATCCTAAAGTCTCGTTCTCATCTACATAGGGCATGTCTATTTGCATTTTTCTTTCTTCTAAATTTTTATTTTTAATAGATCCTCTCAGGTTTTCATATAGAGAAAATGACCAAAATGATCCATTGACTCTTTATGAAAGACCAAAATAATTCCCAACTATATTAAAGAACTATTCTGATCCCTCAACTCCTTAAAGAGGAACCAAAATAATTCCCAACCAAATTGACATTTAATATAGTTGGGGACCATTTGGTCCTTCATAAAGAGTTAAGGGGCCATTTTGGTCATGTTTACTTTTAAAATATGTTATATTTTGGGGTTTATGTGTTGGTAGGTCCTCTGTTTAAAATTGCGCAATTAGAGGCGCGCCTCAAGGTGCGCCTTTGCGCAATTTGACCAAAAAATGCCTCGAGGCTTACGCAATTCTTCACCTGGCTGAGGCGTACACCTCACCTGGACTGAGGCGCGCCTCAAAGGCGCAATTGCGCAATTCTAGGTGAGGCGTACGCCTCACAGAATAGGCCCCACCCACTTAAAATGAAACCTCTTCCTCCCTTCATCCCGCACGGTCTCCCTCTTTTTCGAAAAAAATCGCTTCCAGCTCTCTGTTCGCGAAACCGAAGGCGTCCCACACGGTCGGCCATCCTTCCCGCCGCCTCTCCCGCCGGCGCCGCCTCTCTCCGGCGAAGTTGAAGTGTCCGGCCACCTTGTAGGAGAAGTCCACAAACGATTTTAGGTATTTTTTTGACTTTTTGGTTAGATTTTTGAAGTGAAAGAAATTATAGGGCTTTAGATTTTTTGAATTTTTTTGTGTGATATTCGATTCTTTCATTAGGGATCATGGTAAGAGACAAGGAAAAGGGGTCTTCGTCATTGCAGAGGGACCCTTCTTGGAAATATAGTGTATAAGTTGACATTGGCGGCGGAGAGAAGAGCTATGTTTATTTGAAATGTAATTTTTGCGATAAAGTGGTGAAGGGAGGTGTTACCCGCATGAAGGAACATCTATCATGCTCGCACAAAAATGTAGCACCCTGTGCAAATGTGCCGGAAAAGGTGAAGGAGGAAATTAGTGCTTATATGAAGAAAAATACCACGGCTAAACACTTGCAACAGAAGCAATTTGATGATAGGGTCAAACATGGCGCTTATTTTGGGAGCGAGAGTGGAAAGGGATATGATTGCATTTTATATGTTTTTTTGTACTTTGGGAGTTTTGTTGAACTAATATTTTGTGATTTTGTACTTTGGGACATGATTTTATTGCATCTACTTTCTTATTTTCCACTATTTTCATATATCATTTAGATGTTTTTATTGTAAGGTACAATATTGCTATTATTTTCTTGCTAAAACCCTTAATTTTTTATTTACGCAATTCTGTGTCCGTGAGGCTTACGTCTCAGACCGCCTCGAGGCTTACGCCTCGCCTCACGGACGAAAACCGCCTCGAGGCTTAATTACGCAATTTTAAACCTTGGGTAGGTCATTTCTTACATTTTGGACATTGTGTTGTGTCCCCTATGCCATTTGATGATGGTTATATAGATTTGAGTAATGAGCTATCCTAACCCTTTATCCCTTATCCTAGCCATTAGCATATTTTGAACCTTTAGATCTCCTAAAAATACTAAAGTTGACTTCCATATCAGCATTTCCCCCCCCCCTCGTTCCTTACTTAACATATTTAAAAAGCCTTTAAAATATCTTAAAAGAATGATATCATGCATTGGAACCACCTTTGAACAAGTAGAAAACAAACAAAACTCTTCACCGCCCCCCACCCACCCTTGGATGGCTATGTATTTGAATGAAAGTTTGTTTCTTTCATTTATCTACTCTTCTTTCTATATTTACCAACTCAACTAAAAGATGACTTAAGAAAAAAGTGACTACAACCTTAGAAAAAGACTTCGAAGAAATAATGATGTCTTTGCAACAACAAACTATTCATAAAGGTCAATTTCAACTTATCCCTATTTTGCCACTAATTGCCTTAAGTCCATCATAGATTAAGATCATTCATAGCTTCCATTTCTTCTTTGCTTTCTTAGAATTAGAAATATCATCATTGTTACATTCTTATTATTATATTGGTGCTTCATAGTAGTTGTGTGTTCATCACTATTTACTTGCAAGTAAAATAAGGAATTGCCAATGTAATCATCATACTTCTGCATTCGCATTAGTTTATATTCGTCCTACATTAGTTTGGATTCATCCTACATTAATTTGCATTTGTTATACATCAAATGCACAAATCCACATGACAAACACATAGGCGCATGATGCTTATATATAAAGGGCTTTAGCTAGTGCATAAGGCAATCGATCTTATCTATAAAATGGGTGATAGAAATAATTTTACCTATAAATTACAGAAAGGTTATTTCGATGGCTGATGAGGACATCAGTAGGAGATTCCAGAATGTCTATCATCGGAAACAGGGCAGAGCGACGGCCTTGATCAGAAGTATTTATTTTTATTTTGCATTTGTGTTTCTTTTATTAGTTGTGACGATTGTACAATTTATCTATTTGTGTTTGAGTTGTAGCCCTGAGGGCATTCTTGTCTTTCTTTTCTAATTGTTTGGAGGCCTATATATAAGGTCCTCATCTTATATGAGAAAGGATGATGAATATTGAATGAAATTTAGTTTTCTTTGATTGATCTCTAAGTGAGTTCATGAGAGGAGAGACCCTAGGTGGGTGAAAGCAATACTCATCAACTGTGGTGGATTCCTAGGTTCGCGGCTCTAATTCTTGCTCTTCTTATCTCTTCCTATCTCCCCATCTCCTCCTCACCACCACCGACCTGCTCCAACTGCTGCCCCTCTCAATCATGAATCACCCCTACCCGACCACCCCCATAAACCCACCGGCCCTTGGGCGCCCCTCCTCCTCCGGCCATTCCCCACCTTGGTGCCACCACCATGCCTCCTACCACCCCCCCCCCCCCCATACCGCTGGTCATCCTCCCTCATCCACCCCTAGCCTCTATCAATTGCTTTGAATGCTTTCCTAATTTAGGAGGACAAAATTTGGAGGGATTTTTAAATTCAAATTCAAATAGATTTGAATTAATCCTTCTCCCAATTTTCCTTCCCTAATTAGGTAACTCCTTTAATCCCTCAAATCTGAAATTAATTTTAGATTTCTCCTTTTGATTTAATTAATTGCTTGGGCCCACAATTCCAAGTAATTAAATCCCCCAAATCCCTCTCCATATGGCCGACCACATCACCTCCCCCCCCCCCCCCTCCTCTTAATGTTGAGTTCAATCTTCATTAAGACCTTCCTAATTTAGCCTACATAATTTGGGAAAGATTTCATTCTATTCGAAATTTAAATTTTGAATTTTAAATAATTTCCTAAATTAACCACATGAAATTAGGAAAGTTTTCAAATTGAATCTAATTTAATTTGCAATTAGATTGGACCTCATTATTTCCTTCCTAATCTTGTTTCATGAATTAGGAAACCTCATTAACTCCCACAAATCCCTCCCCACCCCATGCATGCCACCGGCCCCTCCATGGGATCTCCCTCCTCTCTCCTAATTAATCTCCCTCCACTTGAATTTGATTTTCAATTTTCAAATTCTTAATTCCATTTTCCTACTTTACTAAAATCTGAAACTAATTTCAGATTTTGTATTACTTTCCATCTTCAAACCCAAACCCTAATTCCACCAAAAGCAAACCCCTCTTCCCTTAGCCGCCCCTTCTTCCTTCTCACCTCTTGGAAACCTTCTTGCCTCATGAACTACACTCCAAGAAAGAGGAAGGCCTCCCTCCATCGACAACCCCTTAACTAGTGCATGGTCGATCCGGATCGGGATTGTGGATTCCTCTATGACAATCAAAGTTTAGAGGATATTCATCAATCCACCTTCTTCAACCTCAATCCATAAGTGAATAACTCCATAGAAGATTACATCAATCACATCTTATTCACGTTGGCGTCATCTATTGAAGAGAATCTACCATCCGAAAGTCGGCGGAACATTTGGTATCCACCCACGTCTTCTCCCTCTTTGGCGAACTTTCGTTAGGCTACTACCACAGGTGTCTTCTCAACTTTGGTGGCATCGCTTGGTTTGCTAAGATTCTTTTCCGCTAACCCTATTAGACGAGCTTGAGTGAGGGAAACTCAATGTGACTTTTCTATTTGTTAAGTGTGGATCTCTTGTTTACAATATTTAAGTTTATCTTGATGATTGAGATCATTCTCAAGTGATTGTTATTCTATCTTATAATTGATTGCCTTTACATTATTGAAGGTCTTAAGTCTAAGCATCTAATCTTGTGAAACATTAGTTTATATTGCAAAGTTTAAATCAATTTCTTTATAATCTCTAATGCAATTCCTATTTGTTTCACATCAATGGCTCTCATACCACTATGGAGACAACTTTACCTATAAAAGGGGTTTAGCTAGCTCATAAGGCACTCGATCTTATCTATTAAATGGGTTGATCGAAATAACTTTACCTGTAAATTATATAGAGGTTATTTCCATGATTCAAAATCATGGCCCTCATATCACTATGGAGACAACTTAACCATTACTCCACACCCACCATCCATCATCCATAGGTTCAAATCAACCTAGCCATTGCACTTGAATACACTAAGCACAATCAAGCATTAAAAAGTCATATATACTCAATAAATCATGGGAACCTGAATTTAAATTGAAGGGAAAACCTGATGAGGACATCGAAGATCAACGGCTACGATCGTGTCTATTTATTTTCATGTATTTTATTTGTTATTTGTACTTTTTCATTTCTACCCTCACTTGAGGGCTTTGTTTTATGTTTGCCCTATGGGCAATTGTGTCTTTTTATTTTCCCTCATGTATTTGGCTATTTAAGCCCTCCCCTTCCTCTTGGAAAAGGGATGATGATTATTGATAATGAAAAGTTTCATGTTTTGTTGATCTCTTAGTGAGTTCACGTGATCTCTTAGTGAGTTCATGAGAGGAGAAGCCCGAGGAGGGTAATTCGCAATACCCGCCAATCTTTGGAAGAGTCCGAGGTTCGCGGTTCTTACGATCTCTTTGTGAGTTCGTTAGTTATATCTATCTTTCTCGTATTTTCTTGTTCTTCTCTTTTCTTCCCCTCTTCAACCACAAAGTATTCCCCTAACCCCATTGCCGCCGCCCCTTGGAGTCTACCCGCCGGCCACCCGTACGGCTCTGGCCGGTAACCTCCCCAACCGTCCACTCCTCCCTCCCGCATGCTCCAAATTTGAAATTTGAATTTCGAATTTCGAATTCTTTCCTAATTTGAAAATCCAATTTAGGAAAGTTTTATTTGATAAATTCCAATTTCAAATTAAATTAAATTGGAGTTTTCATAACTTACCTCCACGTCATCACCCACCTTGTTCTTCAAATTTCAAAAATTCAAATTTGAATGAGCTCCAAAATTTTCATAATTGCCAAAATCCAAATAAGGAAAGAATTGGGTTGAATCCAATTCAAATTTCATGACATGAGGAGTTACTAATTCTTATCCTAGGTGGCATCGACTCATTTGGAAAAGCATTGAATTCTCCCCAAAATCCCCTCCCTCCTCCTTGATGCCGCCGGCCCTATGATGGGTCCCCATTGATTGCTTAATTAATTCCCTCTTCCATGTTTGAAATTCAAATTGATTTCAAATAACTTTCCCTCTAATCTTTTAAAACTGAAATTTATTTCAGTTTTCTTCCTAAACCACTCATCCATCTCTCTCATAGGTTATTAATTGCTATTCAATTTTCCTCCTTGATTCCTCTTAAACTGCCGGCCCATTATGGGATGAGTGTTGCTCAGATTTTCTGAGTATAACGTTGCTGTCCAGAACAAAATCCAGCCATAAAAACAGCAAACCTGCTGCCCACGAATCCTGCAGCTTTGCGTTAAACCTGAACAAAATTTTCTGCCTTCACCCAGTAGCTGGCCCACCGTCCAGAGTTTCCTGTTTTGCTGTCCAGGAATGTCCCGCCAGCCACCTGCTCCTTCAGAACTGAGAAATCAGCAATTTCATCCCGCTGATCTGCTGATTGATTAGTCCCCATCGCAGCCCAGAGGTTTCCAACAAATTTCCTTTGCTGTCCAACAATTTGGGAGCTCCCGTTTGAAGTCTAGGACTGCCCAAATCAACAAGAAAACTGTCCAAGAATACCTCCTTGCTGCTGTCAAGTTGCTGTCCAGAATTTTGAAGCCCATAAAACTGCTATCCAGCATCCTTGAGAACCAAAATTGCTGTCCGGAATCTGCTCCAGGCCACCTACTTCCGATCCAACCAACAAAGCACCACCGGAACGTTGTATAACTTCATTCCTTGGGTGAAACTCTTCTCCTAACACTCTTATCTTTCTAGTTTACTTTTCGTTTATGGTTATTAATGGACTCATGAAGATCATGTCAATTATGCGCCGCTAGAACCTAGTAATAGGAAGAGTTGTGTGAGGGATCTTTCATAGCCTAATCTTGTTGTTAGTATTGGAATTTATTGTTGGAACAATCTACGTATGCAATGTTGGATTAAGATGACTATCTTTTGAACTTAACTTCTATGCATGAAAATTAACCTAAGCTAAGTACCACTTAATATTTATCTTATCGTTCAATTCCGCATAAGATCTTACTTATTATTGCCTCTAAATCTAAGCGTGCAAACTTCATTAAGCAAATCATTTTCGCATGAGATTGTTTCACATCAAAACCCCATGAAAAATCTCATGCAAAATTATACAAGTAATAAGAGTGAGATTAAATTTTGAGCAAAAGGCATCTAGTGGGATTGACAACAGGTAGAAATCAACAGTTCAGAGAAAACAATATCATTCCATGGAAAAAAAAAACTTCTGTGATGCTATAGGTCCCATAAGCAGTAACTAACAAGAGAAGCAATTCCAATTATTTGACGATTCTATGTCAACAATAAATATGCAAAACTCCCATTTAGATCTGCCAGATTCTCAAAACTTAGATGTAAAAGTTTGCAAAAATTCTAGAACAACTATGAGATGCTTAGTGACATAAGGGTTACTCTGTATAATAAGAAAGAACTTCAATTTAAGTAGATCTAATACTTTTCATTCTTTGCAAAGAGTGCAGCATAGACAGATACTAGTTTTCACCTAAAAGATACCTTCAGGTTGGCTTTCATGTTGATCTGAATCAATAGAATCAATATTTTCAGCGTATGTATTGAATTGAATTCCTTCATCAACATCATAGGCACCCAGTGCATATGCGGCAGCCCTACTCTTTCCCATTTCCTGAACAACTCGTGCAGCTGCATGAAGTACAGGGCGAGAAAAACTACGGAAAGAACTCTCCAATCTACAAAAATAAAAGAGTTCAAAAACTTTAATAAAGATGGTAAAGAAAAAGCTTATGGGATGTAGAAGTTCTAGACAAGCAATAAAAAAATCTGCCGAATAAGGCAAGCAACACAAAAAATGAATCAAAGAAAATCATGAACCTTCGCATTACAAGTTTAATGAGAGGCTGAGGGCGCCTTGCTTTAGAAGCTTTTTCTTTGGTTGGTTTTGGTGGAAGTCCATCCTCTGATTTATCCTTTGATGCTACAGACGGTGCCTCTGGAAGCTTCAGTATTTCTCTTGTCAGCCGAATCCATCCAGCAGCTCGCTCTTCAGTTCTTAGATGTACAAAAGTAAAAAGTCATCCTTTAGTTCTTAAACATGAGAAACTGAAATAATTTCTCTCTCAAGACAATGCAAACTATCATTACAAAGTAACAAACAAGCACCTTTCAGTATTATCAAATTTTCCTAAGACACAAAGAATTGCCTCAAAACAAACTCTGTCGCTAGGATCAAGAAGAAGTTGATACAAAATAGAGTTGAACTGTGACTTTATATCCGGCCTCTCTGTACAAGCAAATTACTTTTTTAATATAAAAAAATTCAAGTTTTAAGAACAAAAAAAAAATAACTTGATCGTAGGTTTCCAAGAAATGCATTTACCATCCAGGGAACGGGCTCTAGATATCATATAGCACAATCTAGCTAGGGAAACTCTGGCAAGGACATCATGCAAATGTAGAACATCTTGCAAAGCACCTGCTAAAATCATTATTTCTGATTTTTGTTAATAAAAAAAATAATTGGAAATGCAAGCATCCCATTAAGGATATGGAAGGAGATCAGATCAAAGAAAAAAAGATAACATACACAAGGAACAACTTTAGTAAGGAAAAGAACATAGCCCAAATGCCGTTAGGTGAAACAACCAGATATGATGCTTTTGTATTGCCCAATAAGTTAATTTTATTCTCCAAAAAATGATTGCATTTTGCAACTTTGTCCAAACATGCTATTGTTTATTATGTCCATATATTATAATATATTAGAGTTTTCATATCAATTAATTCAAGCCATGAGATAAAAGGGAATTCCAATACAGGAGGCTCCTACAAACTGCTGGCAGAGAAGAGTCAAAATTCAGGATGAACGACTCATGGGCAACAGTTAATACAAGCTGAATTACACACTTAACTTAGCAGAGAGGTTATAACAGACTTACATATGTGACCTCCATGTCAAAATAGGGGAACCTATATATGGCAATCATGCCAGCACTCAATTTTCCCAAGAGGTTTGTTTCCACCATCACAGAAATTCATTTGAATTCAAAACATCCGTACAAAACTCAGAAAATAGTCTTGCAGGTATCAAATTTACTTAAACAACATATTATGTACATTTATTTTGAAAATAAAAGCAAAGGTGCAAACAAAAAATCAGAATCAGGCAGCAAAATTAGAATACAAACAGATAGTAACATGGTTTATTGGAGGACAACTGATAAATAAAGTTGATCACCATGAAAATTAATTAGTAAACTGAGATGATATACTTGGGGATGCAAAACCGTCAAACAAAGGAAATATTTCTTAAGGTGTGCCATATTTTGTAATTAATAAATTCAAGCTTCAAGGTTAGAGACTCAACATAATTTATACAGGGGATGAAAGTTGCAATGAAGAAATGCCTTGATGACAAGACTGATAAAAATTTGGAAGCAGAACGTGTTAGCCTGACAATAGAGTATGATATAGGAACACGAGGACAACTTCTTCTGCCCAGGGCTAAACCAGTTCAAGCATGGGTTATGCTTACACTAGCTCCCCAATGCTAAAAACCCCTTTCTCAAGTTCCCAAGCCTGAAAGATGTGCATCTATGTTAAACTTTAGTTAAAAATATTCAGAGAGATAATGACAAGCAGAAAGAGGCCAGGATTGAGAAAATGTGCACAAGTGGACCTCATTTAAGAAGCTAAACAGTTAAGGCACAACAGTGTTAGAAAAGACTAGCTCACAAGGATTTATCTTGCTCAGTGTTCTTCATAACTCTATTTAAACGTTTCATAAGACCTTTTAATGAGTTTCAAAAGAAACTTAGCATCTGTCTAGGACCCTTCCAGAGGCCAAGCAACCTTTAAGATAATCCTTAGGCCTTTCTTGGTTTGTCTTGGTTTGGATTGGACCAACTCCAATCTAAACTTTTCTCATTCAGGCTCTTTGTCATAATGCTCTTTCAAAATCTTACATGGAGGTTTACAAATGACCTTCAAGGATCATGAAATAGTACTAAATTATTCTAGAGCCAAAATCTAGAATTTTTTTTTATTTGTTTGACCTTGAAGTTAAGCAATGATGTTATACCACATGCGAAGGAGCTTCTTAAGAAAATTAAAAGTGATTGACAATGGAATTACAATTAAGAGCTTATTGAGATAACAAGTAAAATCATTAAAGGTTCTTAGTTGTTAACTTGCTTAGGCGAAGGAGTACAAGTAGATTAACCAAAAACTCATGGATAACCAAGGATAGTATCAATACCAAAAGCTATTAATCAACAATCCGTAATTTAATAACGAGAGTTTCACCTTGGGGATTGATCACTCAACTACACTAGGCTTAGCGGGAGAAGATCTTCAGCACACCGAACGATGCCATGAGGAAGGTTGCAACGCCGATGGTCTTGAGCCACGGACGGATAGCCGTTGACGGTCCACGAATAGTCCTCGAATTGCTCGTCGATGACGTCTACGAGCGTGGGGAGGATGCGATTCAAGTAGTCTTCAACGGTGTCGTCGAAATCAAAGCCCACATCAAAGAACGGTGATTGGTGGATGTTGACTTGACCTCGATCGTCATGCACAAATCCAAAGTTCCATTCGGATTCCGCCATGCATGCTTGCGTCGGAGAATCTTCCACACGAAGAGAGGAAGAACGTGGTGTTGAAAGAGAGTACTTGTCGTTTGATAGGATGGGAGAGGAGGGGAGAGGGCCGGCGGGAATCTCAAGGAGAGAGGGTGGGGGCCGGCGGGTGCAAGAGGAGGAGGCTAGGGTTTGAGGGAAAATTGGTTTTGGAGAATTATGGAAGGGATTACTCAAATCTGAAATTTAATTTCAGTTTGAGTAATTTAGGAGGGAATAGATTTGAATTTGAACTTCAAATCAATTGGAATTAAGGCCTTGATTAGGGAATTAATGGGGGGGCTTAATAGGGGGGGGGGGGGGTGGCCGGCGGTTTCAAGAGGGGAGGGATTAATTTAAAACCTGAAATTAATTTCAGGGTTTAAAGGAATTAGGAGGGAAAAGTAATTTGAAATTGATTTCAAATTCAAGCGTCATCAATGCCTTAATGATGGCATTAATGGGGCTCCTCCAAAGATGAGGCCGGTGGCATGCTAAGGGGAGAGAGAGGGGAATTCAAGGGAATAAGCTTCCAATTTAGGATGATGACGTGACAATAGGTTTCATAACTCCAATCTAAATCAAATTGAAATTGAATTCCATCATGAAAACTTTCCGAAATTGGACTTCCAAATTAGGAAAGAATTTGAAATTTGAAATTCAAATTTCAAATTTGAGGCAAGCGGAAGGAGGGGTTGGACGGGTGGGGGAAGTCGCCAGCAAGGTGGCCGGCCGGGACCGTGGAAGTGGCCGGCGGCGGGCTTCCAAGGGGCGGCGGCAACTTGGGTTATGGAGGGATTTTCTTGTGGTGGAGAAAGAAGATGGAGGTGAATACGAAGGAGAAGATAGAAAACCTAACCACGAGCCGCGGACTCTTCCAACGACTGGTGGGCCTTGCGATTTGCTCCCCTTGAGCTCTCTCCCTTCTCAAGCCCTCATGCAAGAAGAAGAAGTAGAAACACAGATTTTTTTATTCAAATATTCATTAGCTATTACAAGAGGAAAGACCCATATATATAGGTCTCAAGCATACATGAATAAATAAAGACTAAATTGCCCTCAGGGCCCCAACATGACTCAACTCAACATAAGGGTACAATAGGAAAATATAAAAATAAAAATGCATAAACAATTAGAAAAATAAGCTCTGAATCGTGGCCATCGATCGGTGATGCACATGTTTGGACTTTGGATCGATGTCCTCATCATTCTCCCCAGGTGGGAGAAAACTCGACCCCGTCGAGTGAAAATCTATGGAGCTCTCGTACATCTCTAAAAGATATGGATCCAATCTCTGTAACTCATCGCGATCAATCCATGTATCCTCGGTCACCGGCTTCCCTTTTCAATGAACTAAGTACCTGTGGTGCCCGCCTTCCTTCATGGAAATGACTTCATCGTTAAGTATAGCTTCAACCTTCTCCGCAATAGGTAAGTGGGGTGAATCGGGGAGTGGGGGTAGGCTGGGGGATCTCACTAGGTGGGTTCTCAAAAGGCTCAATTTGAAGTGGATTATTGTGGTTCAGCTCTGGTCCCTCAAAGGTTACTAGATCTTCTATATTAAATGTAGGATTGATGTTAATACCTTTAGGAAGGCCCAGCACATCAGCATTGCTATTTACCTTTGACATTATCCTAAAGGGTCCGGCGCTTCTAGCATGCAACTTCTTCACGGAGGGATCCGTACCATCACAAAGTTTCTAACCTCAAATTCTTTAAATCTTTTCTTGTGATCTGAAATAAGCTTATAATTGGAGTTACATTGTTCAATTCTTTTTTAAATTTCTTTATAAAGCTCCTGGAGATGAGATGCAAATGCATATGCAAAAGAACTGGTATGCATGACAAATGACACGAATCAAGGCTTACACAAAAGTTTTAAACAGAAATAACTTGGAAGACAACATACTACAAACACACACACAACATACTAACTCACACGAACACATAGCTAGAAAGGGGGATGAGTCACACAAAAAGGGGTCTAAAGTGTTCGGTCTAAGGGGACTGGTGTAGGAGGAGAAATGAAGACGTTCTTAGCTACCAGGGTACTTCTATGGGAAGTCTGAGTTAAAGTCGTAGGTAGTCTCCTAGGGTCGACAGTGTCATCTAGTAACTTCATCCAACTAGGAGAGGGATTGTCCTTAACAGGGAAGGACAAAATCATAGTGGGCAAAACAAATGAACCAGGAACAAGGTAAGATGATTGGTCCTGACTCACAGCCATAATGGGATAGCTAAACGAGTCACCAGCAGGTATGGGACTTAAGAAATGGGGTATGGTATCCATTACAGAAGTGAGCACAACAGCTAGATTGGTGATATGACGGTGTGGGTTAAGACTCTCTCTAACATAAAAGTCGGTACGATGAGTGGTGAGATAAGTCCAATCAAGAAAAACACGCTCTTTCAAATACAAATCTAAAGGGGCAACTCCTAACATAGACTCCCATAAAACAAGAGGATGCTCAATTTTCAAAATAGACTCAAAATTGTTCAGATTCAACTGACTGTCATCCAAATTCATGTTAATAATCTTAGTAGGATCAAGTTCGGGGTCAATTAAATTAGAATCTTCCAAATTTAATTCCACAGGGTTCAAGGTCAGATCAGTGACGTTCGAGATCAAATTAATATCCTCCAGGCATACTTTGTCCAAAGACTTATCCTCGAAGAGACTAGGGTCGGGGTGGGTTAAGGTGTCGACGTTTACAGGTTCTAACTTTCCTAGCTCAGGGTTTAAGTCATTCTGGGAGTCTGATTCAATCACTTCTGTTCCATCCTTAAAGAATTCTTCGTCACCAGTGATATTACTAGCATCCACGAAATGGATGCACTCAGTCTCAGGTTCAAGGGACCTCATCGTCTTAATGTCTTCATTTATTATAATCATACTTGCAGGGTCAAGGACTAGGGAGGCTGAAGGTTGACTGGGATGGCTAGAAGTAGGTCTAAGTGGAGAGTCATAAGAGATTGGTCTAATAGAAGGCCCAGTAGAGGGTCGGCCATCAAGGTTAGGTGAAGACCTATAGGGTGAGGCAGCAACCCGGATGTTACTAATGGGTGGGTGGTCTTGACCACAGTAAGGTCCACGGTTTGTTCTGTACAGGGTAGGGTGGTGCTCTAAATGACGGTCACTAGGGGTAGGGGTATTGAGAGAGTAATATCCAATGGTTTGATGGGCAAGGGGAGACCTAAACTTAGAATCAGCAGGTTGTCCATAGGTAGAGGGTCTATATTTTAAGTTGAGTTCTCTCCTCATGTCTCTCCAATTAGAGGTAGGATACTCACCGCGAGACTCTTTATGATCTTCCAATCTTGCCCAAAATTGAAGAGCTCGTCCTTTAAGGTGAGACCTAGCGATGCTAACCTGGTGGGATTCAGGGATATGACATGATTCAAAATAGTCATCTAGTTGTTTGGCCCATTCCCTAAAATAGTAAGGCTCCGAGGAACCATCAAAGGTAGGCAAACGATAAGGTGACTCTAAGTGAGGTTGTGGAGGCCTAGGCTCATGTCTCGGGTGATAAGCTGAGTGGGGCCTGTAATTAGAGTAGGGATAGTCAACGGGTTTCTCTGTCATAATCCTAGTCATATTGCCCACTAGGTTAACGATCTCATCTAATCTCTTTTGGAGTCTTATCGGGTCCATCGGGAAGTGTCAAGTGATACTCAAAGAAAATTGGGTGTAAGGGGACACTAAGGAGGGCTTCTAAGTCAAAGGCAGTGGCAAAACCCAACGAAATGCTTGCTGAAAAGGTAACTACAGCAGCTGGAAAGTTCAGGGCAGCAAGCACAAATGAGGGGTGAAGTTACCTAAGTGATTTTGGCAAGGTTCCAAGGCGTGGACAGCACCTAAACAGTGACTCTAGGTTCACTAACGGAAGCCTAACAGCTGCAGGAATGAGTGGACAGCAACTTAACACTACCTAGAATTCATTCTAAAGGCCATACTAAGTGCAGAAAATTAGTGGACAGCAAGTTAAGCAATGGGCCAAGTTGTCTAAGTGTTTAGGAGGGGTTCTAAGGTGTAGACATCACTTAAACATTAACTTAAAGTTCACTATAGGACGTCTAAAAGCTGTTGGAACAGTGAGGACATCAGTGAAACCTCAAGGTGGAGTTGTCCTATGCACTTAGAAATGCTACAAGTTCAAAGGCAGCAAAATGACACTAGCTAGGATGACTTAAATGCTCGTGACAATATGCAGGAAATGTAAAAACAGCGGCTAAAATAGAGAATATTTTGAAGCTACGCAATGATATGCATGCAAAATTAAAGCTATAACGAACGGTTAAACCCTAGGATGTTTTTCTAACATGTCATGCATGCCTACCATGCTCTGATACCAAGATGATGTGATACCACATGCGAAGGAGCTTCTTAAGAAAATTAAAAGTGATTGACAATGGAATTACAATTAAGAGCTTATTGAGATAACAAGTAAAATCATTAAAGGTTCTTAGTTGTTAACTTGCTTAGGCGAAGGAGTACAAGTAGATTAACCAAAAACTCATGGATAACCAAGGATAGTATCAATACCAAAAGCTATTAATCAACAATCCGTAATTTAATAACGAGAGTTTCACCTTGGGGATTGATCACTCAACTACACTAGGCTTAGCGGGAGAAGATCTTCAGCACACCGAACGATGCCATGAGGAAGGTTGCAACGCCGATGGTCTTGAGCCACGGAAAGGTTGACGGTGGTGGAGGAGACACGGACGGATAGCCGTTGACGGTCCACGAATAGTCCTCGAATTGCTCGTCGATGACGTCTATGAGCATGGGGAGGATGCGATTCAAGTAGTCTTCAACGGTGTCGTCGAAATCAAAGCCCACATCAAAGAACGGCGATTGGTGGATGTTGACTTGACCTCGATCGTCATGCACAAATCCAAAGTTCCATTCGGATTCCGCCATGCATGCTTGGCGTCGGAGAATCTTCCACACGAAGAGAGGAAGAACGTGGTGTTGAAAGAGAGTACTTGTCGTTTGATAGGATGGGAGAGGAGGGGAGAGGGCCGGCGGGAATCTCAAGGAGAGAGGGTGGGGGCCGGCGGGTGCAAGAGGAGGAGGCTAGGGTTTGAGGGAAAATTGGTTTTGGAGAATTATGGAAGGGATTACTCAAATCTGAAATTTAATTTCAGTTTGAGTAATTTAGGAGGGAATAGATTTGAATTTGAACTTCAAATCAATTGGAATTAAGGCCTTGATTAGGGAATTAATGGGGGGGCTTAATAGGGGGGGTGGCCGGCGGTTTCAAGAGAGGAGGAGGGATTAATTTAAAACCTGAAATTAATTTCAGGTTTTAAAGGAATTAGGAGGGAAAAGTAATTTGAAATTGATTTCAAATTCAAGCGTCATCAATGCCTTAATGATGGCATTAATGGGGCTCCTCCAAAGATGAGGCCGGTGGCATGCTAAGGGGAGAGAGAGGGGAATTCAAGGGAATAAGCTTCCAATTTAGGATGATGACGTGACAATAGGTTTCATAACTCCAATCTAAATCAAATTGAAATTGAATTCCATCATGAAAACTTTCCGAAATTGGACTTCCAAATTAGGAAAGAATTTGAAATTTGAAATTCAAATTTCAAATTTGAGGCAAGCGGAAGGAGGGGTTGGACGGGTGGGGGAAGTCGCCAGCAAGGTGGCCGGCCGGGACCGTGGAAGTGGCCGGCGGCGGGCTTCCAAGGGGCGGCGGCAACTTGGGTTATGGAGGGATTTTCTTGTGGTGGAGAAAGAAGATGGAGGTGAATACGAAGGAGAAGATAGAAAACCTAACCACGAGCCGCGGACTCTTCCAACGACTGGTGGGCCTTGCGATTTGCTCCCCTTGAGCTCTCTCCCTTCTCAAGCCCTCATGCAAGAAGAAGAAGTAGAAACACAGATTTTTTTATTCAAATATTCATTAGCTATTACAAGAGGAAAGACCCATATATATAGGTCTCAAGCATACATGAATAAATAAAGACTAAATTGCCCTCAGGGCCCCAACATGACTCAACTCAACATAAGGGTACAATAGGAAAATATAAAAATAAAAATGCATAAACAATTAGAAAAATAAGCTCTGAATCGTGGCCATCGATCGGTGATGCACATGTTTGGACTTTGGATCGATGTCCTCATCAAGCAATCCCCAATCTTTTGCATAGAACTCCATACCTAGCATGCATTATTCATTACCAAATTAAATGAAAGATGCTCATCCCTTAAATTTCTAAATTTGGGACATTCTCTTTGGTTTTCTCTAGAAGTTGAAATGTTTATTCCTTGTATATTTGTTTGAACCCAATTTCCCAATTTTTTTATGCGCAATTTTCTTTCTTATTTGACCCCAATTAGACTGGAGGTATCTTTCTTTTGGCGTCAAAGCCAATGTTTACTCATTTGACCAAATCAAATAAGTCATATCCTCTCCTTTGGCGAGTTTGGCCTCAAAGTCATGGCCCGCCTACTTTACCCAATTAACTAAAAGAGTTTGTTATCTACACCCAAACTCTAAATTCATCACCTAGGCAAAAAAATGTAATTTCATCTTTCACCTAAAATTAAAAAAACAAACATGTAGGTCTCTTTAAGAGACTTTCTTTTGAAATCGCCTAGCACAATTAAATGAATTCCACAAAATCCTTGAATTGAGATAACATTTTCAGTCAACCCCATCAATAACTAAATCATTGAGAGAACATTTTCATTCATCTATGCCTTATCTTCTTCACTCATGGTCTCAAGCATATGCACACACCCCATGAGTTCCTTTCAAATTTTGGGTTGGATTAGAGCACCACATCTTCGTTCTCCAAAGCACAAAACTATTTGACTCATTAAATTACTCCATCTCACTTCATGACTATTTTGTTTCTCATTAATCTTAGATAGATCACTTGTTAAGAAAAGTGCATAACCTTTATGCATGAACTTTAACCAAAAAAGAATATAATGAACCAGAAAGCAATCACAAAAGAGAATAAGAGATTAAGCACCACCGAGACACTAAGATTTATATGGTTCAATTAAATAATCCTTTCATGCAACACTCACTAGACCTTACCATAGTACACTAAACTTTCATAAAGAAGCCCAAGAATGCCTCAAATATAAGTTTAAGTCACACAACAACACATAGCTCTAAGAAAAAGCTGGCCAAGTTACCTAATTGTTATCGCTTGTCCTCCAAAATCTCATCAATCGATCCATGTTGCTACCGCTAGAGAAGTATGCATAAGCAACCTGCTATTGATACCAATTCACAGAGAAAACTAAGAGATTTAGCTTTCATGTCATCAGGTCTCACATGAGATAAACATAAATTGAAAGGTTCCTAACCTGCGGCCCAACTATATGCATGAAAAACTAATAGAATCATTAATCACTATCATATGCAAACTCTAAAAAAAAAAAAAAGCGAGAGATTTATCTTCACTTGCCAACCGAAAATCGACCAGAGATTTGAGATCCCAACGTGTAGTCTGATAAATTTGTAATACTTCACACCCAAATCAAGATTCCATACACCAGATGAGCAAATCCCGAGAAAATCTCAAGCAAACTTCAACATCAAAATACTCCATTGGTAGTTTCACATTCAAAATTAGCTAAGGAATGTTTCATGGCAACACATATTCAGATAATGTGGAACGTTTGTTGCACCAAACACAACTATATTACGCCCAAGCCAAACAAACTTTATGCCGGATAAGCCTATTCCTAGAACTAAAGCCTAACCAACATAGGGCCAATTTGGACTACTCAATTGAGGCCTACAAGAGAAAATCTAATAACAAAGGTAGGGTGTCAATTTGAATTGGTGGGTCATATTTAGGTTTGACCTTAAGTTGACCCAACCCAAAAAATGTTTGACCCAAACCCAACCTTTTTCTCATATGAGTTAAAATGTTTAGCACAACATTGACTCGACTCAACCCATTTGACATATTATTATATAGATCATGAAATTTTTTTAGATCAACATGACATGTTTCATCCAAATACAACCCGTTTTCAGAAACTAACCCGTTCATCCAAAACTCGAATTTCAATTTCAAGTTAAATTTGGACTTTCGGGTCTACCCAAACTCAACCAAAAAATTAATTGAGTCAATATTTCAAACCCAAACTCAACTCAAATAATAATCGGATTACTCAAACTTCAAATTTTCAAGTCATATTTGGCTCAGCTTATCAGATTAAGTCATTTATTAACACAATTAAGTGAAGGTAACAATCTAATGAAATATGTGGAACAACTGAACAGAGATAATCTAAGCCTCAATGGTAACTGAATTTCAGAACATGAAAGCACAAAACGAAAGATTATGGACAGCAAGATGAATTTATTTATAATATAACTAGGGCATGGGCAATGACGTAGACTAAATTACAAATAACCAGAAACAATGCAACTTGGCAAGCTGCAAAGAAGCAGAAATGAGGAAAGCATTCTGTTAGAAAAAGGCACTGGGATGAACCAGCAAAATGAAGTCTGATGACAATAGAACAACCCTTTTCCTAGGAAATGAGTAAATTCAGTTCATTTTTATGGAGGATAAAGAGAGAAGGCAAGCATAATAGGGGAAGAGAATTTCAGTAGCAGAACAAAGTTTCTCTAAGACTATAAATCATCTTCTACTACAAAGAGGGTAAGAAAATAGTAAACTGTAAAAGAACAAAAAAAAGCAAAGAGAATAAGTAAAAAAGAAGAAAAAGGTATATGTCACTACCACATAATCCAAAACCCGTTGCAGAATCATAAAATTAAACAACTAATTTTCACTTTCATATAGCAATACTTTCAAATATACAGAAATCAGATGCTGAAGAATAGGATAAAGGATTGTGGTTGCACAAATGTCAGAGAAGAGGCGCATGAGTTTTAATGCTAAATCTTACTACAATAAGAATAGCTACACAAAAAGGAAAAGAAATATACCTCCAGGCTGTGCAAGCTTTCCTGCAAAATAAGATGGAAATATGAAACATGTTAGCTTATGAGCGAAATATAACACAAATAACCTGGCATAAATTTACTGGATCATGTGAAAGACAGATGGGTGATGAGGATTTTTCACACTGCACTGTTCTTCAACATCCATGCCCAATGCAAGAATGAACTTAGGAGTAATAAATGAAAGTTGGAAGTACTGATTGTGATAAATAATGTGGAATGTAATCATATAAAAAATAGACTAACCCAAAGCCATAGCTACAGAATAAGGATCTCTCATGGCTATATCAGAGATGATGGCCAAAGAATGCCTCACTGCAACTGGATCCGTGAATGAAACCCTAAAATGATTGCACAGTAAAATTAATGAAGGTGAGAATCTCCTGGAACGAATTCAGAAGTACTGTACATAGTAAAAAGCCTGAATACATCAGACGCACTACCCTATTGTCAATATATAGATAATTCACTAGTTCGAAAGAAGGCTACAAGTAATTATAAATGCAAACTTATTTAGGTAATTCAAGAGATTTAGCAACGTGGAAACGAAGATGATTTTGATCAGTCATCTGTTTCTATAGAACCGTTAAAATTGAATTCTGCATATCAATAACTCCACAGGTAAAAAGGTGAACACACTTGACAAGAGAAAAACATGCTCATATTGGGTATATCATGGTGAAAACAATCAAACACAAACTAACCAACAGAAGTATTTTTAAGCAGGACACTTGTGACAAAAAAATGCAAGAACTAAGAAGATTACTCTGAGTAACATAGCCGTTGCAAAAAATGAGAGAAAAGATGAACAAAATTAATCGTAAATGCCATAATGATATATCTTAATAAGTGCAAATGTAGATAGTTTTGAACAAACAACTCTCTCCTATCATCACCTATAGCAGTAGACATCTTCACTTGACCATCAAGGGACACATGCTCACAAAATATTATAAAACAACAACAAGGCCGGCAATATTGTATGGATTCGAATGTTCTTTTGTAAAAAAGTTGTTGATATCTAACTAGAGTGTGGCTAAAATAAGAATGTTAAGATAGATGTGACAAAATTAGGAAGGATAAATTAAGGAAAATCTTTTGAAGATAAGATGATTGAAAATAAATTTGGGCGTTTTGGACATATGAAATATGGGAGAAAATGCACCAATTTGATGAATTGATAAAATTAACATATAATTAGAAAGAGAATGTCTAAACATAAGATTACATGAGTATAAGTGGTTCAAATGATTTGTGATGAATAGGTTAACACCTCAAATAACACAATAAAAACGAATGAAAAATGAGAATTCATAAAACCAAATCCAAAATAGTTGGGTTAAGGCATCAAGGCTGATGATGGAGCTTAAGAAAATAAATCCATTATAACACAAAAAAAAATGCAAATCTTCAAAAAATGATATTCCTCGCATTATACTTAGGACCATCACTAACTAAATCACCTCCAATGGAAAAAGAATGTAATCATTTTGATCCATCAATATCAAAGGAATTACTGTAACCCAACCTGATGAGGACATCCGCAGAAGGTTCCGACACACGTACCATCGGAGAGGTCGTCGAGCGACGGCCATGATTCAGCAGCTTTATTTTTGAGACTTTATTTTATTCATGTCATTTGTATTTCCTGTTTTTTCCATTTGTACCCCTATGAGGGAAGTAGTGTTTGTTGTAGCCCAAGGGCAACGTCGTCTTTTATTTTCTTATGTTTGTTGAGCCTATATAAAGGCTTGATATTTGTATTGTTGGATTATTGAATTGATTGAATGAAAATTTTCTACCATTTGTTCTCTTTGTGAGTTCAAGAAGATCTCTTGGTGAGTTCTTCACTTGAGATCTCTTTGTGAGTTCTCTTAGTGTTTACATCCGTAGATCTCCCCCTCATCCACAAAGAGTGTCGTTCATACCAACGAGTTGGAAGAAGCCGGCCCCCCTCCGCATTTGTCGCCTCCTTGGGATCCCTCACCGGCCAGCCACCTGGCCGCCGGCCTTCCTCCCCCTCCACCACCACCCTCACCTCTCCCTCCCCAACCCTCCATTGAAATTTGAATTTCAAATTTCAATTTCTTTCCAAATTTAGAAATTTCTATTTATGGAAAGTTTTTGAATGAATCCAAAATTTTAAAATTAAATTGGTTTTAGATTTAATTTAAAATTTTCCTAGTCATCTTTTTATTTTTGGAAACCCCCTCCCTCTCTCCCGAAATTTCTCTCCCTCTATTCATCCCGCCACCCCCTCCTCTTTGGCTCCCCACTAATTGCCCTCATTTCTCCTCTAAATCTAATTGAAATTTGAATTTGATTTCACTTGGATTTCCCTCCCATCACATTTAAAACTGAAAATTTATTTCAATTTTCACATCTAGCTCTCTCCCCTCATCTCTCCTTACCGCCGGCCTTCAATGGGCTTTTCCCCAATTAATTCCCTCATTAAGGAATTAATTGCAATTAAAGCTTGAATTTGAAATTCAAATCCCTCCCTCCAAAATCCCTAAACTGAAGTTAATTTCAGTTTTCCAAAACCCAACTTCCCCTCTCACCCTAACTCCACCGCCGGCCTCCCCTCCCCTTCCACACCCGCCGACTTCCACCTTCCCCTTTGGAGAACTTCTCTTGGTGGCCACCCAACATCACTCCATGTCGCATGGCGGATCCCGAGCTAGAATGGGGGCTTGTGTTTGATGCCCAAGGTAACCTCGACGTACTACGATCCCCTTTCTTTGACGCGGGATTTGAATCCGACGAAGACACCGTGGGAGATTACTTGGATCGGATTCTCCCGACCCTCATCCAAGTTCTTGATAGACAACGTCCTGACTACAATTGGACCATTGACGGCCGGTCTTCCACACCACCTCCACATCCGGCGCCTTCCTCTCCTTCCCTACGGATCTACGGCACCGTCGCCCTCGGAGTGGTTTCCTTACTTGTGTGGTTATTCTTCTTCCAACAAACCTAGAAGTAGGTAAATGAGCGTAGCCTCAAGGTGAGACAATCGCTTTGTTAACCACCGGATTCTCGTTGGCTTTTCATTTGCTTTACTATTTATTACCGTCATTATTTTATAGATCTTGCTAATTTAGGTGTAGACTCTTGCCTAAGCGTAGTTGAATTCTAAGATCTTTGAGAAGCTTCAATTGTAAACAACATTAAGATTGCAATTTCACTATTTGAACAAGATTTTTATTAATTTTCTAAATCCAATTCCTGGTATCACATCACAACCACTAAATAAATCCCCTCAAATAGTAGCTACACTCCAATAGGTGAATAACCTACCACCACAATCCTATAGGTTTCTATTATAACACCCTAATCCAATAACATTTCTACATTTTATCATGGCTAGTGGTCGCGAAAGATCATAGCTGGATGGGGGTAACTGCGGGTAGGTTTTCTTTTGGGAGTGAGGGAGTACCATTGTGTGGTATTATTGAAAGGTGCTAGTACAGTTGGGTGCTCCGGTTAAATACAATTTCATAGTTGGAACAATTTGAGCTAATATAATTCAAGGCTTTATCGAATTTACTGTTTTTCACAATGGTTCCCCGCTTGCGTAAAAGCTTATCCCTACAACCAAAAGATAAGACTTGTTGGTCCCCATTCAGAATATCAGCTATTCCTTTTTTTTTAATTAGCGAATATGAAAATGCAATTCTCAACTTCGTTTGATATAAGAATGATGGATATGAAGACTTAGTAAACCAATGACAAGAAATGAAACTTCAAGGACAACGAAAGTATCATGCATCTGACAATAGAATTGGAACAAGATATCTTCCTACCCTTGTATAGCTCTGTGCAAGAATGCTGGATTTCCAGGATCGAGAGGAAGCCTTCTCAAGGCACTAATAGCAGCATATTGCAAATTGTTCTGAATATTAGCCTGCAAATATAGAATCAGATATCCCATTACGATACTGAAAAAAAATGCTGAACAGACCAAAAAAATAGCATTTTTCCAACATATCACTAAGACTGTTGCTCAAACTCAGCTACAGTAACAAATAAATTTTCCATCCTCATATATTTCTAATAATATTGATAGTCAGCACTAAAGCTTCAAACTGAAAGATCATGACAAATAATATTGATAGTCAGCACTAAAGGATGGCAATCTTGTCTTCAAAAGGACTAACTTATCATGAGCGCCTACCATTTCTTTGTATATCAGGTAACAGGCATTACATGTTTTCCAGCCGTAACCCCAAATATAGAAGCTATAACTACTAAAAAAAATAGGATGGCAAGCCAACTGCGTGATCTATATAATCAACATTTGATTTGGTATTTAGGTAATTCAAAGGGAGGAAAGTGCAAAAAAAAAAGGTTAAAGTAAGAGACTGAAGATCATGAGAACCTGACTGCTTCAGCGCATTAAGAGCGAAAATATTAGGATTTTATTTAAAGAAGAAAACATAAAAAAGGCACTCATTTGTGAAATTATAGCAGGAGAGTTTTAAAGAAAAGAATTCCTACAAAGAGAAAAGAACTAAATTATCAAATCTACAAATTACATAAAAAGTTAGTTGAAGCTAGCAATGAAGAAGATGCCTTCAAATTCAGAAGAGACACCAAATTAATTTTACAGAGTTACACGATCTATTGGAGAGCATGATCATCAAATCTTTAAAAAGAAACTTCGAAGACAAAGGATTCAATAAATTGAAAAAGAAATAATATGGTACCAATATTTAAGAATAAGAAAACTAAAAATTATTATGATTATAGATGAATTGAACCTTCAAGTCATAGGGGGGATGGTTGTTAATAGAATAATGGTTGAGAAACATTGAATCAGTATTAGAGAATTAATGTGATTTTATGCTAAAAATAAAAATAATGGAGGATTTTATAACGAGCATGATTAGCAAATCAAATCATTGAAAAGAAACCCATAAGGCCACAACAACAAGCCTTTATCCCACTATGTGGGGTCAATTACATGAATTATTTTTCTCAATTGTGCCCTATTAAGAATCAAATTCTCATTTAAATATAATAAAGAAATGACATTTTTAATGCTTTCTAACCAAGCCTTTTTAGGTCTACCTCTACCTTTCTAAACATAGGTCAGATATAATACAACTACTCCCCTAACAGGGTCATTGGAAGGCTAACGTTTTATGTGAACAAACCATCTAAGGTGACTCTCTAATCTTATATGCCACTAGAGCTACTCCAACCTTCTCATGCCAAAAGGATTAAAATGATTGGAAAAATTATAATAACAATATTTTAAGAATAAAGAGATTTGAAAAATTATGATGATTATCGAGAAATTGAGTATGAAAGTCATATAATGATATTATGGAGAGAGTATTAGAATAAAGGTTGATAAATATTGAATCAATATTAAAGAATCAATGCGGCTTTATGCAAGATTGTTATGCCGGTCCACCTTGGACCGGCTCAACCTGGACCGGCCCAGCCGGTCCGGGTTTTCTCCAGGCGGAGACGGCCCAGAGACCAGGCGGAAGATTCAAAGGGGGCTGGGGTGGGTTCCGCTTGCAATTCAAACATGGTTTAAGTATTTTTGGAGGGAGAAGGAAGGGTAGAGAAGTCCTTTTGCTTTTATTTTGAATTAGATTGTATTAATAGGGAGTTATGAGAGCATTAGGTTATCATCTTGCATTTGAAATAGTTTTGGGTTCTAGGTCTTCTTGCTTGGGCTCTCGGCGTTGCCGGAGATTGTGGGAGAGTTGTTCTTCCTCTCGAATTGAAGAACATTGTATCGGGCTTTGGTTTTGATTGCCTACTAGTGGAATACAATCGTTGCTAGTGTTTTCCTACAAGTTTCTTCCCTATTTCCGCTGTTTTTGCGCTATTTGTGTGCCGATTTGGGTTAGGTTTGCTTGCGAACTCAAGTATTACCTTAGGGTTACTTGCGAACTCAAGTATTTCCTATCAAATTGGTATCAGAGCAAGATCCGGGCGGTGGAGGGTGGTTTTTCTCCATTATTCGCTGCAGATTTTGCTGATTTTGGGGAGGATCCGGAGGCATCTCGTCATTTCCCATGGCATCTAAGCGAGTGGAAGTCTTGGAGACCGAGATGGGGCAACTTAAAGCGGATCTGGATGAGAAGATGGCCACATTGAGCGAGAATGTGGAAGGGAAATTCGTGGCGTTGGAGGAGATGATGAAGAAGTTGTTGGAAGGGCAAGCAAGGGCTGTGCCGGGGGAGGAAAGAGGAGAAGGGAGTGGGAGCAGGGGGAAGGAGAAGGTGAATCCAGACGAGGAAGAGGAGGTGGAACTGTTTAACAGCAGTGGGAGGATGCCACCTCGGGAGTCCATCAGGCGAGAAGAGCATGAAAGAAGAAGAGACTTCAGGGAAGAAAGAGAGGATGATTGGCGTCGCCGGAGGCCCGATCCAGTGGACCGGCCATGGGGGATCCAGAATCACCATGGCGGAGCGCGAGGGGAAGATGGCTATCGGCGGCCGAGGAGGGATGATGAGCCCCGATATGGAGAGAGGGGAACTTGGGAAGACCCCATTGCATGGGACAGAGGAGGCCATGGGGGGAATAGGGCATACGGGGTGGACACGAGAGCCAGAAAGCTGAAAATGCCCGTGTTCGAAGAGGGAAATGTGGATGAATGGATCCACAAGGTGGAGAGGTATTTTGCAGTGAATGGCCTGATGGAGGAGGAGAGATTGATGGCGGCTAGCATGTGCTTGGAAGGGGCGGCTTTTGCATGGTTCAAATACATGGATAAGTGGGATCCGGTGAGGACTTGGAGGGACTTCAAGGAGGCTATCAGGGAGAGATTCAGGGGGGGCAGCCCATGGGAGATATCAGAACAGTTCTACGCCCTCACTCAAGAGGGAACAGTGGAAGAATACCGGAAGAAATTTGAGAGTCTGGTGGGTGACATGGAGGGATTATCGAACAGCACTCTGGGGGGAAACTTTATGAAGGGCCTTAAGCCAGAAATTAGAGATGCGGTGAAGGTAATGAGACCGAGGGACCTGAGGGAGGCCATGGAGTTGGCTCAACTGGTGGAGAACCAGAAGACCAACGCCCGAAGTTGGCGGAACAACCACTCAGGGGGTCCTACCAGGACAACTACCACTTACTTGGCTCCAAAAGGGCCAACCCTAGTGTCCTTAAAGAAAGTGGGAAGGAGAAGAGCGGGGTGACCAGATCAGCTGGGAGTTTCAAGAGATTGACTGAGGAGGAGATGCAGGAGAAGAGGGCCAAGGGCCTTTGTTTCAGATGTGAGGAGAAGTTTGTTCCAGGGCACAGGTGCAAGGATCGCGCTCTTCGGGCTCTCACCGTCTATATAGACGAGGCGCCTGAGGAGGGTGATGCTTCTGATGAGGAGCAGATTGATCCCCAGTTGGAGGTAGCCGAGGTATCCCTAAATTCTGTGATGAGATTCACTCCTAGCCATGAAGGTGAAAGGGAAAATCCTTGGGAGGGAGGTAGTAGTGTTGATCGACAGTGGAGCCACCCACAATTTCAAATCCGCTCAGGTGGCGGAGGAGCTGGGAATGGAGCCTACTGAGACAGGCAATTATGGGGTAATGATGGGGACAGGGAAGATTGAGTCCAGCATTGGGATCTGCAAGGGGGTGGAGATGAGACTACAGGAGATCAGGGTGGTGGAGGACTTCCTACCCCTGAGGTTGGGTAGCACAGACGTCATTCTGGGCATGAAGTGGCTACAGACCTTGGGTGAAACCAAGGTAAACTGGGGGACCATGGTGATGGAACTGATGGTAGAGGGAAAGAGGGTGAAGCTGAAAGGGGAACCAGGATTGTCCAGAGCTGGAGTGTCTCTCAGGTCGATGGTGAAGATGATCCATGAGGAAGGAGGAGGGTTCCTTGTGGAGTTGCAGAGATTGGAAGATCATCAGGAGGAGGAAGACAAACACATTCCTGTGTTAGTTCAGCCCTTTCTGAAGGAATTTGAGGATGTGTTCCAACCTCCGGTGGGACTACCACCTGACAGAGAACGGGAGCACCAGATTATCCTGAAAGAGGGGGTATCCCCTATCAGTGTGAGACCTTACAGATACCCTCAGATGCAGAAAGATGAGATTGAGAAGTTGGTGAGAGAAATGCTAGAAGGAGGGATCATTCAGCCCAGTGTGAGTCCTTTCTCTAGCCCAGTTCTGCTGGTAAAAAAGAAGAATGGGAGTTGGAGGTTCTGTGTTGATTACAAAGCCCTCAACAAGGAGACAGTGTCTGACAAGTTTCTCATCCCTGTGATTGACGAGTTGATGGATGAGCTACATGGAGCCGTTTTATTCACCAAGATTGATCTAAAGTCAGGCTATCACCAGATCAGGATGAGGAAGGAAGATGTGCAGAAGACAGCCTTCAGGACTCATTAGGGCCACTACGAGTTCCTGGTGATGCATTTTGGCCTCACCAACGCACCAGCCACATTCCAGGCATTGATGAACCGGATCTTCAAGCCACACCTTCGCAGGTTTGTGTTGGTGTTTTTTGATGACATTCTCATCTATAGCAGGACTGAGAAGGAACACCTAGAGCACCTGAGAGTGGTGTTGGGGGTGCTGAGGGAGCATCAGCTGAAGGCCAATTTCAATAAGTGTGACTTCGCTCAAGCACAAGTGGAGTACCTGGGGCACGTGATATCTCAGGAGGGAGTGGCTGCGGATCAGTCCAAAATAGAGGCAATGTTGGCCTGGCCTCAACCCAAGACCTTGAAGGGGCTCAGAGGATTTTTGGGACTGACCGGCTACTACAGGAGGTTCGTGAGAGGATACAGCACCATAGCAGGACCGCTGACAGAGCTGCTGAAGAAGGATAATTTTTTATGGGGGGAAGCAGCTTCTGAGGATTTTGAGAAGCTGAAGAAGGCCATGACGACGGTGCCCGTACTTGCCCTGCCAGACTTCAATCAGGTGTTTGTATTGGAGACAGATGCTTCAGGCTATGGATTAGGAGCAGTGTTGATGCAGAACCATAGAGCCATAGCTTACTTCAGTCAGATACTGTCGTCCCGGGCTAGGCTGAAGTCGGTCTATGAGAGAGAGCTGATGGCGATTGTACTGGCCATCCAAAAGTGGAGACCTTATTTATTGGGCAGACATTTTATTGTCAGGACTGATCAGAGGAGCCTGAAATACTTGCTAGAGCAGAGGATGGTCA
This sequence comes from Dendrobium huoshanense, assembly GCA_016618105.1. NCBI lineage: Eukaryota > Viridiplantae > Streptophyta > Magnoliopsida > Asparagales > Orchidaceae > Dendrobium > Dendrobium huoshanense. The sequence continues at coordinate 25,634,948 of CM028348.1, forward strand.
CAGAGGAGCATCAGAGGTGGTTGTCCAAGCTGCTCGGATATGATTTTGAGATCCACTATCGGCCAGGATTAGAGAATAAGGCAGCGGATGCCTTATCACGTTGTATGGGGAAGCTCCAGGGGATTGCTGTATCAATACCGATTCTGATTGATTGGGGAGCCATCAAAGAGGAGAGCATCCAGAATGAGGAGCTAAGGAGAATCAAATAAGAGGTGCTATCAGATGAAAACAGCCACCCAGGCTACTCAGTGATGAGAGAAAGATTGTACTATCAGGGAAGGAGTGTGATCCCTAGGTCTTCCATTCATATTCCCCAACTGCTACAGGAATTTCATGGGAGTGCCATAGGAGGGCATTCAGGAGTGCAGAAAACCTATAGCCGGTTAGCTGTTGAATTGTACTGGAAGGGGATGAGGAAAGACATAGAAGAGATGGTGGCTAAGTGTGATACCTGCCAGCGGAACAAGTACATGACGATGGCACCAGGGGGATTACTACAGCCCCTGGCCTTACCAGAGAAGGTTTGGGAGGAGATCACTATGAATTTCATTGATGGGCTTCCAAAATCAGAGGGATATACGGTTATATTTGTAGTGGTCGACAGGCTGAGCAAATATGCTCATTTCATTCCCTTAAGACACCCGTACACAACGGTGTCTGTAGCAGCAGCATTTGTGAGGGAGATAGTCCGCCTGCATGGGGTACCGGAGTCTATTGTGTCGGATAGGGACAAGGTGTTCCTGAGCCATTTTTGGAGGGAGTTATTTAGGATGCAGGGCACAGTATTGAAGAGGAGCACAGCATATCACCCACAGACTGATGGGCAGACGGAGGTGGTGAATAGAAGCTTGGAGACATACTTGAGATGCTTTGTGTCTGAGACACCGAAGCAGTGGGCCAAATGGCTGGCCTGGGCAGAATACTGGTTCAACACCTCCTCTCACTCGGCTACCAAGATGACACCTTTTAAGGTGTTATATGGAAGAGACCCCTACACCTGGTACACTACAGCCATAGGAGTACTCCAGTATCTGCAGTGGATCAGCATCTGAAGGAAAGAGATCAAGTGTTGGACGAGCTCAAGAGGCATCTTCTCAGAGCCCAACAGATTATGAAGAAACAGGCGGACAGTAAAAGGAGGGATATACAATTTGGAGTTGGAGACAAGGTCTACTTGAAGCTCCGACCATATAGGCAGAGGACTATATCCCATAGGAGAAATGAGAAGCTAGCAGCAATATATTTTGGCCCTTTCGAAGTGGAGGAGAAAATCGGGAGGTAGCATACAGATTGAGGCTTCCTTCAACAGCCGGAATACACCCCGTTTTCCATGTATCACAGTTGAGGAAAGTGGTGGGGGAACATGCAGTAAGCCCAGAGTTGCCCATCACATTGAGGGAAGACATGGAAGTGACACTGGAGCCTCTAGCGGTAGAAGGAGTGCGCATCAATGAAAAGGGGGGAAAGGAAGTGAAGATTAGGTGGAGCGGCCTCCCAGACTATGAGGCCACATGGGAGCCACTGGAAAGGATTGTAGAGCAGTTTCCTACCTTCCACCTTGAGGACAAGGTGGTACTTTGGGAGGGGGGTAATGTTATGCCGGTCCACCTTGGACCGGCTCAACCTGGACCGGCCCAGCCGGTCCGGGTTTTCTCCAGGCGGAGACGGCCCAGAGACCAGGCGGAAGATTCAAAGGGGGCTGGGGTGGGGTCCGCTTGCAATTCAAACATGGTTTAAGTATTTTTGGAGGGAGAATGAAGGGTAGAGAAGTCCTTTTGCTTTTATTTTGAATTAGATTGTATTAATAGGGAGTTATGAGAGCATTAGGTTATCATCTTGCATTTGAAATAGTTTTGGGTTCTAGGTCTTCTTGCTTGGGCTCTCGGCGTTGCCGGAGATTGTGGGAGAGTTGTTCTTCCTCTCGAATTGAAGAACATTGTATCGGGCTTTGGTTTTGATTGCCTACTAGTGGAATACAATCGTTGCTAGTGTTTTCCTACAAGTTTCTTCCCTATTTCCGCTGTTTTTGCGCTATTTGTGTGCCGATTTGGGTTAGGTTTGCTTGCGAACTCAAGTATTACCTCAGGGTTACTTGCGAATCAATATTAAAGAATCAATGCGGCTTTATGCAAGATCGACAATGAAGGAGGAATTCTAAATAGATCTTCATGTGATTTTTATTGATCTAAAAAAAATTTGAATTACAAAGCTATATTGGAGTTAATTTAAACGAAGTATTTACAAGCACAAAATAGTTGTTGAATGGTCTAATAAGTTTTCAATCACCATAAGGTTACATCAAAGATCAACATTATATTCATATCATTTTATGAAGGTTATGAAAATAATGACAAAGACATTAAAGGTGAGATACCTTCATGCATACTATTACACATGACATTATTCAAATAGGAGAGATATTTTTAAAGCAATTAATGAGAACAACTAAATAATTTCTATTGATAAATGCTGAAACTTGATATGCGTCCATCATATTGTTACTAAAATCATGATACCGATGAAAAAACATTATACTCAAACAAACAAATAGCCTGCACATGAAGGAGCACTATCAAGTTCCATCTTCTTGAAATTTAAAAAGTAAAAATGCTTTGTGATACCTCCTTATCACCACCTGGCCGGTTAAATATGCCTTTCTTACGTTTTTGCTTGGCATCTCCAACCTGGAAAATCATGAAAATAACATTCATGAAAACTAGAGTTCTGGAAAATAAAAAGTATGGGACAGGGGGAGTGATGGATAATCAAAAGTTCAAGAAAAAATAAAATAAAATAATGGGCAGTATTTTTCATCAATGCAGCTAGATGAATTTCCAAATCAATAAGCTCAGAGCAAACCTTTTCTAGAATGCCAAAAACAATTTCATACAGCTTGTCCAGTATATCAGAACTGCTGAATGAGGCAGAACTGAGAGCCTTCAAAGCTGCGAGCCGGCGCGCATGAACTTCCAAAGAAGCAAACATCGTTACAAAGAAAAGAAATAATAAAAATATCACTGACAAAAGAATTTAAAAAATTAAACAGTATGCGACTGAAGGTAAATGTTATGTAATCTGCATAGGCGTGTAATCAAAGGATGCAAGACATCAATGACATAAATCAGTAACTACAGCAACCAAGCAGCCACTATCTCATCCTACAATCCATTAACAGCATGACCAGGTTTTTTTTTTTTCTCAATTAGTCCCACACTCCCCCGCCAATAAATCTTTGATAAATGTGACAGAAATGTACGATAAAGTTAATTAAAAAATTCATGGTGAAGTGAAGAAGTAGTTATGGAGTAGCTGGACAACTTTTAATCACCATTGAACTACATTAATGATCAACATAAAGGCCATTCCTTTTGTATTGGCTATGGAGACACTAAGATGTATGGTATTTGCATATAATAGTTGATAACATAAAACATTTTTTAAAATTAGTAAAAAGTTAAAACAACGAAAAAAATATTAATAAGATAACAAGCTTAGAATCAACAAGGCAAGCTAAAAAAATGATATACACTTTTAGTGAATTTAAAATTGTTAATTATTAATCAAATACTGTCATAATATAAAGTGCTACCTAAGTGTGATAAGTTCAAGTAATCTAGATCTATTCTAAAAAGAAAAAAGGTATGCCAATAACATAACTTTGAGAGTTTAGGCTGTTTTCTTATGGAGAATTGTCTCAGAAAACTATATTTAATAAGATAATATTAAAGTAAAGATAAATACATTAGCTACGCTATATGGATCTAAGTATCAAGTATTAAAGAAGTCATACAAAGCAAAGAAGTCATACAAAGCAAAATTAAATATGACAGATATGAGAATATAAGATAGATGTGTGAAGAAACCCGAAAGGATGGAGTGCGAATTTATATTAAAGGGGAATAAATTAAATAGCATTTAATGAAACCTTTGTCCCACTACGTGGGGTTGGCTATATAAATCCTTTTTCTCCATTGTGTCTTGTTAAAAGTCAAATTCTCGTTTAAATTTAATAAAGAAATATCATTTCTAATATTTTCTAACCAAGTTTTTTTAGATATACCTCTACCTTTCTTAACATAAGTCATATCTAATACCTCTACTTTCTTAACATAAGTCATATATAATACCTCTACCTTTCTTAACACAAGTCACTTCTAATAGTAAACAAAATGCTCATGTCCAACAACATTTCATTCGGAAGTGTGCAACAAGTTAAAGCATCATAGTACAATCAAAGGCTAGAATTTAATCAATCTTGTTTGATTCAAATAGCATGCCAGTCTTCATGATAATCAATATCAAATTGATAAGGAAATATCTACCGTAAAATGGTAAACTTGTTATTTGCTTTCTCAAATTTTCAAAACTTCATTTCTCTATTGCTTCAATGGTTTAAAGATCCTCAATATTTCAAATATTTCAGTTGTATTTTATACAACATTTACCCTAATTCATTCAATGTTTTGGCTTTTTATTTCTTCAAGCTGATAAAAAAAATTCTAAGTCCATCAAATTCAAAATCGATTCAAGCAAAATTTCTATCTAAGAAAATAATCTGCAAAGAAATATATGTTGATCGCAAAAATAAGATGTACAATACATTCAATTTCAGTATTCAAGGCCTCAGAACTAAGCTGCCCCACAATTCTTGGCTCAACATCTGCTCTAGTGACACCTCCTACAGCATCAATATCAGCAAGTGCATCCCAATTTGGAGTAGGGATTCCACCCGCTGCACTTAAGCCTTGTGCGCCACTATCTGCCAAAATTCTAGCCAAGTAGTAATAAACATATCGCAAGACATTCCTATCCTCACATTGCTGAAGAAGCTGCAAATACACAAAGAAAATATTAATAATCAATAAGACCGACAAATTGGGAATGCTTTAATTCCCAGAAAAAGGAGGTAATTAAGTCACAAAACTGCCACAACTCTATTTGATTATATTCAAAATCCTTAGTCTGTATAGCATGTGGGAAAAAAAAATATTCTAATTTCAAGATCAACACACTACAATCAGCAAGTTTATACATTAAAGACCTATAGTTAATAAGCCATTGAACTCACAGTTAAAGTAGAAATATAGAAGGTTGAATGTACTTAGATTTTATGTTCGACCTTCCTCTGTTATACTCTCCATTGTTTAGCTTATATTCTACTTCAGCTCCACACCCCAAAAAAAAACCTTTTTCTCCAAACACACACCCACCAGAATGCATAATGCCAATTAATGGTTTATGAAAAATATTTTGTATAGAGTTACATCGTTATGGGACGTATGAAGTTCAAACTGAAGGAAATAAAGCCCATACCATAAGGAGAGATGGCGCTAAAGAAGGGTCCACTGAGTTGTACACAGCAAGTTTTGGAAACACATGATGAACTAACTTCCTCTGTGAACTTTTCTGAAATATAAAATTTCAGTGAAATTAGCATTAAATCCTTGGGAAAACTAGATAATATAAACAGTGCCATATAAACATGAATGGGTAAAATGAAACCTGATCTGCCGTGGCAGCAAATTCATGAATACTCCTCGCTAACTGAGCATAAGAAACTGGAAGCTGCAAGTTAATCATCGACGCCATTAGTAGGTTCTCCCATTTGTATCATAACTACTACTGAAGGTTTATATCTTAGCCATTGCTTTGACAAAAGAGAGATCCCTACATCCCTTATAGCAAATCAGTTGCAGTCCAAACAAGCTACGTTAAGCTATTGAGGTGACTGATAGAATCGACATTGCTTGTGATCTAACCTATCTTTTATGTGCTGATAACCAAATTTTGTCAAGGCATACAGAACAATTGTGGTTCTGTACTGCAACAAATAATCAAAAAAGAAACAAAAGAACTAATCAACCTTCTTCCTCTGCCTTTGCGGAAGAACCTTGACGGGATTCAAAGCCTTCGCAGCCGAAATGGTGTCGTTCTGGATCTGGCTCAAGGTAACCTTCCTCTGCTTGCGATCCGCGTTCACCGGCTTACCAAGCGTCGTTGGGGCCGCCGCCGGTGAGGAACTTGGAGGAACGGTAGCCGGATCCGAGGTAATAAGATCCATCAACGTTGTTCCGGAGTCCTGACCGGTTGCCATGGCGAGAAGGAGAATGAAGTATTTAGGGCTTCCAATCTCGTAAGGTAAGCAAGCTCGATGGTCAAGCCAGCGACGTATTACTCCGGAGTTTTTCCTCTCATCGGTGATGGAAGAGAGAAACTGGGAACTGGAAGGAAGAAGAGCTTCAGGGCGTGTTTGGTATCGGATTTATTTCGAGTTTTTAGTAGGATTCACGGTAAATCTAGCCAAACGCAAAAAAAAAGTCGCGGTAAATCCGGCAACTCCGTAAATTCCGGATTTACGGCGAATCCGCTAAACCCCGGTAAATCCTAATCCCGCTAGAAGTCGGATTTACGGGATTTGGCCGAAGAAGCGCGCGAAAGGGAGAAAGTAACCTTCACAGCGAGCGAGCTACCGTCGTTGCTTCAGATCAAAATGTCGTAACGTCCGAAGAAACGACACGTGCAATCTCTGCATACAGTCGAACAGCAACTAAGGAGCCGAAGAAACGACTCGTGCAATTTCTACACCTGCGAAGCAACGAAGCCGAACAGCAAGGACGAACGAACAAGAGAAGATTAAAAGCAAACCCTTGACGCCATTACTCGTTAACTTAATTAATATAATTTAAAATATTAATAACTAAGTAAATTAATTAAATAAATAATAGTATAATTAGTGTATAAATTAATTATCTAAAATAACTTAGTTAAATAGTTAGTAATATAATTAGTAATTAAAAATTACTATAATTACATTAATTAATATAATTATTAAACATAAAATTAATAATATAAAGAATAATTAAATAATTAATGAGCATTAGAATTCTTAAGCAATTAATGAGATAATTAATAATAAAATTTATAATTAATACTGATAAAATGGTAATTAAATTATTAATTAAACAATTAGTAGGCTTATTAGTTAAATAATTAGTTATTTCCTTAATGGCAAACAACTTTATAACTTGATGCGGAAGTGAATTAAGTGGCTTTATATTATTCGTTCAATTTTAAATCTCCAACTGTTTTAAATCCTGTAATCTGTTGTCAAACATTTTTTTGGATTTAACAGGATTTAAAAATTGTCATACCAAACACAATTCAGTATTTAAGAGCCTAGGATTTACTAAATCCGGATTTACATGATTTAGTAAATGCTACTAAAATTGAATCCAATCCTATGCCAAACACCCCCTCAGGCCTCAGAGTGCTTGCAGACGGTAGAGGAACGAGGGACATCGAAAGGTGCCCTGCCAACGATCCCATCTCCCGCTAACTAACTAAGGCCCATCCGTAATCCAAGTTGGGCTCAACTTCACGAGCCCAAGATGGACTAGTTGCTACAGCACATAAATTTAAAAAAAAAAAATTGACAATCCAATTGGGCTTGACTTGAGAATGAGCCCAACTTATAGCTTGACTGATCATCACAGTAACAATAGGGTAGAGTATGATGCTCTAATTATGGGTTTAGAATTGGTAATCCAAATGAGGATCACAATGAACAAAATATTTGATGATTTCGAATTAATCGTAAATCAAGTTGCAGTGTTATATAAGGTATTAAAACTTGATCTTCTCATATATCATCAAAAGAGTTGTGACTTCACTTGAAAATATTCCTAGAGTTACTCTAGTTATAGTTCCTAAATGTTATAATAGTAAGGCCTCTAGTATGTTTGCATTAGTGGAATAAATTTATAATTGGCATCAAAGTCTTACTGATTAATTAATCAAAGGGAAACTCCCTTATGATTGCTCTCTAGCATCTTAAATATAAAAGCGAGTATTGTTATTCATTATTATAAATAATATCTTATATAATCGCTCATTTGACAAAATATAATTGCATTATCTCGATGATGATAAGGCCCGTAAGATGATGAGATAGATACATGAATTTTTGTGTGGAGCTCACTAATTTGATTCCAAAATAAAATTGCAAATCAAAAGGTTAGGTTTTTGGCCAACCATGATTGCAGATTGTATTGACTTTGCTAAGAAATTATCATCAACGTCTAATTTATAATACAATCATGCTTCAACCTTCAAATTATTTGTACTCCATTATAATATCATAACCTTTTAAATACTTGGGGATTAATATCGTGGGTCCTATCGACCCTCCTTTTTCTAAGAGAGTTATATTTGTTTTAACTATCACATGATTTTTTTTTTTAAAGTGAGTAAAAGTTTCCCCTTTAGAAGAGGCTAACAGCGGCAATGTATTAAAATTATTTAGAGACCAAGTTGTCCATCATTTTGGCATGCCTCATTAAATTACTTCTGACAATGCACTAGCCTTTAAAAATACTAAAATATATAGATTAGCCCGGTGGAATAATATTAATGGGATGTATTCTGCCATTCATTTCCCCGTGACAACTGATCTAGCTAAGGCATTCAATAAAATATTAGTAATCTCCTTAAGAATATCTTAACAACCAATAAAAGAGAACAATACCAAAAAAACATTGAAGCTTTGTACGCATATCATGCTATGCATAGGACACCTATACAATCTTCTCCATATGCATGATCATTCAGGTTAGACGCAATCCTTCCATTGGAAGTAGAGCTTCCTTCTCTTTGAGGTGTCTAAAGTATTAAAGTCAATAATGAGCAAAATACCATATTAAGGCTTGATGATCTTGATACCTGAATGAGGTCCAGTTACAAGCCCAACAAAATCTTAAAATTTATTAAACTCATATCACATGAAAAAACTTATCAAATCAAGTACTTTTGTTTGTAGAGAGCTTGTTTTGATCTTAAGACACCCTAAAGTTAGCCACCATCGAAAAGGGGGGAAATTTGATCGTACTTGGAAAACTTCCTTTAAAATTGAGAGGATTTATGAAGTTTTATCTTACATATTGGTGGATGGTGAAGGCTCCCATCCAATGCCTCCATAAATTAGAGATATCTCAAAAAATATTATGTATGATATTCTTAGAGCTTATGCATAAATTTCAAACTTGTGTTTTGATGTAAATCACTTTGTGACCGTAGTAATGCTATAAAATGCAATGTTTATTTGCAAGTCAATTTCTCTAATGATTGTGATAGATTTTGTTTTTATATTATGATGTTAGATGTTGTGCTCTAATTTAAGTTAATGATTGAGTTCAAGTTATAAAAATTAACATCATTTAAATCAAGAAAATAATAAATCATGGGAGAATTAAAAGATAACCTGATGTGAAGGTATATGTTTCCTTTTTAATGAAGGTTCAATCTTTATAGAAAAAAAGAGGAGTAGAAAATTCAAAAGTTCTCCCAAAAAGAAATAAAAAAAGATCAATTGGGACCTTTAAATGGTTCCAAAGAACACAACCAAAACAAAGAAGATATGTACATTGGATTCCTGCAAATAGGCATCCCTATCGTCCCTTGGAGATCCAAAATTTTTATATAGTTATGACTAATTTTTATTATTCTGTGTTGTAGCCCTGTATGTTGCTATGTACTATAGTTTTTTTTTTATATTAATTATTGAAAATAATTTGCTATGTACTATAGTTGTATATGCATCTTGATGAAAATGAAAAGAGGAATTTGGTGGATGAGTTTCTTTTTAGTACTTTGGATGGTGTTAGCAACTATGTTCTTATTGTTATAAGTTTCAAATTATGGATGAATATTCTATTTTTTTTTTCAAAACTATATATTGAGGTTCGCCTATCGCAAGCTAATACGATATAGGAGTGGAAAAGGGCCGTGGGTTTATGTTTTGATGGCACCATGTGAGATTGAGCACATCGGGTTGTTTTGAGCTGGAGGAGTAGCTGGATGTACACACATTTTTGCACAGGATCGGAGATTGGAGGCTAGGTTATGGGATCCGAGGGTGAGGCCTGGGCACAAGAGCTAGAGGCATTTTCACGCAGGATCGGTTGGAGATTGTAATTTATTGGTCCTATTTTATTTACGATGATTTGCAAGACAACACAATGGTGTTATATATATATATATATATATATATATATATATATATATATATATATATATATATATATATATATATATATATATATATATATATATATATATATATATATATATATATATATATATATATATATGAGGATGTTGTAATGTGTGTCACTCTTGTAATAAACTTAATAATAAAGAATTTATAATTCCTACAACTCCTTTCTTCCTCTTCTCCCTTTTCCTGCCCCTTTCTCTTCCTTCCAAGAAGTTCAAGAAGAACTTCTTCCTCCCAAGAATGACATAACACATGCCACTTGAAGTACTTTCTCTCTTAAACATTCATGAAGATTTTATCAATCTCCCAAGTGAATTATGGCAAAGGTTATTGAAAGCCTCTAGCATCACACATGTGTGATTCCTTTGACCTATGAGGGCCCTATTTGATGATCATGTGGTTGATGTAGTCATGATGTCAATTGCGGCAACTAATCCACCTAGGGTATTGGCTAGTCATTCCAGGACCAAGTTCTTCAAATGGGGCAAATTAGTGAGGCTGTATAAACATTCAAAGAGCCAGAGATTTCGCCAACTATATATAATCATTTAGTTTATATGCACCTATGAGCTTTGATGCCCTTGCCAACATCTCAAGACAATCATTACTAGAGTCTAGAGGCTTCGTTGCGATCAAATATTAAAACTTTGAGTCTTGAAATCTACTTTGAATGCTATTTTAATATATAGTCTTGAGGAATATTAATAATAATATTTTAATAAAATATTGATGATTATTCAAAATTTAAGTAAAGTTTTGTTTGAATTTATATGATATAGAATATGATTTAAAATAGGTATCAAAACTCTTAAATTTATGTCAAAACTCTCAAAATCAGCTGAAATTAAAAAAAAAATCATGATTTCTCAATTTATTTCAACCAACATCAAAATCTATTGAAAACTATCAAAATAAATTACCAAAATTTAAAATTCTGATTCCAATTGCTCTTTCGATGCCATGCACAAAGCCATATGGCCTGACAAAGTTATGTTGTTATGATATCAGAATGACATTTGTTTCATGATTCCGTTCCATTCTGCAAGCTAAAGCTTCTTTAGTGGTGGGGCTGCTGCAGAAAGTGAACAACAGGGAACAGAGCTTGCTGTAAGCAAAGGCCACTGATTGAGAAGCCTGCATGATGCAATGTGTTGGGAGACGCGCTCACAAACAGTAACAAAACATTCTGTAAAAGAAATATTTTCTTACATCCAATTCCTTAAGTAAATTTATTCTTAATATTAATATCTAAACCTGAAGGACTCGACGATGAAGGCAGAGGTCGTCGTCTTCCTTAGGAGAATTTTGATTTATCTTTACTCTCATATCCATTTGTAACGGCTATATCTTATGATCAGAACATATTTTTTCGAGTAGAAGCACCTAATAATTTAATGTTTGATGGCCAATTTTTATACGACAATGGTTATCCCTTTCACTAATTCATTAGGCAGAGGATCTTGTTGGGTGTTGCTGGACTTTGTGTAATAATCATTTGGCTCCTTAATCGCTCAAGATTTTTTGGGATTAAGCTTTAGTTTGGAACAATTTTCTTAATTGTTTTGCTTTTTAAATCAAAATGTTATCGTTTTCAAAAAAATTTTGTGCTAGGAAGTTGCTTTCTACAAAAGCAGGGGCCTTCTGATGATCCGATTAGGAAAGTTGAGGTATCAAAGGTAGAGGTAGACCTAAAAAGACATGGTTAGAAAATATAAAAAATGATATTTCTTTATTAAATTTAAATGAGAATTTGACTTTTAACATAATACAATGACGAAAAAAGTTTCATGCAGCCGACCCCATGTAAGGGGACAAAAAGCTTGATGTTGTTGTTGTTTTATAATCATTCCAAATGAACCCTAAGTATATATTAATCACTTTTTTTTTTCTCGCAGGAACTCCTCTTTAATTAATTTTTTGAAGGAAAAAAAACCGGGTTCATCGGTTCTATCTAAATGGAATTGGAATCATTAATTAGCATGATTGAATTTGAAAAAGGTAGAGTCATAATTTTTATTTAACCCACCACGTGGTGGCCTGGTGGTGGAGGCCAGGTCCCAAGTTCAAATCCCCTCGGCGCCTCGTGAAAATCCTAAGTGTCGACCCGTGTAGATGGCGTGGGTTGCACGCAAGGTCGACCAGGGAGATTAGTGGCCGAAGGCCGACACTCCCTGCCCCAAAAAAAAAAAAAAAAATTATTTAGTGGGCGCATTTATTAACTATTGTTAAAATATCATTAATATTTTTTAAAAGAAATTTGTAACTCTAAAATTTAAAATTCAGAATGGGATAAAAATTAAATATTTTAATAAAATTATATTATAAGTAAAAATATTTAATTTATATATAGATATCTTGAAATTTTGGGCAAATCCGCCCCTGTTGGTGAACTAGTTGAGCTTCAGCCTTCAGGCCATAGGAAGGAGCTGTAATAGAAGGCTAGGCTCAAAAGCTCTCTTCTGGTAGCTCGAAAGAGGTAGAATTAATCAAGAGTAATTAATTAATGACAACACAAGAAATATAGAAAACATGTAAAATAATTATAGGACTCGAAAAATAAAAACATGGATGATTTGATTAAAATTGACCAACATTTATAAGGTAAAGAGACACACTAAATATAATGTCAAAAGATGAAATATTTCAAACCTTTTTAAAATGATTCATCAGATTGAGGTTTGTTGTGTCCTGAAATATTCAAGACAGTAGAAAAATAAAAAGATTAACGTTTTAATTTTGTACAAAAATTTATCACATAAATAATAGATGAAAGATAAATACATAACGTTCATAAGAGACATCATGATTTTTATGTGGAAAATCTGAAAAGAGAAAAAATCACATGGTCTGGCCCAGTTTAAATGAATTCATTAATGTTTGTAGTTGATTACAAATGAGATCCTTCCTTAGGGGGAAGGCCTCGACTTGATGTACCAAATAAACATTATATTGGGTGCATTACATGGTGGGAGTTGGAAGGATCGGTATTGATATGTTCATTTTGTTGGCATGACCATAATCGACAGGCAACGGAGGTTGGAAATATCGTAGTCAGGTGACAATGGTCGGAAGGATCATAATTGACGGATGACGAAGGTCAGAAAGACCGTAGTCAGGTGAAGGCACTCAAAAGATCGTAATTTGGCGACGGATGTCGGAAGAATAATAATCGACGGGCAACGACGATCAAAATGATTGTAAGTCAGGCAACAAAGGTCAAAAAATTAGTAGTCGGACAACGGTGATCAGAATGGCCATAGTCAGGCGACAACTATCGTAAAGGTCGTAGTCGGGTGACAATGGTTATAAGGATCTTAGTCGGGCGACGATGGTCGAAAAGATCATAGTTATGTGACGATGGTGAGAAGGACCATAATTAGGCAATAGATGTCAAGACCGTATCGTAGTTGGTGACAATGGTCGGGAGGAAATCAAACAACAATCGATGGTCGGACACAAGTCTGATGACACTTGCTGAAATTTCTAATACGATATCAGTACTGATCATACCACGTCCAGCGTTTCACAATCCTCGTCATGAACACACTTCAGATACCTGCAGAGTGCAGCTTACCAAAAATCTCATTCACAAGAACAAATAGGATTACTCGAAGTAATAATCAGATAAACGTTAGATACCCGAAATGCAAATTTTTGAATCCATTCCGTCCGTTAATAGAAGGAACCATAAACAGAAATATGCATGAGAATCCTGACATAAGCGTGAATCTGAACAAGATAAGGCTCTATCTTCTTCAATACAATCTTAGCATGCTACCTGTTAAGGAATGAGTACTGCTATACTTCTTTCTCCTCCTGCTATCTTTCATCGCAGGCAAGTAAAATCTCAGTAATCCATTATCAACATGCCTTGGAGAATACCTCGAACTTGGATTCCTTTCCAGTACAAATTCCTCCCTCTTCTTCTTTTTCTTCCTGTTTCCATTGCTCTCGACTCCATTCCTTCTCGAACTCCCAAATCCGCCATGTCCATTGAACGAACTCCTCGAGCTCACAGTACTATTGCTTCTGCAAATCTTTCTATTATACATATCTGTTCCTAGCTCCGGCCAAGTCTCCGAGAAGGATGTCTCCACCCCATTGCCTCTGGTATTGCTAGTTCCTCCTCGCCGGTTAATGAACCCCAAAAAACTCCAGGCTTTGCTCCAGCGCCGTGACTTCTTCGCCGGTGGAACCTTTGATTGATGTCTGAATGATATGTCGATGTTCTCGGAACATTCATCCCTTAGTGAATTTGAGCTCCACTCTCGAGAATCTCGCTCGTGCTTTCCGGCATGGTAAGTCTGCACCAGCTCGGCGCTTACCGTAGGTGATCCTTTGGCATTGGAATTGGCTGCCGGGATCGACAACTTCATCTCGAAGGATTGCTTTTGCGTAGAATTAGAGCGTTCGAGGCTCTTTCGTCCGCGGGAATGAGAGCCCTCATAGTAATCCCTCGTCTGCGAGGATCCGCCAGGAACCGCTAAATCTTCTTCAACGGGGATTAGACCGTCGAAGCGCTGCACAGCAGGAACAGGGAAGTCCTCTGCGACGGCGAGCATTGGGGGCAGGCGAGGAAGCAGTGACCGGCCTCCGCTGCCGCCGATGAGGTAGCCATCCCAAGAAGCCCTAGGCTCGTCCCAGGAGTGCCGAGGGTCGTCGAAGGAGAAGCGGGTGGCATCGAGGGAGAACCTAGGGTTAATGTCGCAGGATCGCCGGCCAAATGCATCAATAGCGATTTCCGACTGCGTGTCGCAAACTCGTTGCGACGAGTTTCCGGCCTTTTCCAGCGGCATTTCGGAAGGAGGCTTCTTCTTGAGCTTCTGCTTTCTCCTCCATTCTTGGAGTTTCTTGCTAAAGACGGAAGCGGCGAGCCAGAAGCTTCCGGCAAACTCCTTGGCGTCTTTGGGGGAAATCTTCTTCGCTTGCGAGTCAAGAACAATGTGGTCCTTTATAGGCTTCAAATCCACCGCCGGCGTCTCAGTATCTTCGTCCATCTCGTCGGTGGCCGACATAATCTCGTCGCTATCCTCTCGCCCTTCTACGTCGGGCACTGGAAACTTAGGGCATTCTTCGACGATATCAACTTCGGGACGATCCTCATCATCCTGGTGGAAGAGAGACAGCAGCGTGTTCCTGGCTCGCACATCGCAGGACTTGCGTTGGGGCTCGCACGCTGCGGCGAAGCCAGGGATCCGAGATACAGAAAATGACTTGCTGCGGCGGAGCTCCGGTCGGCCGTATGAGGAAGAGCGTAGATTGAAGTTCGCATTGGAAGCTTGCACGCCAGAGGAGCGGGAAAATATCGACTTGAGAGCAGAGGAAGTGAACTTTCGCCGGACATCGGCTGCAGCGGCGCTGGCTGCTTCTGCCGCGGCTTCGAGGCCGGCAAGCCGTTCTCGAAGACAAGAAGCGCAGAAGCCAATAACGGGTTCGTTGGGGTGGCGGTCACATGCGGTGGGCGGTCGGCTTCGGTGTATTGGCGCTGCCGGAGGCTGCAGCGCCCAACTACCGATTTCCGTGCTCATGGTCGCGGCAGTAACTCCGGCGGGTCACTGCTTACTCTGGTCCTCGTGTCTCACGTGAAGTTTTACAAAAATCCCCCCGTCTTTTCCAATATTTCTACAGGAATAGAATGGCCTCAGGAAAATGTCTTTGCTTTCACATATTCGAGAATGACGGCGACGACGAGAGCTACTATGGGCTTACGAGTTACGAGGAAGGGAGGAAGTAGCGAGGGCTGTAAATTGTTGGAAGAGAGTGAAGGCCGGGAGAAGCAGGGGGACGGAAGCCGGATGTATTTGTAAATTGTTAAAAAATTGATAGAAATATGAAAATAAAAATAGGGGACTGATGAAGGTCTGTGAGGCCTGAGCATCAGTGGGAAAAGCAAAAGCGAGTAATCACGCTTCTGAGACCCACCGTGCTCTCTCTCTCTCTCTCTCTCTCTCTCTCTTAAAAAAAAATTTTTTCTTTCACTTTTAACTTTCTCTTTTTTTTTTTTCATTTCACCAATGTTTTTATGGCTTTCTCATTTCTTTGAACTCAGATTGAAAGGAGAAATTATTGAGTTTGGACACTCCATATTTTAATGTTTGGTACTTCATATTACCGAGTAATGCTGAGCTCGATACTGTGAAGTACTGAGTTCGGTACTTCACAGTACCGAGAAGTACAAGTGTCGAGCTAGTACCAGTAGAGGGTGATATGACGCATTTTCATTGGGCTCTGGATAATGTCCGATGTCCAAACCCAATAATTTCCTGAGTAAAAGAGACCTTTGCGGCTTTGCCACTTCGCTCATTTCATGCGAAATTATTTTCTGCAGAATTTGAAAGCATAATTTTATCTGGGGACCAATCATAATGCCATATCGGAGTATTTCTGAGTGAATGATGACGTGGCGTATTATGATTGATCTCCAGAGGGCGTTGAACGTCCACACAAAATAATTAATCTATATGAGGAAGTTTTCAAGGTTTTTATTTTTTTAAATCAATTTTTAATGATTTTTAATACATATATTGAGCTTTGAAATTTCTTTAAATTTAATTTATTTAACTTAGACGGAAGAGAATACAAATAACAAAAAATAAAAATAAAAATTAAGGCTTCAATAATCTTGCTTTAGATGCACAAGTATTGAATTTTTTAAAAATAAATAAAATACTTTTTAAGTATTTAAAATAAGTTTTAATAATAACTATCACCACTAATTACCATCACTGTCAAGAACCATTAAGGATCTAAGCGCATCATCACTTTAACAATTCCTATGCTGTTCCCTGACAACCTATAAATAGATTAAATTAAATATTTTAAAGATATCAAATATATTTTATTTTTTATTAAATATAAATAAAATAAGAATAAAATAATAAAATAATAAAGTGAGCCCAACTGTCATTATTTTTTTCCCAAAGTAACCCATGCATGTCTTTCAACTTTTTTTTTTATTCATTATTATAGAGAGAAGAAGATATAAAATAAAGTTAGCGAGAAAATGTTTTTTTCTTCTTTCTTAGAACGAGATATTCACCCGTTGTCATTTTTAAAAGGGCGCTTGACAATATGACTAATCTCGACTAATCTAAAAGAGGCACCCCAAAAACCTCCCAACCCGCACTTGATTGGACCACACTTAAGAGGCGCTGCCTTTCAATGGGAATCTAGCATGGGTTAGGGGTTTTCCCAATCGTACTCGCCCACCAACCAGGCTAAGCATCGATGGTGGTTATAGCTTTATCTGGTTACTTTCATATCACAATGTTCAGGGAGTTTTTCTAAAGCTAGATATCATGCTGAAATTTTTATAGCCTTAGAACTTAGACTCTCCCCTCTTAGTGGCATATTTGATGATTAGCAGTGTAAATAAGTCAAGCAAGCTCAGTGTTTGTCCATGCTTGAGGAGTAGGCATCATAACTTAGAACTTGGGAGTTGATGTTATTCTTATTCAGCGGAAAAAATGAGGCATATTTGACATTCTAACAAAAAGATATCATAAGCTCCTTCAAATCATTATGATTGCATCAAACAATAAAGTCTCTTCTCACCGTAGAATAATCTTGACATTATTAGTGTTCAAAGGAATAAAACCTTGCATCATAAGCTCCCTTCATCTAGCAAGTCGCAGATTTTGCTAGTGAATTCGATGACTTCAAGCATCAATTTAATGATTTTAAACAACCAATTAGGGTTGGTCTGGGACGACTTTTTTACCGATTATTAAAACAGCTTTTCAGTTTAAAAAATTTAATTTTTTACTAATAAGATGCTTTAAGCAAAAGTAAAAAAAGTCATCCCAAACGAAGGACTTTGATTAGCAAGTTGCCAATTTCACAAGTCCACTGCCTAGTAGGTGACTTTTTTCATCATGCTGGCAATCTCAAGGCAACAAATTGGCTACTTAAACCATCAAGTTAGGGATTTTGCCCATAGACTGTTCACGAATATTTTTATACTTTTAGTTGCATGTAACATGAACTCTCAACTATCAGAGCAACAGGATAAATAAAACTTGTATTATTTCCTTGTAGCCTGCTGTGTAACTAAGATCTATTATCTCATTATATATATTAGATGTCTGTACATGTTAAGGCGATGAATAAGATTTATCTGTTTCTTAATTCTCTTCCTCCTCTCTTGCTGTCGTGGTTCACTGCTTGAAGGTTCTTGAACATCATTCAAGAATCCCATAAGTTTCTACATGGTATCAGACGAGGATTTGCGATCCAGGACTCCGATGGCAACATCCTCTGCTTCTCACATCTCCGATCAGCCGGTGACAACGACGGACTCATTTCCGGTGATCTCATCGTCGCTGAAGTTCGTTCTCTCAAATCTTCGAAACATTGTTCAAAACTCTCTCTCTCCCGACAATTATCACCTTTGGCGGTCTCAGATCTTAAAGATCTGCCGTGCAAACAACTTTGAGTCATTTCTTGATGACAAATCTCCTATACCAAACCCGTCTCTCACTCAATCTGACGGAACCACCGTACCCAACTACCTGTATGCTCAATGGCTTCTCACAGATCAAAACCTCGCCGCCGCCATATGCTCCACCATATCCGCTTCTATTCTTCCTTACGTCCTTCATCTCGATTCCACCTCAGCCATTTGGCAAACACTTGAGACAAGATTCCAATCTACATGTCGATCCAAGGTGATCCAACTCAAAAATGAGTTGTATCACGTGTCTCTCAAGACCTCCACAATGGTTCAATACTTGAATGCAATCAAGCTTCTCGTTGATCAAATTGCGGCAGCCGGGTCACATATAGATCCAGAGGAGATAATCTTACATATCCTCAACGGTCTGCCACAGGAGTATCAGTCGTTCAAGACTTCTATTAGGACCATGGCGACTCCACTGAATCTTGATCAAATTTATTCTCTCCTCATAAGTGAAGAGATTCACATCGCAGCCGATAAAGCTCGCTTCATCTCTCCTGTTGATCCTGCCCAGGCTCTCTTCACAACCCGCGGTCGGACTAGAGGCAGAGCACGCTTCAGATATACAAACGATCAAGAACGTACACGGCAGAGCAGGGATGTCTCTTCCTCAATCATTCCGGTCTGTCAAATATGTTCCAAGAAGGGACATTCTGCACTTGATTGTTGGCACAGACAAAACATGGACTATGCTCCTCGTTCCGGCAAGCCGCAGCCCAAAGCTCTGGTAGCTGATTCGTCCACACCATACACAGAATGGTATCTCGACTTAGGTGCATCTTCTCATATGACCAAATCCATGGACAATCTTTCCATTTCTTCACCTTACAACGGTACTGATCACGTCATCGTCGGCGACGGGAGTTCGGTTAGCATAGAAAACTCCGGTCGTGGCTTGCTACCGACTCCCTCTCGTAAGCTCAATCTCTCGAAAATTCTTCATACTCCCGCTCTTCATTACAATTTGTTATCCATTTCAAAATTAACTAAAGACAATAATATTTCTATATCTTTTGATCCTGATGGGTTCGTGTTTAAGGATCTACAGAATCACCAAGAAATCTTTAGGGGCCTCTGTCGCGATGGACTCTATCCACTACGAACTCCTACGGTATCTACTACTCACAGCGCTCTTCACACGGCTACGACGAAATCCAGCCACTGGCATGACAGACTGGGGCATCCAAACTCAAGAACACTGACCAAAATTGCTTCCGGCAATCCGTCTTTGCAAATAGATACTAAATCCTATTCTTGTCATTCTTGTAATAAATCCAAGAATCATAAACTTGGTTTCGAATCTTCTGTTAATAGACAATCTTCTATTCTTGCTTTAGTTCACTCTGACGTATGGGGTCCTGCACCTGTACCCTCCCACATGGGTTATCTCTACTACGTTATCTTTGTAGACGACTACTCGAGATATACCTGGTTATTTCCCATTAAAAGGAAATCTGATGTTTTTACTATATTTGCTGACTTCAAATTAAATATAGAAACTACCACGTCGAAACGAATCAAGTGTATTCGCACAGATGGAGGTGGAGAGTGCTCAAGCAATACTTTCAAACAATTTCTTACTAACCACGGCATCTCACATCAAATCTCGTGTCCTCACACACCTGAACAAAACGGCGTTGCCGAGAGAAAACACAGACACATAATTGAGACGACAAGGACCCTTCTTGACTATGCATTGGTTCCGCACAGCTACTGGCCGGATACCACTCTCACCGCTACATATCTTATAAATCGAATGCCTTCTCCCAATACTAACAATTTATCTCCGTTTGAACTTTTCTACAGCAGGAAACCCAGCTACGTTGAACTTCGCACGTTTGGATGTGCATGTTTTCCACATATTCCAGCAAACTTCAGAAACAAATTACAAATCAAAGCTCCGCTCTGTACATTCTTGGGATACTCTCAAGCTCACAAAGGCTATAAGTGCTTAAATATGAGCACAAATACAATTATCATATCCAGGAACGTTACTTTTGACGAAACATTCTTCCCTTTTGCCAAGCAGTATCCTCAGCAACAGCATCCGATCCCTAAAATTTCCCCGTTATTCCTAACTCCCACGTCTATAATCCAGACAAACAAACCAACCATTACACCTCACACCTCTACTCCCACGGTGCAGCCTCATCCTCCTACTATCACTGTCACAGATCACACCAGTCCGATTCTGCCCAGGACGCTATCTCCACCAACCTCCCAATCCAATGTGCACCCAATGCAGACACGGAACAAAACAGGCTCGTTAAAACCTCGGGTTCGTCTGAATCTGCTGCATCAACAATTCACAATTTCGACTGTTCCCGATCCCACATCCTTTCACGAAGCCAATAAACACAGTGAGTGGAGGCATGCCATGGCCTCCGAATTCTTCGCGCTGCAAAAACAGGGAACGTGGAGTCTAGTTCCTCCACCGCCCAACACGTCTATACTAGGATGCCGATGGACTTATCGTACTAAACGTCACGATAATGGTTCCATAGCAAAATACAAAGCACGACTCGTGGCGCAAGGTAATAATCAGGAATACGGTCTGGATTACACGGAGACATTTAGCCCAGTTGCTAAACTGCCAACAATCCGTATACTTCTTACAGTAGCTCTACACAATAATTGGCCAGTTCAGCAACTCGACGTCGCAAATGCTTTCCTACACGGTAAACTGACAGAAACAGTATATATGCGACAACCAATTGGCTTCGAAGATGCTTCTAATCCGGATCACGTTTGTTTCTTGCACAAAGCAATCTACGGTCTTAAACAAGCGCCAAGGCTATGGTACAATACGTTCACCTCGTTTCTCGTATCAATCGGGTTCAAACACAGTACATCCGATCCCTCGTTACTTATCTTTACGAAAAACAATACTCAGATATTTCTCTTAATGTATGTCGACGATATTCTAATCACCGGCAACAACCAAGAATCTCTACACAATGTGATCCAACAACTTAATGGGCAATTCACCATGAAACACTTGGGAGCTGTCCATTCGTTTTTAGGCATTCAAATTTCCCGTACTAACGATTCTTATTTTTTGTCTCAGCAACTATACACCCGGAGCATTATCGAAATGGCAAATCTCCAAAACTGTAACTCCTTATCAAATCCCACATGCACAAAATTGCCTAAAGAATTTGCTACGGACACGCCTCTGTCGGATCCGTCACTCTACAGAAAACTCACGGGATCGTTGCAATACTTGACTCTAACACGACCGGACATTGCCTATAGTGTCAATTTGCTATCTCAACACATGCATCAACCACTACCACAACACATCTATATGCTCAAACGTTTAATCAGATACCTCCAAGGTACAATAGACTTCGGAATACCTATTTCTAAATCTAACTTGTGTCTTACTTCCTTTTCAGATGCCGATTGGGCAGGTGATCCAATTTCACGCAAATCCACCTCCGACTATTGTTCGTTTCTTGGGTCAACACTCATTTCTTGGACTGTAAAGAAACAAACCACCGTGGCACGTTCATCTACTGAATCGGAGTACCGATCTCTTGCAGCTCTTACCGCAGATATTATTTGGTTAAGGCGCATTCTCACTGATTTCGGCATACAACAACACCTAGCAACCGATGTGTATTGTGATAATACCTCGGCTATAGCCATAGCCAACAACCCCGTCTTCCACGCCCGCACAAAGCACATCGAGATCGATCATCGATTCATACGGGATCACATTCAACAAAATACTATTCGCCTACTACCAATAAGTACAATCGATCAAGTTGCGGATATCTTCACCAAAGCACTGTCTACACCGAGATTTCATATACTTCGACTCAAACTGACAGTCACCTCCGGTTCGTCAGTTTGCAGGGGCATATCAGAGCAACAGGATAAATAAAACTTGTATTATTTCCTTGTAGCCTGCTGTGTAACTAAGATCTATTATCTCATTATATATATTAGATGTCTGTACATGTTAAGGCGATGAATAAGATTTATCTGTTTCTTAATTCTCTTCCTCCTCTCTTGCTGTCGTGGTTCACTGCTTGAAGGTTCTTGAACATCATTCAAGAATCCCATAAGTTTCTACATCAACCAACTCTTGTACTCTTATTCATCCGATGAAATCTCAGTATCGCTTTCTTTCATTTTACATTGGGAGTCTTACTATTAAGCTTGGGTCATTAGCTATACAATAACAACATCATCATTAAGCCTTCGTCCCACTACGTGGGGTCCATGGGCGGATACCCATATAGCCGAGAGTGCCCACCCTCAAAAAAAAAAAAAAAAAAAAAAAAAATATATATATATATATATATATATATATATATATATGGAAGTTAATTTGAAATTTTGATTCCCCCTAAAATAATTATGTTGCCCATCAAAAAGGTAATGTACTTATTTCTAGTTTGTATAAAGCATGAGTGAAACTTTATCAAATGGAAAAAGAAGTGTCTTATGATTTATAAGTTGGATTTAAAAGTAATTCTAAGAAATAAGATAAACAAATTTGTAATTCCTATACAAATAAATCTTATTTTTTGTTGGCTATTTTTTAACCATTTTTTTATTGCATTGCTTTGAAATCGAATTATTTTTTATTGATTTATGATTTGTGTAGGAGCCATTTTTAAATTCATTAAATATTATGCATACTTTATGGTTTAATTATTCTTTTTTTTTTTTCTTAAGTTAGATAACATTAAGCTCATTTATTATTCTTTTTCTCTAAGTTAGGATTTAGTTTCAACATAACATATATGATTATACTCCAACTTATATTTTTATTAAAATTAATATTAAATTGAAAGATAAATGAGAAAATTTCCTCTTATAAATTTGATAGCATTATGCTGATTATTTTTTTAATTATTTTATTATTATTATTATTTGATTTATTATTATTATTATTATTATTATTATTATTATTTTATTTTTCTTATTATTATTGTTGTTGTCTAATTAATTAAAACTTTGCCCATCCTGAAAAATGAAGTTAGATCCGGTGGGGTCGGCTATATGAATCTTTTTCTTCATTATGTCATATTAAAAGTCAAATCCTCATTTAAATCTAATAAAGAAAGAGCATTTCTAATATTTTAAAACCAAGTCTTTTTGGGTCTATCTCTACCTTTTTTAACATAAGCCAAATCTATACTTCTACTTTCCTAACCGGGTCAACGGAAGACCGACGTTTTATGTGACCAAAACTTCTAAGCAGATTCTCTCTAATCTTATCTTCCACTGGAGCTACTCCAACCTTTTCACGTATATGCTCATTTCGTATCCTATCTCTAAAGGTAAAGCCACTCATCCAATAAACATAATAGCAATATAGAATAAAGTCAAAGATGAATTGAAAAAAAAAAAACTTCGCCAAAATAATAATGGAGAGTTGTAAATCAAAAGAGTAATCGAATTAAAGAAGTGAGAGAGAAGGGAAAGAAAACGATATAGAAAATGAGTTGATATTTATCTTTTTTGTATTTATTTATTTATTCATACACAGAATGGAGAAATTATTTTGTGCGAAGGCAGAACGCAGCTCTATGTCCAGAGGCGACTCAGGTGCATCCACGTCAGCGATACTGAGTCATGGTACCGAGCAGTAACGAGCCACAGTACCGAGCGAAGGGGTGACGTGACACATTCTGATTGATCTCCGGACGGCGTTCAACATCCATACAGAATGACAGGAATAAAAAAAAAACTGCTGTGTATGAAATCTAAGAGATTTTTCCTCTTTTTTTTTAGTGAAAAATGCTGGTTGCTGATCACAAGAAGATTGTCATCACTCTCCTCAAAACTCCAACACAGCCTCTTCTTTTGATCAAAGCCAATACAAAAGCATCAACATAAAAGTAAAGAGCTTGGTCATGATTATCATAGCATGTGACTCAAAATATCTGTGCATCTTTTCTTTTTTGAGGGAACTTTCTCCCAAACAACAAACTAAACAAAGGCTTACCTTGTTCAAAAAGCCCTATATTGGGTGACTATGAACTCTTGGGGGCTGTTCAATATCCTATAATTTTAAGCAAAGTAGTTCAAATCCTGCCAAATAGAAATTTTAAGAACTTTCAATTTTAATATTTTCATAAATCTCATCTATTCAATTTAGAATTTGTTAAATCTGATTAATTATTCACAATTATTAAAGAATTTCTCTAAAATAAATAGAGAAATAAATTTTCAAATTTAATAATATTTAATGATTAATGTTCTATAAGTCAAATACTTATTCATTGCTATAAAAAAAGTCTAGGCATCATGCCACCATCACTAATGGCTAAGGGTGTAAGTGAGTGAAACTGACTTGTGAGCTGGTTTGGGCTCAATTTAATAAATAGCTCGTGAGTTGAACCTGATGAACTAACTAGTCGAGCTTGAGTCAATCTTTACTCAACTCATTAGCTCATGAGTCGGCTAGTTTAAAAAAATATTAGTATAAAATGCACTTAAAATATATTAGCATTCAATATTTTAAGTACAAAATTATTATAAAAATATTTAAAAATTACATATCTCTTTCTTATTAAATTATTATTTATTATTTTCTTACCATTTTATTATAACAATTTCTTAAGGTTTCGTTCGGGAAGGCTTTCTTAATGTTTATATCAAAATTTTAAATTTTGTACTAAAAAGCTGCATTAAAAAGCAGTAAAAAAGTCATCCAAAATGAAGCCTAAATCATGTGTTGGCTCAAACTCGTAGAATAAATCTCGAGCATTAATTTGAACTTAATTAATCGAGCTTGTTGCGTGTCAGAAAATACGCGGCGGTAGAGTTTGTAAATTCGCGTCCGAGCGTTGCACGTAAGTTTAACACACAAACAGAAAAGAGGGTGAACACCGAGAGTTTTTACGTGGAAAACCCAAAAATGGGAAAAACCACGGGGCCTCGCCCAGTTGCAAATTTCCACTAGTGTTTTTGTAGATTACAAATGACGGATTTCGTCCCACAAGTCGGGATAATCCAAATACAACTTGTTTCTTCCACGAAATTCACAAAGTCCTGCGAATTCCTAGCGTTCCCTGAAAATCCGGCAGAGTTCCGGCGTCTTCAGGCGGCAGAAAGAGCTCCGGCGGCGGTGGTCGAGGAGGTGAGGAATCTCCTATTCCCCTTTCTCCTTCTCCTTCTCTTCTTCTGCGAATTCTTGGCGTTTCCTCCAAATCCGGCAGAGTTCCGGCGTCTTCAGGCGGCAGGAAAAGCTCCGGCGGCGGTGGTCGAGGAGGTGAGGAATCTCCTATTCCCCTTTCTCCTTCTCCTTCTCTTCTTCTGCGAATTCTTGGCGTTTCCTCCAAATCCGGCAGAGTTCCGGCGTCTTCAGGCGGCAGGAAAAGCTCCGGCGGCGGTGGTCGAGGAGGTGAGGAATCTCATATTCCCCTTTCTCCTTCTCCTTCTCTTCTTCTTCTCTCTCTTCACTTGAGCCCCTTGGTGTAGAATGAGGGCTCTATTTATAGTTTTTCTGGAGTGGCATAGCCCGTAAATAGGCGTGAGATCAAGGGCGAACAGGGAGTGGTTTGAATGGACGGTCGATATCGAATCTTTTAATCATGCACCGTTTGTTGGACATTTGATGGCCTTAATGATGTCGGAATTTGATGATCTTGGGCTCGTTGGATTCGTCTCGTCGAGCCGCTCGATTCGAGTATAAGCTCGTCAAAATCGGAGACCGTTTGGTAACTCAAATTGTGGTTTGAACCTTCCAACAGCGCTTCGAACCTTTGATTCGGACTCATTTGGGCTCGGATTGGGTTGATCTTGGTGTCGTTGGGTTTGTATTTCCGAGACGCTCAGTTTGACTGTAAGCTCGCTGAAATCGGAGTTCATATGCTCCCGAAATCAATTTTTGAAGTTTCAAACTAGGTTTTGCCTCGAGATTCGTGCCCGATTAAGATGATTTTGCGATGTCGTATCAGTTGCCCCCTATTTTCGGACGTCAAAACATTAGGAGTCTAAAAATATGTGTTTTGAAAATTTGTATCAGCCAGAACGCCGAAAATTGCGTTCCAAAATTAACATCTTGCTTGAACTATATCATAAAGGTCCCATTGAGTTTCAAAAGTATCAAAATCGACCCCGGAACGTCGAAAAACGTGTCCGGGGACCCCAAAATCGTCGGAATTGGACTCGTCGGGGCGAAAAAATGGGCTCGGGACAAGCTGGGCAGCCGAACCGGCCGGACCGGCCGGCCGGCCGCCGCCGCCACCGCCGGCGGCAGGGACCGCGCGGCACGCACGGCGGCCGCGCGCGATGGACCGCGCGCGATGGACCGCGCTCACGCGGTCTCGCGAGCCCGCGCTTGGGCTCGCCCGAACCTGGGCTGTGCACGCGCGTGGCTCTCCCGCGCCTGGGCCCTGCCGCGTGACAAGCCGGCCGCGATCCGCGGTCTCCGACCGCGGATTGGTGAGCTGGCCGCGCGAAGCGGCGCATCCGGTCGGCTGTACCGCCATTGTGGGCCCCGTTTTCGTCCAAAAATAGCTTTTTTGCTATTTTTAGGTCCGAAAAATTCCAAAAAAGTGTCAAAAAATTACAAAAAAATTAAAAAAAATTTCTAAAAAAGGAAAATTCCGAAATTGGTAGTAACTTCCCCATTTTTCTCCAAAACCTATAAATAGGCCTCTCAAGCCCTTAGGAAACTTGCAACTCCTCCTTCTTTCTCCCTCCGGTTTACTGGCGATAGAAACCTATGGGATTTCTTCCTCCCCCTCCGGTTTACTGGCGATAGAAACCTACGGGATTTCTTCTTTCCCCTCCGGTTTACTGGCGATAGAAACCTACGGGATTTCCTCCTCCCCCTCCGGTTTACTGGCGATAGAAACCTACGGGATTTCTTCCTCCCCCTCCGGTTTACTGGCGATAGAAACTACGGGATTTCTTCCTTCCCCTCCGGTTTACTGGCGATAGAAACCTACGGGATTTCCTTTCTCCCCCTCCGGTTTACTGGCGATAGAAACCTACGGGATTTCCTCTTCCCTCTGAGTGGAGGTTTGCTGGCGATGGACGATCGAGTTGAAGCCCGTTAGTAGTCAACGATCGAGTGTGGAGCCAAAGGGGAGAGTTCGAGAATGCGTTGCAAATAGCATTCAAGCGAGAAGCCGATGGCGAGTAGCAGTCTGCCGACGAGCAGAAGTCCGACGACAGGAAGAAGTCTGACTTCGGGTAGAGGACCGACGAAAATTCGTCGACGACCAGGAGTCTGGCGACGAGTAGAAGTCCGCTGACGAGCAGAAGTCCGACGTCGGGTAGAAGTCTGCTGACGAGCAGAAGTCCGACGTCGGGTAGAAGTCCGCTGACGAGCAGAAGTTCGACGTCGGGTAGAAGTCTGCTGACAAGCAGAAGTCTGACGTAGGGTAGAAGTTCAACGTCGGGTAAAAGACCGACGAAGATTCGTCGATGAGCAGAAGTCTGACGACGAGTAGAAGTCCGCTGAGGAGCAGAAGTCCGACGACGAGTAGGAGTCCGTTGACGAGCAGAAGTCCGATGTCGAGTAGGAGTCCACTGACGAGCAGAAGTCCGACGTCGGGTAGAAGTTCAACGTCGGGTAGAAGACCGACGAAGATTCGTCGACGAGCAGAAGTCTGACGACGAGTAGAAGTCCGCTGACGAGCAGAAGTCCGACGACGAGTAGGAGTCCGCTGACGAGCAGAAGTCCGACGTCGGGTAGAAGTTCAACGTCGGGTAGAAGACCGACGAAGATTCGTCGACGAGCAGAAGTCTGACAACGGGTAGAAGTCTGCTGACGAGCAGAAGTCCGACGACGAGTAGGAGTCTGCTAACGAGCAGAAGTCCGACGACGAGTAGGAGTCCGCTGACGAGTAGAAGTCCTATCCGAGGTTGTATGTCAGGACATTTGTTCGATGACATTAACATGTATGGAAGAGATCGAGAGAATCCACCAAGAATGTGAGACCTATCCGATGTTGTATGTCAGAACATTTGTTCGATGACATTAACATGTGTGGAAGAGGTTGAGAGAATCCACCAAGAATGTGAGACCTATCCGATGTTGTATGTCAGAACATTTGTTCGATGACATTAACATGTGTGGAAGAGGTTGAGAGAATCCACCAAGGATGTAAGACCTATCCGAGGTTGTATGTCGGAGCCCTGCTCGACGACGTTAACCTGTGTGGAAGAGGTCGAGAGAATCCACCAAGGATGTAAGACCTATCCGAGGTTGTATGTCGGAGCCCTGCTCGACGACGTTAACCTGTGTGGATGAGGTCAGGATCAAATCCCCCTGGGATTGATCGTCCGGTGATTAAGATACAATATGGATTGTGTATTCCTCGAATCACGGAGAAAGAGTTTGAGAAGATTTTTCTTATCTTTCATAAGAGGAAAAATCATATTACAACAACATGAACATTCTATTACTGCATTACGTAAGCATAGTACAATAGTTCCCTGGTACGACTTACAAATTACAAAGTACTCAACACACAAGATCTTCGCACGGTGACAATACGACAACATTTAACTTGGAAGAAGACATTAGAGATATCAAAGTGACACTCAACTCAACATAAAAGTGAGAACAAGACAAGTAATATTTGTTAATACAAATACACGAAGTGCGTGATCATTCAATCTCTCCAACCATTTGAACATTATTCAATGGTTGTCTTTGTTGTTGATTCTGCCCCCCAGTCGGACCAACTTCATCTCGGGTTGGTGTATTCTTGATGAATTGTCGGAGATATCCTTGTCGGATCAGTCTCTCAACTTCTTCCTTGAGAGCTGCCAACATGCTTCAGTAGTGTGCCCACGGCTACGGTGGAAGTGGCAATATTGCTCCTGGTTTCCGAAGTTGGGCTTCAAAGGGTGTGGCCATTTCACGTTCTCCTGATCCCGGATGGCCATTAATACATTTGCTTGGGATGTATTGAGTGGGGTGTACTCCTTTTCTTGGCGAGGTCCTCGTCGTGGTGACGGAGACCTATGAGGTAGATTATTCTTCTCATGTTTTTTCTGCTGTGAGAAAGAATTATCCATCACAGGTGCACCTTTGCGCTTCCCGCTGATTTGCTCAAACTGTTTCCTGTGAGCATTTATAGCTTCATCCGCAGAGATTTGTGCCTCCACGCGATGGATCAAGTCAGTGTATGAATGGACGGTGTCTCGCATAAGGGCCGAATAGAAGGGGCCAGGACGAAGACCTCCAAGAAAGACCCCTCTGAGTAATTCAGGGTCTACTCCTGGAATCTGTCGTGCTTCAGTGGAAAATCGTTGAAAATACTCCTTCAACGATTCTCCTTCATTTTGGCGAATCCCGGAGAGGTGGGAAGAATCCTTAGCAATTCTTCGATTGGCCACAAATTGTTCGACGAATACTTTGGCTAATTTGATAAAAGAGGGGATCGTTCCAGGTGGAAGCGAGTAGAACCACGTTCGGGCTTGTCCTTTAAGGGTGGCTGGAAAGACCTGGCAGAGGAGCGCGTCTGATGCTCGTTGAATATGCATGATGGTTCTATAGTAGTCAACATGCTCATACGGGTCGGTCGTCCCGTCGTAGGATTCAACGTTTGGCACTTTGAATCCGACCGGAATGGGGTGCTGAAGAATGGCTTCAGTTAGAGGTGATGACTCCTGAAAATTTCTATGTCGGAGAACATGCCTCACCTCTCCTCGAGGGAACTCTTCCCGTACCAATTTTTGCAGTTCGCGACGCAGGACATTGTGAGGGAATCCCGCGATGTGTGGTTGGGGAGAGCCTTCGGGGAGATCCGAAAAAATGCGAGGATGTGTTGAACTCGCTGTATCGGCAAGTTCATCTTCCTGTTGTGATTGAGGATGTCTCCTAGGTGGAGGAAGATGAATTTCTTCTTGACGATGCTCAAATTGAATATCTTCAACCCTTGGTGGATCCCGAGGGAGAAGGATCTCCTCCAACGTCGGCTGTCGATCATCTCGTAGGAGTTGGAGGATCTCGTTTTGCGATTCTTCCATCTTCCGGATTCTTTCTTCTAAAGAAGGTCTCAAAGTCCCTTCTCCGGCAGCATTCTGCCCCCCAGGGTGAAAAGATGCTGACATTGGTCGTCTACGGTTAATAGACGAGTTTCTGGACTGACGAGAGTTGGAGCGAGAAGCTCCAACCAAACGACTGCTGCGCCTATTCACCATCGTAGCAGTACTCGAAGTAGTGGGATAGTTGTTCCCACAGACGGCGCCAAACTGTTGCGTGTCAGAAAATACGCGGCGGTAGAGTTTGTAAATTCGCGTCCGAGCGTTGCACGTAAGTTTAACACACAAACAGAAAAGAGGGTGAACACCGAGAGTTTTTACGTGGAAAACCCAAAAATGGGAAAAACCACGGGGCCTCGCCCAGTTGCAAATTTCCACTAGTGTTTTTGTAGATTACAAATGGCGGATTTCGTCCCACAAGTCGGGATAATCCAAATACAACTTGTTTCTTCCACGAAATTCACAAAGTCCTGCGAATTCCTAGCGTTCCCTGAAAATCCGGCAGAGTTCCGGCGTCTTCAGGCGGCAGAAAGAGCTCCGGCGGCGGTGGTCGAGGAGGTGAGGAATCTCCTATTCCCCTTTCTCCTTCTCCTTCTCTTCTTCTGCGAATTCTTGGCGTTTCCTCCAAATCCGGCAGAGTTCCGGCGTCTTCAGGCGGCAGGAAAAGCTCCGGCGGCGGTGGTCGAGGAGGTGAGGAATCTCCTATTCCCCTTTCTCCTTCTCCTTCTCTTCTTCTGCGAATTCTTGGCGTTTCCTCCAAATCCGGCAGAGTTCCGACGTCTTCAGGCGGCAGGAAAAGCTCCGGCGGCGGTGGTCGAGGAGGTGAGGAATCTCCTATTCCCCTTTCTCCTTCTCCTTCTCTTCTTCTTCTCTCTCTTCACTTGAGCCCCTTGGTGTAGAATGAGGGCTCTATTTATAGTTTTTCTGGAGTGGCATAGCCCGTAAATAGGCGTGAGATCAAGGGCGAACAGGGAGTGGTTTGAATGGACGGTCGATATCGAATCTTTTAATCATGCACCGTTTGTTGGACATTTGATGGCCTTAATGATGTCGGAATTTGATGATCTTGGGCTCGTTGGATTCGTCTCGTCGAGCCGCTCGATTCGAGTATAAGCTCGTCAAAATCGGAGACCGTTTGGTAACTCAAATTGTGGTTTGAACCTTCCAACAGCGCTTCGAACCTTTGATTCGGACTCATTTGGGCTCGGATTGGGTTGATCTTGGTGTCGTTGGGTTTGTATTTCCGAGACGCTCAGTTTGACTGTAAGCTCGCTGAAATCGGAGTTCATATGCTCCCGAAATCAATTTTTGAAGTTTCCAAGTAGGTTTTGCCTCGAGATTCGTGCCCGATTAAGATGATTTTGCGATGCCGTATGAGAGCTCAAACTTAAACAAGATTCTACTTGAGCTCGACTCGATTATACTCGTTTGCCTAATGGCAATAAGAATTTAAATTAACTGGATATTTTATTTTCCAATAGCGTTAAGTGGCAGAAGAGGGGGGGGGGGGGGGGGGGGGGGGGGGGGGCAGTGTGTGGATTGAAGGAGGAGGTCAGGCTAGTTATAAGAGGAAAGTGAAAGATAAAGACTACACAACTCCCCTTGGCTTATGGGTTGAGAGCTTAGGCTTCCAACTAAAAGGTCTAAGGTTCGAGTTCATGTGTATGCGTTGTGTGTGTGAGTTTGCCTTAAATGGCCTAAATGTCCTTAAAAAAAAAAGATAAAGACAAATCTAAAGCAAATCATTCTTTGGGATTTGCAATATTTCAGGAGATTGGCTTGGATCCTAGCGGAAGAACAGGCGATGAGCTCTCCAGAAAGTGACGCTTTGTGCTTCTCAAGGAAAGAAATGGGCCCATTCGTTTGAGATTGCTGACATAAAGTTCGAAAACAAAGCAGAATGTATTAAAACGGCTAATTTGTACTAAGTCGAGCATTTTCAGAGAAAAAATGGGTCATTTGAAAGCGTTTATTTTACTAAGTATTTATTTATTTATTGAAAAACGAGGTCATTTCTGGCAAATGGGGTGTGCTAGCTCTAGCTACCATTACAGAATTAAGGTTTCATTAATTAATTTAGAAGAAAAATATTTAAATTTTTTTAATGTTGTATGTGCAGCTCCCTTGGCTTATGCAGTTCATGGAGGGTTATAGAATTTTTAAATATATACGCTTTTATTTTGTTCAAGATTATAAGAGAATTGTTGCGGGATAGAATATACGTGGTGATAGAGTTAGAAAGTTTCTGTCTCAGCGTTGTACGGATATCCATCACACAAACATGAGAGAAATAAAAACATTAGGATTTTTACGTGGAAAACCCTGGAAGGCGAAAAACCACGGGGCCACGCCCAGTTGAAAGAGTTCCACTAGTGCTTGCTTGAGGTACAAGAGACTGACTAGTTTTTAAAATTTAGGACGATCATATTACAATAATCCACTCCCGAATTGAAGTTCAGTTACAAACAATATTTTGAGATTCGACGATGTTGGCTATTCGGGTTGAATCCCAAAGTCACTTGGAGATCGGGCAGAATTCTAACGTCACTCGGGCAGAGTTTCGACGTCGGGCGGAACTTCGACGTTACTTGGGCAGAATTTCGACGTTCCGTAGAAATCGGGTAGAATTCCGGACGGTGGTCAAGGAAGAGTTTCTTCCTTCCTATCCTTCTTCTTTTCTCTTCTCCTTCTTCTCTTCTTCCTCTTGCTTGGGACCCCTTTCAAGAAAAATGAGGGGTCTATTTATAGATTTATGGAGTGGCATGACTTGTAAATAGGTGAGAGATCAGAGGTAAATGAGAGTGGTTGAATGGACGGCCAATATTGAATCCCTTGATCGTGTACCGTTCATCAGACATTTGAAGGTCTTAATGATGTCGGAATTCGGCGATCTTGGGCTCGTTGGATTCATCTCGTCGAGCCACTCAATTTGAATATAAGCAAGTCATGTTTGAAAACCATTTGGTAACTCAAATTGTGGTTCAAACTTTCCAACAATGTCTTGTGTCCTTGATTTGGACTCAGTTAGGCTCGGATTGAGTCCAATTTGGTTCGTTGGGTTCGTATTTCCGAGACTCTCAATTTGACTGTAAGTTTGCTGAAATTAGAGTTAGGGTGATCCCAAATTTAATTTTTGAAGTTTCCGGCTTGATTTTGCCTCGAGATTTATGCCTGATCAAGATAATTTTTTGATGATATATCAAGAATAATAATATAAAATAAAGTATAACTCTTCGGTAGTGATTTGGGGTTAGACTTATAAGGAAAAAAGGCTTAATCAAAATAAATATTAAGAAATTTCAATAAACAATATATTCACTTATTATAAATAGTTAAGCTTTTGTAAATGTATATTTTGTGTTGGAATTTTACATGCATTGCACTCAAAATTATATCATTTATATATTTACCAACTAAACTTCAATATTTGCACAATAAAACATTTTTAGCTCATAATTTTTAACAGAACATTATTGGACATCGAAAAGATGAAGAAGTCACAATGGAATCTCACTAGGACGAGCAACAATGAATTTGATGTCAACAATTGGACAAATAAACAAGCAGCTCGTAATGTAAATGAGATCAATGGTGAGTGAAATACACAGAAGGGGAAGGGGAAGGGAATTCATAGCACCATCGACGACTGGATTGACGAACTGAATAGGAGGATGCGACAAATGATTCATGGATAAATAAACCTATAGTTTAAAGGGCTATGAGACTAATGAGAATGGAGGACTGACAACATGGTGACAAAATTGAACAAAGGGCATTATTTTTTTAGAAAAATTTACATACATATCACTTTATATCATCTATTTACATATCTAACACCCAAAACTCAGTTGCATTATATCTTTTTCATTTCTCTCTCTAGAGTGTTTATAGAGAGAGGCTCTAGGATGGCTAGAGGAGGTGGCATTAGGTCACCTACTCCTAATGGTGGTAGGGGAGGCGGCAGACAAGGAAACGAGCAACTTTGTAACTATTGGCACTTGATCGCCCCCGACGGCAAGGCGGAGGAGTCGGTTACTAAGCATACTTCGGTGCTTAAGTCGGAGAGCAGCTCCCTTCCTTCACTTAAGATGCAAGGCATAGTTACTAGAGATTCTAGGAATGAGGCAATAGTGAGATCTCAGGCCACCATCTGGTGTGGCAAGGAGGAGTGCAGTCAACTGTTGCAGCAATCATGCTCGCAAGGTCTGGCTCCGGCTGTGGGAGCTGGCAAGGCCTCTTCTCCAACAAGAAATTCTGTACCTCCCTCGGTTGTTCAAGCTTACCATGAGTAGATTGGCGGAACCACCAAACCCAATGCTTCCTCCAGTGAATGCGTATCAGAGAATGAGTCGGACAACGATGAGGGTTCGTAGAATGAGATGCAAGAGTCAGACAGCGATGAGGGTTCTCATACCGACATGGAGGATGACTTACCTTTGGCGGAAACTCCCGTTTCCGCCCAGAATCTGGACCCGACGATGGAGATCTTGTCCGTCTAGCCTGCACAGTCAAGTCGCGTACATGTAGATGTCTCTCAGGTGCATAATCCAAATCCATTTATTTCGTGTAGGGATTCTATTCAAAATGTTACGGAATCTGTTGGTTTGGTTTGTGGCTCGAATGCAACTGTGTTGGAGATGGCTTCTCTTAGCTCTAGCTGTGAAATTCCCCTTCATATATCCACTTCTCAGACCTGTGCTACAGGTTCGCGCACACCTGATGTTTATGGAAATGCCCTAACAGCCCAGAGATTGGATTATAAGCCAAAGCAGCCCGCACATGCCTCTACCTCAGCTGCTGGGGGTTTATCTAATGGTCCTTTTGCTTGGAACAAACTTCAATTAGTTCCTTTAAACAAGATG
Source organism: Dendrobium huoshanense (assembly GCA_016618105.1). Classification (NCBI taxonomy): domain Eukaryota; kingdom Viridiplantae; phylum Streptophyta; class Magnoliopsida; order Asparagales; family Orchidaceae; genus Dendrobium; species Dendrobium huoshanense. The sequence goes on from CM028348.1 coordinate 25,670,286, forward strand.
AGTAGGGAGACTTTTATTGCCTCAAATGGTGTTTCCATGGAACCGGAGTGAAATGCTGTGCAAGCTAAGTTGGCCATGCTTGATCGAGTGCTTGTGGCTTGGCAAACGAATTGCCTTCCCTTATGTACTAAGTTAACTCAAACGTCGGTGGTACCACTTTGGAGACTTTCAAATTATCACCACAGTACCAAATTCTTTTATTTGCATTTTCCCTAGTTTTGAGGCTAGGAATGCGGTTTTAATGAGTGAGCCTTGGATTATTGTCGGCAACATCATTAGAATGGACAGATGGACTCCCAACTTTTCTCCTAATTCCCTTCAAGGTCTTCATTCACCCATTTGGATTCGTTCCATAGCTTCCTCTTATGTATTGGGATATGAACAACATCACTCGGCTTGCCAATATGCCGGGGGAACCTCTGTGGATGGACTCACACACGAGTACTTGGGGAAGATCATCTTATGCAAGAATTTTTGTTATGATTAATCTTTCTCAAAAGCTTCAAGCGGGGGTATGGATCAATGGGCTTCAAGGACGAATTTTTCAAAGAGTTGAGTATGAAAGGCTTTCAAATTTTTGCTTTGATTGTGGTTTCATTGGTCATGCCAAAGGAGCTTGTCTATCTAAGGCTCCAACTCGTGGCTCTCAATTTTCCCCATTGTAGTCATCGCCACCAACCAAGGTGCAAGCCGCATCCGAGAAGATCCCCCACATACCCATCCCTCCTCTTGAGACGAAGAATAAAGTTGTTGGAGAGTCCTTTCTAAGTGAGGACAAGGATGACTCCTCCCTTGGAGCTTGGAACCTAGTCACCCAGAGAATGAAAGGAAAACCAAGGGCTCCTAAAGAACCAGGCTCTCGTCCAGTAACCGAACCTCCGATCCAATTTTCGGCCGAGAAGATACAACAAATAGAAGAAATTTCTAATATGATTGTGAACTTCCGCAAGCAACAACCAAAAGGCTCCAAATCTCGCTTGGACAGAGAGCTCTTCCGACTTGAGCTTTTAAGTGCTTTGCCCACCTCACCGAGAAAGAGGAAGACGATTTCTACAGATTTCACAAGCGGCGACTTGGTCCTCTCAAGTGCTTAATGAGTGACCGTTTTCATTGGTTTGTATTGGGTTTTATTGCGTAATACAAACCAATGAAAGGGTCCTCCTCACTTAAGGGGTTTTTTTCTTTTCGTTTACGTCTACGGCTTGGTTTGGGATGCTTTTCTAGTTCTTTCCCTCCCCCTTGTCTTTTGGGAGTGGAAGTCTTTCCCCCACAAGCTTGTGTCTCTCCGTGTATCTTCTTTTTCAATTCTAATCTATTCGTGTTTAAAAAATAAAAAATAAAAAAATCTAACACCCAAAACTTTAATATTACATAAATACCACCATATATTATTTTAATATCAAATATAACACATATTTTCTTCCTACCACTCATGTATTTCATTTCTACGACTCATATTTAATATGAAAATAAACTATGAGTGATATGTATGTAATATTAAAATTTTAAGTTTTAAATATGTAAATAGAGTAATATAGGGTGATATGTATGCATATCTCTCTATTTTTTTATTGCTATTTAAAGTTTCATGCACTATGAATGTAAATAGAGAAAATTATGCTAAATATATAAATGAAGATGAGCTATATTCAAAAATATATCCTATCTCCTCTACCTACTTTAGATTGAAGATGTTTACAAATTTAATCAAATAAAAAATTTGGTGTTCGATTAGCCAACTTGCCAGAAACATTCAATTCACGAAGAGCCAGCAAGTATTTTGCTTTTAGTTAATAAGCACCGACTCTATGAATCCTAATCTCTTAAAAGAAAAGACTAGTTTAAAAAATTAAGATTCAATGTGAAGTTCTATTTCTGTTCTATAAATAAAGATGAGCTATATTCAAATTCAAAGCTAGTTTTCTGATTCAAATGAATTGGTACTCTTTTACGGGATTCTTTTCAAGTGTACTGAAAATCCTTTGATAGTAAGAAATCAAAAGCTAGAGAATTCATTTCTAATAAATACCAGTGATAGAGACCCTTTTTATGGTAATAAATGACCTAATTAACCCATTGGTTAGAGTATTGCTTTCATATGACGTGAGACATTGGTTCAAATTCAATAGTAGTAGAACTTATTAGATAACATAGGGAAAAACTTACAAACTCTACTCTGACTAGGCTTTTTGGATACTGCAAGGGAGAGAAATAAAGTGGTTAAGTAAAGATGAAAATGATCTTACATTTCACTATGAAAAAATCAATGAAAGGAGGACTCACAATTGTATTAAAGAGGTATCTACTGATCAATGTATACTTACCTCTCTTGATATTACTGGAGCAGCCATCACTCAATTAAAAAACTCGTTTAATCTTCATCCTTCTAGTATAGGTAATTACTCCCTTCCTCTTCCCAAGGCTGTGAAATACCAAGCTTCCTGTTCCCAAGTCTAATTGCTCCAATCACTGATGAAGAAATCAAAGTTGCGTTCTTCTCATCTTCTCACATTTGGTTTATATATCTCTACATGGGATGCCATTGGCTTCCACATATGTAAGGCAGTTAAATATTTCTTCTACACAAGGCTCCTTTCCTATCAAGGCCAAAGCAACATGTATTTCTCTCATCCCCAAAAACTCCCATGCTGGAAAAATAATTGATTACCGGCTTATATCTTTATGCAACACATTCTATAAAATCATAGCAAAAGTACTTGCCTTCTAGAATAAATATGTTGGCTAAGATTTGAAAAATGACTCAGATATTTTATACTAATGATTTAATGGTCTTTAGAAAAGCCACTATCTTCAAATTACGGTCCTTACCTTATGGTTTCATTTGGGATAGTTTTCTTACTGCTTTCTAAAATAGCTTCTTAGTACTAGAAATTTTTGTACTAGAAAGTTGCATTAAAAAACGATAAGAAAGGTATCTCAAACGAAATCTATATCTTGATTAAATTCAAGGAAGCCTTTGGTCTCTCAATTAACCTGTCTAAAAGTTCTATCATTTTCTCCAAGCTTACTCATAGACAAAATGATCTAGGCACTATCTTAAATCTTAACAATGAGACTCAATCCTTTATATACTTGGCATGCTTGTTGCTACTAGAAGAGCACTAGTGTTTGATATCAGCCTTGCTGAAGAAAGTATCTAACCTTCTTGAAGGTTGGAAAGCTAAGTCATTATCTTTTGCTATAAGAACACAATTCATAAGTTCAATATATGGTATACTATTGCTATTGGATCAAGAGAGAAATTATACCTTATGACTTTTTATAAATATCTAAACAAATTATGTGCTAAATTTCTGTCATGGGAAAACAATTTTCGCTATTCTAATGCTTAAAGTATATCACATCTATTCTTTGAATGTGATTTCTCCTATAATATCATATATTCATATGTGTGATTCTTCTATTTCTCTCGTCTTTTCTGCTATGCCAAATATTAAACAAAGTGTTTGATTATACTTCTGAGATCAATAGCACCCCTAAAGAAGAAAACATTGCTTATATTTATTATTTGGCAATTGTATCTACTATGTATTGAAGGAAAGAAATGGCAGGAGAATTGAAAATACAATTAATAGCTTCTCCTCAACCCACTGGTGCATAAAAAAGCCATTCGTCTCAAAATTTCTTGCGGAAAAATTATAGAGCTACCAAAGAAATGTATCAATGATCTTTTGGATGAATACATTTAATGGCCTATGATGAAAAGCTCCAGCTGCATGCCATTTGATAGTTCAACCCCCTCTTGGACGACCTGAGACTGGCAACCATAGGAAACTTCTTGGCTTCCTTTCTGATTTCAATTTCCTTATGGCTAATCAAGAATTGACGCTTTCGTAGTCCAGTTCATTTCGGCTTCTCGCAGATCTTTGCTTTTGTTGTTTTAATCGTTTTATTTTGATGAGCATTGCTGCTTTTGCTTGCAGCTCTTGTTTCAAATTGTTGTTCACTCAGTGACTTGTAATTTGGTTTCTGAATCTAGTTCATTTTGGGCTTCTTTCCGATTGCTGTACCTTTGCTTTTGTGTTTTAATTGTTTTATTTTGATGAGCATTACTATTTTTGCTTGCTTGTAGCTCTTGTTTTAAATTGTTTCCGCCCCAAAAAGAAGAAAAAAAAAAAAAGGATCAAAGATGGACCTACTTATTGCCATTCAGGATACAACAAAAAAAAATGATGTGGAGGGATGCAAAAAACATAAAATTCACATTTAAATCAAATTTCTGTTCTCATGCCTATAACATATGCCTATGAGCTGGAAGTTGAGCTTCATACAACATGAAAGATATTTAAGCTAATCGCCACTCAAATCCAAGACATTACTAAAGGCTAGCTAGAGCAAGTTTATATTAACTGGATAATAAAGCGGCATCAATGTGCTTACCTTAAGCCATGGAACAATTAACAATTTGATTGTCCAACTTCTAGACTTCACACATTCCATCTTTTCTGCAAAGTGGTCAAACAATCTGCGCTATTTATCTTAGAAACAACATTTTATCACCTTTATGTTGCATTATCTAACTAATTTGAAACAAATAAATCTGCATCTACTATGAAAATAGCTTAATATCAAGTGTCTAGCCAATAGCTAGCACTTCTAGAGTATAAAGATCAAAATGCTATTGCATGAAAGCAAGGCATCTACGCAGACATGAAAGTTCATAATTAGCCAATACAATCTTTTACCGATAAAAGATTTCTGAACTTAACGTCTGTGCAGAAGCCTCAACATCAATGGCATTGATTAGCATTTTCCATCGCTAAAAATCTGGATTAGATATAAAACGTAGATATGTATGAACCTGCTGGCCACTTTTGCCAGTAAAGGGTGGGAAAATAAAAAGCAAGCCTATTGCTAGTCTCGCTATAAGTTTAACCTTTGCAAATCATTGACCCATATGTAAACTTTAGTGGCCTGTATTTCAAGAAAGGAAAGTTACTCGGAAATATGCATTCTTGTGGCTGATTGCCACATCCAATAAATACATTTAACAATTACCTGAAACAGAATTTGCCAAAAAAGCAGCGAGAAGAAGCAAAAGCACAAATCTTCTGACCTGATCTCCCACCGCAATCAAAAGGGAAAGTGATTCCAGGAACACTGAGAAAGAAGTCACTCCACGTTTACTATGGCAACAAAAAATGCAGGCGAATTGCTGGTCTTCATTACTTAGCGATGTAATATTTTAGTTACCTAATGAATTCCAGGAAAAAAGTTACCTCTGAAATCAACAAAAAGACGGTTAACGCAAAATCCTCTTGCTTGCAAAATTCATCAAACAGAAGTTTGATGCCTAGGAAACTTTAAAGGAAGAGGTAACAGAAGGAAACAGTAAGTTCTTCTGGCTGAGTGCATCTTTAGGAATTCCTAGACAGGTACCTGAAAGAGAATTTGTCAAAATAATAATAATAATAATAATGATTGTCAGTAAGAAATACAAATCTGAATGCAAAAAGCATCTAAAAATCAAAGAAAGTTGATTATTATTAGTAGCAATATTTCAAGGCTCAAAACTAGCGCAAAAAGAATTCTGCATGATGGGCATGTGTTAGGAAATACTTGAGTTCGCAAGTAACCCTAAGGTAATACTTGAGTTCGCAAGCAACACTAGTCAAAATCAGCCCAAAACAGTGAGCAAGCAGTTTTACAGCAGCTCCGCAGCAGGAAGTGCACCCAAACAGAGAAAAATAAGGAAAAGAAACAAGGTTTACACTAGTAGATGCAAGAAAACAAAGAAAGATACAACGTCCTTCGATTCGAGAGGAAAAACAACTCTCAACAAGTCTCTAGCAAACCCTAGAGCCCAATCACACAATGAGATCTCAAACTTTTCATTCAAATTCAAGATGAGGACCTAATTCCCCCCTTTCCCCCTCTTTAACTCTCATCTCCATACAAAATCCCTAAACAGCCCTTCTATTCAAATTTCCCCCCCTTTCCATTCAAATTTTCCCTCCAACCCTTGAATTAACTCCATGTGGGGCCCGCCTAGAGTAAGGACCGGAGGGGCCCGCCTAACATTACTCCCCTCCCAAAGACTCACCTTGTCCTCAAGGTGAAATGAAGGGAATTGATCTTTCATTCTTTCAAATGGCTCCCACGTAGCATCAAATTCGGGGAGCCCTTTCCATGCAATCAACACCTCTTTGTTTCCTTCCTGGTCAAGTCTCACATGTTTCAGCTCCAGAGGTTCTAGGATCACTTCCATCTCCTCAGTTAATGTTGTTGGCAGTTCAACATTGGGCATACTCCCCAATGGCTTTTCTCAGCTGTGATACATGAAATACTGGATGTATAGTGGCCGAAGGGTAATTTCAAACGGTATGCCACTGCCCCAATTTTATCTAATATCTCATAGGGGCCAAAATACATTGGGGATAACTTCTCATTTCTTCTGTTGGCTAAGGTCCTCTGTCTGTAGGGCCGTAGTTTTAGAAATACCTTCTCACCTACTTCAAATTGGATATCCCTTCTGTGTGCATCCGCCTGTTTCTTCATGATCTGTTGTGCCCTCATCAGATGTTTCTTCAACTCCTCCAGCATCCTATCCCTTTCTTCCAAATGCCGCTCTACTGAAGATACGGGTGTGCTGCCCCTTCCATAATGCACCAAATGTGGTGGATCTCTTCCATATAGCACTCTAAAAGGGGTCATCCTGGAAGCTGAGTGGTACGAGGTATTGTACCAATACTCTGCCCAGGCCAACCATTTGGCCCATACCCTTGGTGTTTCAGAAGCAAAACACCTTAAGTAAGTTTCCAAGCTCCGATATACAACCTCTGTTTGCCCGTCTGTTTGCGGATGGTAGGCTGTGCTCCTTTTGAGAATAGTCCCATGTAACCTGAACAGCTCCTTCCAAAACTGGCTGAGGAACACCTTGTCGCGATCAAGCACTATCGACTCTGGAATTCCATATAATCTAACCACTTCCCTGATGAAAGAAGCCGCCACTGTCACTGCAGTGTAGGGGTGTGAAATGTGCATACTTGCTCAGTCTATCAACCACCACCATAATAACAGTGAATCCCTCCGATCGTGGTAGGCCATCCACGAAATCCATGGACACTTCCTTTCGACAAGGGCTGTAGTAACCCCCCTGGAGCCATCGCCATATACTTGTTTCTCTGACACACTTCGTACCTCGCCACTATCTCCTGCACTTGCTTATGCATTCCTTTCCAGTATAATTCTGCGGCCAGCCTCCGGTATGTCTTTTTCACTCCGGAATGACCTCCAATGGCGCTCCCATGAAACTCCTGTAATAGCTGGGGAATGTGGATGGAATTTTGTTGTATCACAAACCTTCCTTGGTTCAACAATCTCTCTCCCTCAAGGGTGTAGCTTGGGTGGCTGCTCTTATCCTTCAATAGATCCAATCAGATCTTCTTCAATTCTTCATCATGCTCACTCTCTCTGGATTTCCCCCCAATCCACCATTAGGGGTACCGACATGGTTACCGCCTGTAGCTCTCCCCCACACCTGGATAAGGCATCAGCCGCCTTATTCTCCAACCCTGGTCGATACTGAATCTCAAAATCGTATCCCAATAGTTTAGACAGCCACCTCTGATGTTCCTCTGTTACCATCCATTGTTCCAACAGGTATTTCAGGCTCCTCTGATCCGTCCTGACGACGAAATGCCGTCCTAGCAGGTAGGGTCTCCACTTCTGAATTGCCAATACTATGGCCATCAATTCCCGTTCATATACAGACTTCAGTCTTGCTCTTATTGCCAACACCTGACTGAAGTAGGCAATGGATCTATGCTGCTGCATCAGCACCACCCCCAACCCGTACCCGGATGCGTCCGTCTCCACCACGAACGTCTGACTGAAGTCTGGTAGGGCCAAAACTGGTACCGTGGTCATTGCCTTCTTAAGCTTCTCAAAAGCTTGAGTAGCCGCTTCTCTCCACAAGAAACTATACTTCTTTAACTGCTCTGTCAAGGGCAAGGCTATGTTGCTATACCCTTTCACAAACCTCCGGTAGTAGCCTGTCAGTCCCAGGAATACCCTCAGCTCCCTCAAGTTCCTAGGTAGAGGCCACCGTTGCATGGCTTCGATATTGGCTGAATCAGCTGCCACCCCTTCCTTAGATACCAAGTGTCCCAGATACTCCACACTCTTCTGGGCGAAGCTACACTTCTTCAGATTGGCTTTAAACTCGTGCTCCCGTAGCACTCCAAAGGCCACCTTCAAATGCTCCTGATGCTCCTCCTCGGATCGAATGTACACCAGTATGTCATCAAAGAAAACTAGTACAAACCTCCGCAGGTACGTCTGAAACACCCTGTTCATCAAGGATTGGAAAGTGGCTGGAGCATTGGTAAGCCCAAATGGCATCACCAAGAACTCATAGTGCCCCTCGTGTGTCCTGAATGCCGTCTTCGGAATATCCTCCCCTTTCATCCTGATTTGGTGGTAGCCCGATTTCAAATCCATCTTAGAGAACACTACTGCTCCATACAGCTCATCCAGTAGCTCATCAATCACCGGAATGGGAAACTTATCCGGCACAGTTTCCTTATTCAATGCCCTGTAATCCACGCAGAATCTCCAGCTGCCATCCTTCTTTTTGACCAGTAGTACAAGACTAGAGAAAGGACTCACACTTGGTCTGATGATCCCCGCGTCCAACATCTCCTTAATCAGCTTCTCGATCTCGTCTTTCTGAATTTGGGGGTAGCGGTAGGGTCGCACACTAACTGGTGGCACCCCCTCCTTCAGAATGATTGCATGCTCTTGTTCCCTGAGTGGTGGTAGGATTTGAGGCGATTGGAACACCTCACTGAACTGTTGTATGAGCGGTTGTACTGCCAGAGGAAGGCTTCCCTCATCCCCTACACTGACCCTCTCCAAGCGCTGCAGTTCCACCAAATATCCACCTCCCACCTCCTGTATGGTTCTGATAATGGATCTGAGAGACACGCCGGTCCTGGATAGCCCTGCGTCGCCTTGGATCACCATCTTCTTTCCTTCCACCAATAGCTCCATCCTCAAAGCACCCCAATTTACTTTGGTCTCCCCTAAGGTCTGCAGCCATTTCATCCCCAGGATGACATCAGTGCTCCCCAACTCCAAGGGAAGAAATTCTTCCCTCACCTGGATCCCCTGAATCATCAGCACTACTCCACCAAGCTTTCATTCTCAAAAGTTTCCTTCAGTGATAATTAAGATAATCGCAGCAAATGAACACAAAAAGAAAATAGAGATCATGCTTATTCTTCAGCTACAGGAAGTTCTTAGAGAATAGAGAAGGACAATAAAAAAAATGGGGTAAGGAGAATATTCGAACGAAATGATTCTTCCACACAACTCTTTTGCATTTACCGTTCAGAATTTGTCGAAGTTTTGGGAGCTAATTTAGGCAGAGATCTGAGGAAAAAGAAAGGCCTCGGTATAGGTGAAGAGCAAGCAGGTATGGAGTTCAAGTGGTGTAAACAACTGTAGGAGGAGAGTTCTGTAGTGATTTCTCATAAGCGAATGTAACAGCCCCCTCAAAGGTCCTTATCTCTATTCGTTTTAACGAAGAGAAGTTTGTATTCAGACGAGGCCACCACTTCCATCGCGGGATTTCGTGGATATTTGCAGAGATTTGCACAGAAGTTACGAGGTAAGATTAATGAGATTTAACATTTTATTTGACTTTACATATTTTGATTTTTTTTTATTATTTGTATATTTTTTATCAAATTAATGAAAAGTCAAAATCATGTTATGATTATCTGTCCATTTGAAATATATCAACATGACACTTGATCAGAATTATTTAGATTTGCGTGATTCCTCGGTGCATGTGCGTATCACCTCGAAATGTGTGTAATCACCTCGTTTAGCGTGTCAAATTTGTCGAACATGAAAATTAGATAAATGAGCAGTTCATTTAAGGTATCTACGATGTTCCGATCGCAACGAAGCAGTCAGTTTTGCGATCGGACATCGTTTGGGTGGCGACGAGACTTAATTCCCTCGAAATGCTCGTTGTTTCGATTTGCACGCAAAAGATCATTTAAACAAATTGGCAGCGCATTCATAGTATTGACGGTGTTCCGGACCCAATGACGTAGTCTGTTTTGTGATCGGACGTCATTCGAGCATGTTCGAGGCATCGCTTCCTTCGTAGCGCATGCCTTCGCAACACATATACATTAAACATGAATAATATGCAAAATGCATTATACGTCATGTTAGCGCGCTAAACCACTATAATGCATATCAAGCATGTCATGGAAAATGCAAACGCGTACACCAACATACATGCATATATGCAGATACATAAATGCACATACAAGTATATTAATATACAGATGAAGGCATGGCCGTGTGTGCGAATATGCATGTTTGTCATAGATATTTGCATACATACAACCAATATTCAAACATATCATACAAAATACATATAAAAGTATACACCCGCATGGCCCCGGCTAGTGTATTGTAAGCACACATGTGACGTCTGAGGATGTTGTGCGGGTCAAGAAATGAACTTAAGTTCAATTTCAATCATTCTATATGGATAAATAGGAGTTGATACGACTCGAACCCTTAAACAAATATAGGGTCGCAATGTCGACCGAAATATTTATTTTATCAATTCATTTTAGGCCTTCAAGGTCTATAAAAAGAAAAATTCACTAATAAAGGCATAAAGCCGACAATAAACCCGATCTTGAACTTACAAAGAGCCAATGTCACTACGATTCATTTTCAATGAGTCTTTTGCCATAAAGGATGTGACACATGTCCTCTAACTGGTGATTTTGCCGCCAAATGACACCACAGGTAAACGGTTATGACCAGGACTCTCTAAACCGGGTGATTTTGCCGCCAAATGGAACCACTAAATTGCAGTCATGGTCAGAGCCCGCATGTTCTCCACTTGCCTCAAATCCTTGAGATATGAATCAATAGAATATAATTGATAGGGCACAAAGCTCTCTGCTAGCTATGGTGGATTCATGCTTGTACTTTTAGACAAATACTCATCCCAGGCCTACAAGGTATCCTTGGACAAAGCAACACATAGTTGCTGACAAGGATCTTTATGTCAGGTTGGGTCAACTACCTCCTCTAACTAAGTAGACTTAAGGACCACGATGGTTCGGGGCGACAGAACAATGGGATCTTGATTGGGCTCATCATCATTTCACCCACCATCCTCTTTAAGTGTAAGCTGGTGAATTTTTAATTTAAAATATTAAATCTTCAAATAACAAATCATATTGTTACTATACACCAAATACTATGTACATCTACGTATTTGTCTGATGACTAATCTTAATACAAAGTTCTCTATAGCTATCGGGAGGGGGTAATTAACTATAAGTGCTTGCACCTATAAGAAACCTGAACTCAAATAAAAAAATCTTAGCAAAATGAGGACAAAATATTTGGGTAAAGTCTTAATTCAAAACTCAATTTTCCTTCTGAAAATTTACCTCAGAACCTACTCATTAAAACTCTCCTCAATGATCCGAAGAAAAAAAAAAGGTGTAACAGCTCAAACTCTTAACTATTGAAATATTGTCCGCTTTGGCCTAAGGACCTCACGGTTTTACCCTGTTGATGTAACTTCTCAGTAGATCACCCATCCCAGAATTGCTCTAGGATGAGCATGTTTAACTGCGGAGTTTCTTAATGAATTTCAATCATTACACAACAAGGTGCCTCACTGTTTAAGAGTTTAACTTCGTTTACTTAAGAGGGTTCACAATCTCTCCCACTTAAGTAACTAACGTCATCGTCAGTATCATTATCCCAAAATCATCCACCAAGCATATAGGATTATAGAGGTGGCCCCTACAAGTTCAAGTGGTGGCTCCCATCATGTAGCATTTTGTCCCATACAGAATTCAAGAGGTGGCTCCCATGGCATAACACTTTTCCTTGTATGACACTTAGTTCTCATCTTCTGCATGGTGTATTTTGAGGGTATAAAAGAAGGTTATAAGGCATGACTTAATACCAAGTTTAAGGCTTCGTTTGGGACGGCTTTTTTATGCTTCTTAAAGCAGCTTTCTAGTACAAAATTTTTATTTTTTTGTACTATAAAGCTACTTTAAGAAGCAGTAAGAAAGCCATCCTAAACGAAGCCTAAATTAAGAGAGAAGAAACAACATAGAAGTGAAAGATTCAATAGTATTTCTTGTATAAATGAAGGAGCCAAGGTACAATATTTATAGGAAAGCAAAGAAGCCCAAAGGGTGCGGATGGGGGTGGGGGGAGTGGGATTAGATTGGCAAGAACCATGTAAGAAAGAAGATATGCACAGAAACCAACCTATCCCTAAAGAAACAATTTGTTTTCAATTTTTACTAGTTCCACAAGTGATGGGCATTTCAACTTCATTCAAGCCAATTTGGCCCTAGCACCAAATCAAACTGTGACAACCCAGCAGGGTTGCCAAGCATGCAGGAGTGCCCAGTAATAATCAATTGAAATTCTTGCCCTCATATGAGGGGTTCTCATTATTACATAGAAAATAATTGGCCTGATACCAGGCTCAATTTTTAATGTTTTCAACGATCATATCTAGGATAATAAATAATATGTAGTTGTATTCCTAAATACAAATATTTACAGTTATAGTACAAAATTATACAAATTCTATAGACATAATTTACCCAACAATAATAATGTCATATATCTAGCTGATAGTTCCAATATTTGTTTAGTTATTCTAAAATTTCAAATAATTTCAAAAACAAAATTTTCCTTAGAAAGATTTAACAAACCTTAAGATTAGAGCCATGACTTAAGTTCACATCTAAGCCAAATTTAATGCACATTATTCTTAATAGATTTCACATCATACAGATAAAAAAAGAGGAGCACTGAATATATGAAGACAAATGAACTATTACAATTCCGGAAAAAATAATCATTTTGCTGCAAATAAAATTTAATGAAATCACCACGTTACTCTATATAAAAAGATTATAGAAGCTTTACTAGATAAAAATGCAGCTCCTTAGTTGCCACTAGAAAAGAATTTCAAGATGGATAGGAGGAAGCCGGGTTGTGAATCTACCTTCGTTTAGAATATGTAGATAGCTTTGTCTCGGAATCCTTAACGTTCTTTAGATAATCAAAAGCTCTCCTAGTGTCTTCATTATCAACATGATCATCACTATCAGCTGGTTCAGATTTCAATCTGGTGAAACTACGAATCCATCTCAAAACGTACACATTGAAGTAATAGCTTACAATATCTTTCCTTCTTTTTGTGGTGAAATGCTTCAAGGCTTCATCCCAGAAACTTTTACCCTCTGATTCAGGATTTAGTTTCACTATCTCATCAAACTTCATTTGCTCCTTAAGGGTCCAAGACTTGCAAACTTCCTCACCCATTTGTTGGAAGCACCAATCAAAGAAAGCCGGACCCAGATCAGACTTGAGGTGACGTCTAGCAGTTCTCACATGAAGCTTGACGCAGTTTACTGATCCTGAGAAGATGCAACCACAGAAATCTTCCCTTCCTTTGCCAATTGACTCGCATTTGAACTCAGTCTCATTCCATTTTGCTGGCCTCACTGTGGTACCCAACCACCTTAGCTCATCCAAATTATCATTTGCATCGTCATGCCTTTCAGCTGGACCAATCCAATCAGGTACATCAGCTTGAGCATGACCACCAATGGGAATTCTTTTTGAAGGATATGTACTAAGAATGTCACCGAACTTTTGCAAATCTAATAATCTTTTAGACCTTCGTTTTCTCCGATAAAGTGTCTCGCCACTCAAATTATGATAGGAGTGCCTCTTCCTTTTCTAAAACATAAAATGTCTCAATTGGCTACTTGAGCAATAACCATGACTAAAATGCAAAGCCAAGGTTTCAAACTTTTCATCAAAAGAAATACACAAGAAAAAATGTTGAAATATGAATATAATGGCAAGAGACACAAATTGGAGCAATAAATATTAGAAAACAGCTCGCAGCTGAGACTTGGTCAAGGAACATAAACAAACTTTTCAAATTCTGCTCTAATTTGCAAGCAAAATAAGATGAGTTGCATAAGACTTTCCAGGATAGCACAAATCGAAAATATTATTGTAAACATCATTAGCACAGAAAGAAGCAAAGATAGAAGAGGTAAATGAGCTGGCAAAATTTTTGTATTCCATTGTCAGTAAATACATAAAATGCACATACTTATACATGTGATAACAGAGAGATTGTTACAACGGTACAGAATTTCTTAGAGGTGAATGGTAGAGATTTGCTGTTTTCAATGAGTGGCTTAAATGAATTGTGGAGTAATGGTCCTAGTGGAAGTGGCAGTACTCTGTTTTGCTATAGGCAGATTGTTGTCATCTCCGGCGAGGTGATGATCCTATTAGGCAGCATCAACTTGTCTCTTAAGTAAATGAAGCGAGCTGTAAAGAGAGCTTCAGTTAAACTTCCTATCAATTGATTATGTGTCGCTACATGATCGAGTTCTTGAGATTTGATGCAATTACAAATGAAGTGGTAGCCGATCTCAATATATTTGGTGCAGATGTAAAAGAATGGATTGTTGGCAAGTGATAGAGGGAAGATATTATCACAATAGAGTAGCATGGACGAGCTGAGAGGACCATGAAATTCTTGCAAAGGAAGTCTCAACCATATTATGTTCGTAGCCGTCATGGAAAATGCGCAATATTCAGCTTCGATGGAGAAGCAATCCATAGGGGTTGTTGCTAAACACAGTAAGAGATGGGTCATTTGGATATCATGCCCCATCTAAATTGGAGAAAGCGCATAATTGTAGATTGTTGTTGTGTATGATGAGACCATGGTGAAGTGTGCCTTGTTGATACTCGAGAAGGTTTTAAGAAGGTGGAATCATTTATTCAATGTTTGATGCATGTGTTGGCACATTGATTCATAGGAGATATCTGATCTAGTGATTGTGAGGCACTGCAAGAAGCCAACAAAGCTTTGATAAAGCTTAGGATTGGATAAATCAGCACCAGTATTTTCTGGGATGGAAGTTTTAATTGCAATGTGGGGTTTATATAGGTTTGCAATTGCTCATAATTGCATGCTGAAGAATGGTGATGACACATTGGGTTTGGTTGAGGTGGAGCCCATTGGTCAAGCAAGTAGCTTGGGTGCTAAAAAATAGAGAAATGGGTCAGAGGTTGTGCATATGGAACTAGTGGTGCCAGCTTTAGATGAGATAAAAAATGGCACTAGAGTTATTTCCCGTGAGAAGTATATCATCTACATAGATGAGGATGTAGATTTGGTGCCATGGTGGGAAGGGTCA
Source organism: Dendrobium huoshanense (assembly GCA_016618105.1). NCBI lineage: Eukaryota > Viridiplantae > Streptophyta > Magnoliopsida > Asparagales > Orchidaceae > Dendrobium > Dendrobium huoshanense. Next base: position 25,685,564 of record CM028348.1, read on the forward strand.
GCCTTATTGGATTGAAATATGAAGAGATGAAGATTATCAGAGAAGTTGGCAAACTATTGGTGTGGAGCTTGTTCAAGACCATATATGAAGAGAGGGAGATGATCGGACAAGCTGGCAAACTATTGGTTTGGAGCTTGTTTAAAATCATATATGCCCTTATTGAGAGAATAGATGAGCTATGAATGTAGGGAGTCCTTGAGCCCAAGAGGATAAGCCATATAGATATTTCATGTGAAAGTGACATGGAGAAAGGTACTGGATACATCTAGCCGAATGATTGGCCAATCATGATGAAGTGTAATGGTAAGGAGAATGCAAATGATAGGCATCTTGTTCATGTGTTGAAAGCTTCGTGATAGTAAAAACCATGTTCCCATGTGATAGTAAAACAGTCCATATGGGATGCTTTAGTAGAGACTAATGTAACTTAAAATGCTTTAATTCAAATCAACAATGGCAATGCCCACCCCTCATCAACCATAATAAATGTGGTGAGCTTCCAAAGCTCTCTATTTCGACACCAAAAGCAATAAGATGCCATAAATACAATAAAAAGAAAGTCAAACTAAGCATTTTGACCTAAATCCCAAGCAAAAAGCCATATAATACTATTTTAAGCAACCTCAAGAGAAAATCTTAAAAATTAAAAATATATATTAAATTATTAAAAATAAAAATGATTGCATTGTGCTATAAGTTACCACCCTCCAGACGTCATTTTAAACTTATCATGGGCACCAAAGCTAAGAAAGACTACGATTCACAAAGGAGCCTATCTTGCCAATATAACCGTCACCAAAGTCAAGAAAGACTATGGTCCACAAAGGATTCTGTCTTGCCAATATGACCAAGTAGAAAGAATATGACATGAGAATCAGGATCCATGACATCCTTATCCTCACTTTTATATTCTTAAAAAAAAGACCTTATATGTAATAATTCCATCATAATTGAATTCTGAATCATTATCATCTTCAAAATCTTCTTCAATGGTATCATTTTTTATCTTATTCCTTACATCAGTTAATATTTTATTCAATATAATCTAAAGTAAAACAACAAATGATTAATACAACAAAATAATTCATTATACTTGAATTACCTTTTGATTTTTTTAAGCCTACTCCACTTTGCTTTTTTTTCTTTTAAATAATTGTGTAGAAGTTACTTATAAATGAGTAGGCTTTTCAATGTTAGCATTGATATATTCATTCTCCTAATCATTAAAATCATTCATTTATATTTATCTTCAAATCTTTCACTGTTTTTTTTAGTTATTCATTCATTATTAGATAGTATATCATCAAAAACCAAATGATCTATTTCATCATCATTAGTTATTTGCATGCGTAATTTGAGATGTCTATATTTTAATTCTTTATTAAATATAATATAAACCAACTTGTTCATTTGTCCTATAGCTAATCAATTCCTCATCTTTGTATAATCGAAAAAATATATGTTAATAATAATAATTGATACATCATCAAAAAATTATCTTGATCGGGCACGAATCTCGATGCAAAATCAAGTTGGAAACTTTCGAAAATAAAATTGGGACCAACCGAACTCCGCTTTCAGCAAACTTACAATCAAACTGAATGTCTCGGAAATACGAATCCAACGACACCAAATTCAACTCAATCCGAGCCCAAATGAGTCCAAATAAAGGACCCGAAGCGCTGTTGGAAGGTTCGAACCACAATTTGGATAACCAAACGGTTTCCAAACATAACGTGCTTATAGCCGAATCAAGCGGCTCGACGAGATGAATCCAACGAGCCCAAGATCGCCGAATTCTGACATCATTAAGATCTTCAAATGCCTGACGAACGGTCCACGATCAAAGGATTCAATATCAGCCGTCCATCCAACCACTCCCCATTTACTCTTGATCTCTCACCTATTTATAGGTCATGTCACTCAAAAAATCTATAAATAGACCCCTCATTCCTCTTGAAGAGGGGGACCCAAGGAAGAAGAGAATAAGAGAAGATAAGGAAGAAAAGGAAGAAGTTCCTCCTCGAGCACCGCCTGAGTTCTGCTGGACAACCACTGGACCACCGCCTGTCGTCGTTACTCTGCCGGACCACCACCTGAGGCCCTCACCTTCGTCGGACCACCACCTGAGGTCCTCACCTTCGCCGGACTACCGCCTGACGTCGTTGCTCCGCCGGACCACCACTTAAGGCCCTCACCTCCGCCGGACTACCGCCTGACATCGTTGCTTCGCCGGACCACCACTTGAGGCCCTGAGCTCCACCGGACCACCACTTGAGGCCCTCACCTCCGCCGGACCACCGCCTAACGTTGTTGCTCCGTCGGACCACCACCTGAGGCCCTGACCTCCGTCGGACCACCACATGAGGCCCTAAGCTCCGCCGAACCACCACTTGAGGCCCTGGGTTCTGCCAGACCACCACCTGTGGCCTGGACTTCTCCCAGACCACCACCTGAGGCCTGGACTTCTCCCAGACCACCACATGACACCCAAACTTCTACCGGACCACCACCTGAGGCCTGGATTTTTGCCGTAACACCACGTGACGTCCAGACTTCTGCCGGACCACCACCTAAGGCCCGAACTTCTGTCGGACCACCGCCTAATGCCTGGAGTTCTACCGAAGTACCGCCCTACTACTATAGTCCTTCCGAACTCCATCACCAGACAACGATCTTTCTGACCCCGGTCTCCCGCCAACTACGGTCTTTCGAACCCCTGTCTCTTGCCGACTACGGTCCTTCCGACCTCCTTCGCCTACTATGGTCCTTCCTCCCTCCATCACCAAACAATAGTCTTTCGGACCCCTCTCCTGCCGACTACAGTCCTTCCAACCTCCTTCGCCTACTATGGTCCTTCCTATCTCCATCACCAGACAACGGTCTTTCTGACCCCGATCTCCTGGCAACTACGGTCTTTCGGACCCCAGTCTCCTGCCGACTACGGTCCTTTCGACCTTCTTCACCTATTATGGTCATTCCTACCTCCATCACCAGACAACGATCTTTCGGACCACTGTCTCTTGTTGACTACGGTCCTTCCGATCTCCTTCGCCTACTATGGTCCTTCCTACCTCCATCACCAAACAACGGTCTTTCTGACCCCGGTCTCCTGCCAACTACGGTCTTTCGGACCTCTGTCTCCTACCGACTACGGTCCTTCCGACCTCCATCACCTACTATGATCATTCCGACCTCCATCACCAGAAAACGGTCTTTCCAACATTTATCCTATTGACTATAGTCGTACCGACTAAACAAACATGTCTATATTGTAACTCCCACCATGTAATGCACTCTATATGATATACATTTGTACCATCAAGCCAAGGCCTTCTCCCAAGGAAGGGCCTCATTTGTAATCGATAGCAAATACTAGTGGATTCATTCAAACTGGGCCAGAAATCGTGATTTTTCCCCCTTTTCAGCGGTTTCTACGTAAAAACCCTGGTGTCTCTTATGAAAGCTACACTCTCTTTTTATCTATGTGTGTGCTGGATCTTCGTACAAAGCTGAGACGTTAAACTTTATATTGCTCTACCGCCGCGAATATTCCAGGATGCAATAGTAATAATAATATATAATAATTTTTTTATAAAATTTTACCAGAATGAGGAGTCACCCCAAAATACCTCTAGACATTAAGACTTAAGGCATATGCCTCATTTAAAAAGGCGTAAGCCTCCCTGGCACAAGTGAGGCTTAAACCTCGAGCCCTCCTTGTGCGACTCAAATAATTTTTGAAACCATGGTCATGCCTAATATGTGCATATGAATCAAACAATCAATCATGCTTCCAAAACCCTTTATATTCCCTAAAGAACCATATCTTGAAGCCCGAGTCAAGTGATTCATCTGATAAGGTAAAAAAACCTTATATCAATCAAGATTAGCTAAGAAAATTATCTCATTAGCAATTTTTTTGCACCTACTCTATCAGGATCTCGTATAGAAGGTAATTCAGATGGAAGCATTGGGATCTTAAGGAACCATCATCTGCAACAATCTATGAGTACAAAAGTACAATCAATCTAAAAACATGAGATTGACAAATAAAACATAATTCAATAAACCATTCACAACAAAACTTAATATAAAAACAATGAGGCATCCTTAAATAAGAGTTCTCTACGACAATTAAAAATAATAATTAATCATTGGGTCTTACGCTCATAATAAGCCTCAAACCAAAAATATAAAGTACTATATGATGATGAAATCATTAGATAATGCTAATAAACTATTTAATGCGACTGTTAAAATCCATCAGCTCCGCCAAAGGGCCATTGCAATAACACAGTGTAGCTGTAGGAGTATAGGATCCTGGGAAACAGAGGAGCAAGTAATGAGCCAAAGCAATTAGGGAGCAGTGGCAAGAATCAGAGATGAGGGTAAAAGAGCTCAAGCGCCGCTTCTTTTGCATACAATACCACGATGGAGAATCGCTGGTGGCAACACTCGAACAGCATCGACAACCGAAATATCTAGAAGCGTGAAGCGACATATCAAGGTGCACAAGAGATGCAGCACAGAACGGGCATTTCCCAATGTCCTTTGCAATGTTTGCACCAAGGCAGAATGGTAAAAGGTACAATTTTTTTTTTAACTTTTTGCAGCACATTAGCAATGCTGACTAAGTATGTACTCAAAAGCATAGTTGTTCAGGAAAAACAATGTCATCCAAACAAAAACAAGCAAAACATTGATGGCATACAACAAAATGTGCACGGAAAGTTTTACCAGTTATGATACTCTTCCAAAATCTTCTAGAATTGAAACATTGAAATTGTAGCATTGGCAATTAAAATAGCAACCACAAATGATAGAAAGAAAATCTTCAGGCTTACGAGGTATAACTGATAGTGCCCGAAGATCCGGGGACGTGTCTACTAAATGGACGGTGAATAAAGAAACTGGCAAGAACAATAAAATTAACTTTACTCTATATGGGAAGTACTCCGCTTCAGCACACTTTTCCGGTATGATAAATAGAGCTGTCCTCGTGCTCAGTACTTGACGCTCCCACTCTTGATCCTCTCCAGTTCGATCATCGCAAGGATCGATAGCGGCGTTCTTTAACATCGTTAGCATAATTCCCAGATTAGGGTCGATTTTTTTTCCATCTCCCTCCTTCCACGATCGAGCTCTACTCACGGGGAGTAGTTCGACGAGGGCTTCGGCCTTGCTTCCCAGATCCGGAAACCTTAACTCGCAGCAGCCCATCTGTTGAATCAAACGTTTGATGAGTCCAAAGAGTTCGACACCGTCTCCTGCGGAGATCTGGATATAAGAGACAGTGGAGCTCGGTCTAGGCAATGGCGAAGATAAGGCGGATGAGACGAGAAAGCATTCGCGGCCGCGTAGGTCGAAGAGTTAACGAGAGACTACGGCCATTGGGAAGCAAGGCGCAAGGAGGATGGTACAAGAGGCGGGCTTTTGCCTATGCCTATAGGTTTTGCGGGCGATGGCGGAGGCGGGAGGCCGGACTGGTGCGAGCAAAACGAGGAAGCGGGATCTGTTCGGAAAAGTAAATAAAATAATAAATAGTGTGTTTCACTGTTTCTTGAAATAAAAAGTGTGTGATATCATTATTTATTTTTCAATATATTTAAAAGTTAACACAAAAAAATTGAATTTCATAAGAAATAAACTCAAGTCCTTATGAATTATTTATTAAATCTAAAGCTCTTCAAAATTGATTAAATCATAGACGAGATCATGATTCACATCAAGATTCGAAACATGATTCAAATCTTGCATTTAAACATAATTCATTCAGCATTCTTCACAAACTAAGAGCGCACACACTTAACCGAAAAAATAGAAGTTCATTATAAGTGCTCATCAGGGGAAAGCATCAACAAAACTAACTATCACATCCTGATCATTGCACTTGGAAAGAAATCACAACTGAACAAAATGAGAGAGTTGATAAATTTAAAAATAATTCAAATATCTAAATATGTCTACAAAAATATAACTAGAATTTAATTTCTACACTAACTCATTCTAAATATAAAAATATGTATTAAACTAACTAAATACATTCTTATCTTAATTACCTTATAAGGATATGCCTAAGGCATAAGTCTAGAAATTCTCGTCTCAATGATGCACAACTAATAATATGAAAATTTATAAATAATATGTGTGAGTTTTCAAAAAGTAAACTTAGTCCATAATTACACTAAGTATAAAAGACAAAATCACATGGCATAAATAAGCCCAATAAAGAGCAAAAGTAATAATATTTACCTTTACCAGATCAAACAAATCTTAGCTATACGATGATCCTAAAGGTCTCGCACCTGACAACTGACAAATAGTTTCTCCAGATATTTAAAGCAAAAACCACAACAGCAAGTTTCAGATCATGTATTGGGTAATTTCTCTCATGTGGTCTCAACTATTAAAAAGTATATGCTATATCACCTTTTCATGTTGCATCAATACACATCTCAAACATTTCAATGAGGCATCACTAAATACTTGAAATCCTTCTGTATTAGATAAAAAAGTCAAAATTAAAGCATAAGTCAAGCAATCATTTAATCTCTAACAACTAACCTTACACTCAGGAGTCTAGGTAAAAGTTACTAACTTCTAAATCAGTCTCGTTAGAGGTGCAAAATTTTGAGAAAATCTCTTCACGAACTTTCTATAATATCTAGTCATGCCCAAGAAACTTTGTACCTCAAATACAATCGTAGGCCTTAGCTAATCAATAATTGCCTGAATTATTTAAGGATCTATATAAATACATGGAGTACTCACCACGTGTCCCAGAAAAGTAATACTCCTCAACCAAAAGCCACATTTAAAATTTTTTGTATATTGTTGAGGTTGCCTCAAAGTCTCCAAAATAATCCCTAGATGTCTGACATGATCTTCCTCACTAGTAGAATAAACTAGAATGTCATATATGAAAACAATAACAAATTGATTTAGATAACCTCTGAACACTATGCTCATCATATCCATAAAAATGGCTAAAGTTTTAGTCACTCGAAAAGGCATGACTAAAAACTCATGGTGTCTATATCTCATACTAAAAGTAGTCTTAATTACATTAGACTCTCTCACTTTCACCTGATAATATTGAAATTGTATATCAAACTTAAAAAATAAAGATGATCCCGTAAACTGATCAAATAGATCATTAATCTGTAGCAGATACTTATTTTTTATAATGACTTTATTTAACTCTCTATAGTCAATGCACATGTGCATCATACCGTATCTTTTTCATTGTAAATAGAAACAAGTGCTCCCCACTAAGACACACTAGGATGGATGAATCCTTGATCAACTAACTCCAAAAATTAAATCTTCAACTCAAGAAGCTCCTTAGGTATCATCCTATATGAAGCTTTGAAAATTGGGGCTGTACGTGGAAATACATCAATAAGAAAACTATATGTCTATATCTAGAGGCAAATTGACAAACTTCTCAAGAAACACATCTGAAAAGTCTCACACTACCTGTATATCAAAAGAGAAGCATAATCTATACTCTTATCTTGTACTAATGTCAGAAATATCATATAACCCTTCTTCTATAGTTTATCTGCTTTCACAACATAAATCAAATAGGATACGAATCTTTCGACTTCTTAGAATATATAATTCTCACTGTCCAGAAATAATATGATTCATTTTTTTTTTTACACAATCAATCTAGTCTCATGCCGACTCAACTAACCCGTGCCTAAAATAACATCAAATATAAAAATAAGTAATAAAATTAAACTAGACCCCCACTTCATATTAGATATCTCAATATCACCAACATTACTCTATTGACTATCATACTATCTCCCATCGTTAAGGTAACAAATAGAGAAAAAGATAGAAAAATTAAAGACAAATGTAATAAATTAAAGAAATGCTTGGAAATAAATGAATATATAGCTCCATGATTAAATAATATACATAATGGCTGAGCAAAAATGAAGCTCGTACATGTCACAACATATGGAGCATCATGAGCCTCCTGTTGAGTCAAATTATACACATGTGGTTGAACTATAGCTAGTGAAATTGAACTATTAGGCTCTCTCTCTAACCACTATTAAATTGTTTGCTTACTACTACTAATTATGCCTGCCATAAAACCAAATCCACTGCCTTTACTAGATTGTATCTTCAAAAAATTATGAAGCAAAATAACCCTTGGTATCCCAACGAGTCTAACAGAACTCTTAGATTAGGACTCAAATCGTTTATCCAATCCTACCCAATGCCCTACCTATCTGCACCTGAAGCATTATCCAATTATCATATAACACTGGCCAGAATGTCGTCTTCCACAACTATAGCACATATTCCCCACTAACAAATTTTCCAAAACCACTACGGGAAAACACGCGAATACCGTCGGATTTTTCGACGGAAAATTCTGGACGGTAATAAACGGCGCAGTTTCCGGCGGCTTTGTTCAACGTAAAGTTTGCGTCAACCTTTCCGGCGCAAAATACGCCGTAAATTTACCGACGCATCTTTTGCCGGAAAGTCTGACGGTATAGGGATGCCTGAACCATTTCCGTCGCACGTTACGGCGGAACTATTACGGTGTATGGTACCGGCGGAAATTGCGCCGGCGTATTTAAACTCAACGAAATATATCCGACAGAGTAGACGTCGGAAATGATACCGACGTCACTAGTGTCATTACCGGCGGAACGTCCGCCGGTAAAAGCCCTATTTCGCGAACCCGAACCCCTCTGGCCGTCATTTGTTTCCTTCCATTCTCTCACTTCGACTGCTTCGCCCGTCGCCGTTCGTCGCTCGCCGTGGTTAGACATCGCCGACGGTCACCGGACTTCGCCGTCGACGGTCACCGGACTTCGCCGAGCCTCCTTCCTAATCGCACGCATCCTCTCTCCTGCCTAGTCGCGCGCCGCCGAGGAGATAACCGAAGGTTTTTGTTTTCAATTTTTTTTGCTATTTCGGTTGGATTACATATAGGATTAGCCTTAAGTCCATATATTTTTGCTATAGTCATGGTTGTTATTACTAGACATTTGTTAGAGGATGTAGTTTGGTGCATGCTTTTTGTTGATGATATTATTCTTGTTGATAAGACTAGAGAGGGATTTGAAGGTTTTTGTTTTCAATTTTTTTTGCTATTTCGGTTGGATTACATATAGGATTAGCCTTAAGTTCATATCTTTTTGCTATAGTCATGATTGTTATCACTAGACATTTGCTAGAGGATGTAGTTTGGTGCATGCTTTTTGTTGATGATATTGTTCTTGTTGATAAGACTAGAGAGGGATTTGAAGGTAAACTTGAATTATGGAAATCAACATTAGTTCATATCTTTTTGCTTTAGTCATGATTGTTAGCACTAGACATTTGCTAGAGGATGTACCTTGGTGCATGCTTTTTGTTGATGATATTGTTCTTGTTGATAAGACTAGAGAGAGAGTTGAAGGTAAACTTGGATTATGGAGATCAACATTAGTCTATTTTTTTTTATGTTTTAGTCATGGTTGTTAGCACTAGATATTTGCTAGAGGATGTACCTTGGTGCATGCTTTTGTTGATGATATTGTTCTTGTTGATAAGACTAGAGAGGGAGTTGAAGGTAAACTTGAATTATGGAAATCAACATTAGTCCATATCATTTTGCTTTAGTCATGATTGTTAGCACTAGACATTTGCTAGAGGATGTACCTTGGTGCATGCTTTTTGTTGATGATATTGTTCTTGTTGATAAGACTAGAGAGAGAGTTGAAGGTAAACTTGGATTATGGAGATCAACATTAGTCTATTTTTTTATGTTTTAGTCATGGTTGTTAGCACTAGATATTTGCTAGAGGATGTACCTTGGTGCATGCTTTTTGTTGATGATATTGTTCTTGTTGATAAGACTAGAGGGAGTTGAAGGTAAAGTTGGATGAAATGCGCAAGATGAGAGAGCAACTGAGTGGAAAAGACGTAGCTCCACCTGAGGAGGAGTCGACGGAGTCAGAGTAGTGTAATTTAGTTGAAATGAACTTTTATTTTTATGTAAACTTGTGTTATTGGACAATTACTTTTAATATGATGTTATCAGTTGATTTTTAGTACTAAACTGTTGTGAAACTGTTATAAATTATTGTGAAGTTGTGGAATTGTCCTTTTGGGAAAACTTGTATGTGTTAGAATTGATAGATTTGCAGGTGTGGAAATGGGATTGTTGGCTGGGAAGGCAAATTTTTTTTTGTCAATGCTACAGGTTTCCGGCGGATTATGCGCCGGTAATCCGCCGGAAACGACGATACAACGAATGTATCGATCGTATGTACCGGCGAAACTTCCGCCGTTAATTACCGGCGCAACAATTGCGTCGCAAACAATCGTGGAATTTCGCTGACGCAATTTCGGCGCTTAATCCACCGTTAATTACCGTCGTATACTGCGACGGTAAATACCGGCGCATCAGGCGCCGGAATTTTCACGTTTTTCACATCGGCAAACAAACCGTTTAATGCGCCGGTAATGCATCGGAAACAACGCCGGAACTGGTTCCGGCGCAAAATATGCGTCGGAACAAATTTATCGACGCACCCAAAATCGGAGGAGATATTTGCGCCGGAACATGCGCCGGAAAAGAACGGTTCCGTCGGAATTTACATTTTTTCCGGCGGATTATGTCCGCCGGTAATAACAGGTTTTCCTGTAGTGAACCAACAATACTTCCCCTACTATGAGCTGCTATAGGCACAAATTGTCACATTTCCTAGACTCATCAAGTATGAATATGCTCTTCTTCTCAAAAAATCAACTGTCATATTTTTCACCACGAAACCTCTTCCTACTAGCATTCCACCATTGTTAAGTAGCTATCATATTGTTTTCAATCAATTGGGCTCTCTCTATTAGCTCAGAAAAATTAGAATATGAAATAGTACCTGCGACTATCTCAAATCATTTTAAAGTCCTATCATAAATCTATAACATTTTTTCATGGGAGTGCTAACCAGCTACAAACCATATATAGCCAAAGCAATAAATCTTCATCATACTACATCACAGTTATGCTCCCCTAAATCAGCTTCAAAAAGTCTCATGCATCTACTGATGTGTAGAAGATGGTATAAACTAGGCTCGAAATATATCAAAGAACTCATCCTATCTAATCAAAGAGCTTAATTTCTCCTGAAAATTTTCCTTCTGCTAGCCTATTCACAAGCATTATGTCTCCCCATTTAACAAAAAAATTACCAATTATACTTCCCTCTCATGAGGACATTGTATATCATCAAATGTCTTCTCCAGCCTCGTTAACCAATCCACTATTGCTTTGGACTCAATATCTCCTTCAAACCTCAGAGGCTTTGATTGTAAAAATAGCTATAGATATTGGTCTATCTCATTAGATCTAATAGCAAGAACTTTTCTCTATGCCTCACCCATCATCTAGGCTATAAGACTAATAAGCTATGAAATTATATTAGAACTGATTGTTATAGCCATATTATGTATAGAGCTGCCTGACTGGACAACTCCTATCGTGTTGAGCTGTGACAAATAAATTCTAAGATGTAACTTTGAAATATATTAGATTCTCTTTCAATAATTATTTTAAACAAACAACAAACTATAAAGCTACTAAAACATCCATAATATTAAAATAAACTCATCCATAAAATTTCTTTCATTTCATCTATATGCATGATCTACACTATAGTGCATAGCTACAAAATAGAAACAAGAGCAAAATATGACCAAAACTAGCTATGATTGTACAAAATATAAAAACAAAAAATAACCAATTTATAAACTCCTTCCTTTTCCTAGATATTGAAAATAGAATGTAAAATCACAGTGAGATATAATATCTCAATATGTCACAAAAATCAATCAAAATTTGCAAATTATTTCTTTCATTAAATATTTTTAGAATATTTAAATGCACTAAAATACAATATAATAAATCATTGTGCTGAGCAAAATAATAAGAGTATTATAATTATTCATATTCAAATCATAATACTAAGTAGTAAATTAAACTGAAATTTATATTACAGAATAGTTCATCACAGAATCTCACGTATATCATAGAATTCTTATCACTTATAACTCCTAATAGAATTTTCCCATCATTCAGAAATAATCTTAAAGGATATTGGCCTCTTATGGCCACCATCTAGTGTTGTACATTTTGTATTTTCAGGATATTACCAGGTTATTATAGAGGTGATCAATCAAACTAAAATAGGGAAGAATGTTGAAAATAGAAATTCTCCGCTATGGTTTCAACTTTATAAGTTTATCCCCCGATTGCTGGAAATATATGTGGTACTCAATAAATAACCAATGCTAAAGTATATATATATATATATATATATATATATATATATATATATATATATATATATATATATATATATATATATATATATATATATATAACATCCTGGAGCATTCGCGGTGGTAGAGAAATATGAAGTTTAACGTCTTAGCGTTATACAAAGATCTAACACGCACACAGATAAGAGAGAGAGAGTGTGTAACGTTTATAAGAGACACCAAAATTTTTACATGGAAACCCTCAAAAAGGGGAAAAACCTTGGGGTTTGGCCTAATTTGAATGAATCCACTAATATTTATAGTAAATTACAAATGAGGCCCTTCCTTGGGAGAGGGCATTGGCTTGATGTCACAAATGTACATCATATAGAGCGCATTACATGGTGCGAGTTACAATAATCAACATAGTCATATTTGTTTGGTCGGTAAGACCATAGTCAATATAATAGAGGTAAGAAAGATCGTAGCAGGAAGGAGACCAGGGTCAGAAAGACAGTTGTCTAGCGATGGAGGTCAAAAGGACTGTAGTAGGTGGCGGAGGTCGGAAGAACCATAGTCGAAAGGAGATAGGGTTTGAAAGACCATAGTTGGCAGTAGATCGTGGTCAGAAAGACCGTTGTTTGGTGATGGATGACGGAAGGACCGTAGTAGGCAATAAAAGTCGGAAGGACCGTAGTCGGCAGGAGACCGTGGTCAGAAAGATCATAGTAGTAGGGCGGTACTTTGGTAGAACTCTGGGTGTCAAGTGGTGGCCTGGCAGAAGTCCAGGCCTCATGTGGTGGTTTGATAGAAGTCTGAATCTCATATTGTAGTCTGACAGAAGTTCGAGCCTCAGGTGATGGTCCGGCATAACCCATAAATAGGAGGAGGGTCAAGAGGGAGGATGAGTTTATTTAGGTTTAAGGCCGCTTTTCAAGAGGGAGGAGGAGTTTATTTATAGAATTTTTTAGAGTGGCATGACCCATAAATAGGAGGAGGATCAAGGGAAATTAGGGAGTGATTTGGATGGACAGTGCAATGGTTATAAATGAGAAATTAATAAAAATTACATGTCCTTAAAGGAACGTAAGCTCGCTAAAAGTACATCACTTGAATAAAAACCTATGAGCTATCGATCCAACTAATATAAGGAAAAATTCAAGCAAAGAATAAAAAGCAAAGTGAAATAACACAAACATTAACGCTCCAGAAGCAGCAACCCAGCGACCAACCACAGTAAGTTACCAAGTATCTCGACATGAGAGGGCAGACCTGCACAAACCAATACAAAAAGGGGAGAGAAAACTACCCCAAAAATACTAGATGGATCGAGCAGCAGATGCGAACCCCGGGATAAACAAACAATCAACCACCAGAAACACCCACAGCTCACCAATGAAATAATAAACAACAAACATCAAAAGCGATGTAGACAAGAAATCACACACTACAAAACCAAGAGTTACTTCCTGTATTTTCTCCTCCTGTGTTTAGTGGAATGAGAAATAGCTTTATAAACAACCTTACAAACTTTTAAGCCATATAGGTCCTGAAGTGATTGAACATCACCATAATCATCCCCATCCACAGACGATGGGGAAGTAGAGACAGCATCTCGATCCAAAAGGCCGGAACAAGTGACACTTGAAGGATAAACAAATTGAGCAAGCGAACCTTTAGGGGACATGACCACTAAAGGAACATCGACAAGAGCTCCCTCAGGCCCACCAATCAAAGGAAAATCCATATCACCAGCTCATACTGCATTATCTTTTATCCTTATAGAGTAACTCAATTTTAATTCTTTTTTTAATCTCCAAACCCTTAACACATAAATGCTTGTGAGTAACCTGCTCGAGGCAAAGAAACATAAAAAATTAATTGGGTGAGTAAAAAATTCCCTTAATGAAATCCCTCCGAGGAAAGTGTGGATCTTCTTTTCTCTTACATCAAGAGAGCCATTGCAATACCCAATCTATTAGAAAGCTTATGCTATTAACCTTAATTAAAACTTTTCTCTCTCATGGGAGAAATAATTAGTGATGAGAGTTTATATATGCCTATGGAAAGCCTTCCAGTAATGAAAACATAGTATATGTATAAGGGTAAAATCATTAGGCATTCTCACTATAAGAAAACCTCTATTTATCGGCGAAATTTCAAGCAGAAATTTGTCCGCTGTTATAAATGACAGACTATCTGATAGATATTCCGCCAGAAAAGTAGAGCCAGATTTTCCGGCGGAAAGATCGCCAGAAACTTACCTGCGAAAAAAACTAAACCGCCGAAATTATGATATGATAAACGCATCAGCAATAAAGCCATACAAATAAGTTTCAACATAATTGATGTGGATATGTTTAATGATAATAAAATAAGTTAAAGCAATTAAGTTATCAAGCACAAGATTACTGATTACTCAACAGAAGAATATATGAGCCTTACAACTTAAATCACTAAATAAACAAGAATTATGAGTTATTAAATAAAGTAAATAGTCAAGGAAAATATCTAACTAGAAAGCAATGGATGCAAATATTTTTATGTGACTTCGCACCCAACTAGCTTATATTCATGTCTATTATCCAATTTGATTAGAATTTCACTACACTCTCTCCTTCTAGAGAAGAATCTCTCTCCTTGATGAAGATGACTTCACACTGCACATTGTACTTCACCAACAAATACAATTGCAATAACTCTCCTATACCAGCAGACAAATCAAAATCCTTAATGTAAGAGAACATCTTCCCAAGTATTCCAATACTTTTGAGGGTGACTAAGTTTTCGTTTGGGACGGCTTTCTTAATATTTTGTAAAGCTGCTTTATAGTATAGAAATTTCTTAAAAACAGGAAAAAATAGTGATCTAAAGCTGTACCAAATAAAACTTAAGGCTACCTGTATGAATCCATTGAAGCAATAAAGAATCCATATTATCAAACACTGCACATTGTTATTAATTCTCTTAAATCTCTTTCCAAGCATGCATGGTTGACGTTCTGTTATTACAAATAAGAATGCAGAATATTTTGGAGTGCTTTAGGAGCGATTTAAAAACATTATAGTTTGTAATTTTTCTTAAATCATTTTGTACCAATTACATACCACTGGTAATAAAAATAGATTAATGTTTAGCTGCAATTTCTCATTTGCAACCATTGCACCTGATATCCAAAAACCAATATTCACATAACATACAATACAAGAAATTCACTGAATATCGGCGGAACTTACCGCGGTCATCTGAGCCAGCCAATGTTTCCCAACTCCTTTTTAGGCTTAAAGAAAAAGATAAACAATATATTACAGCCTGAATACAATTCAATTCACGAATACTGAACAATTTCCAGGTTTATTACGAATCTTTCATTTTCCCCCTCATGTTCTAAACACCAAAACATCAGCTTTGAAGCAAAATAATACTTTGTGTTGAAGGTGGCCATGGTGGCTGGCTGGCTGGTGAGGGGCTTATTAGTGGTACCTCCTTGCTTTGTTAAGGCTTATGGCTATGTAATGCTCTTTATAGCTCTATATATTGCAAGTGATTTGGCGGTGGCTTCTTTCTCTTTGAAATATCTTTGGTGAGATATTCACTTAGGATTGTGCTTTTCTACTTTGCCCATCAAAATGTCCAAAATATGAGAATTTGAGCTAGATAAGTCACTTCGGATATTCAGAGTATTGATGGAGAAGAAGAAGAGGAAGCTTCTCCACCACCGACGACACATCACCGCCGTAGACTGAGCAAAAGAGAAAAGCTCTTCAAGTTAATGGTTTTGGTTTGGCATGCATGCACAATATATGAAAATGGAATTCGGGATTTCAAAACATATTTTATACCTAAAAGCAATTATTAGCTTATTATAACTTATATATGTATTTTTATAAAAATATTAATAAAAAAAAAACTTATATATATGTAATTTCAGATCTTCTAGATTTGAACATTGGCTCTTGTTGAACTATTGTTTTCTACTGTCGTTTAATTGACTAATTGAGGTAATTTGCCCTTTTGAAGCAACTTAAATTTGCATTAAAAAATCGTAAATGAATTAGAAAGATGTTTCCTTGACTTTTCTTTGTTGGAGAAATTATTCTGGGCGGACACCGAACGGTCCAGAGATCAACCAAAACGCGACATATCACCCGGTACTTAGTTGTACCGAGCAAAAAAATGAGGTGACGTGTTCTGGTTGGTCTCCAGATGCCATCCAGGATTCGCACAGAATAATTTTTCTCTTCTTCCTCTTCTCTTCTTCGTTGTGGGGTAAAAACAATGAAAAAAAAAATCAAGGCTTATTATTCACTAATGATTTGAATTTTGATTGAACTTTTATGTTTTATTTGAGGCAACTTAAGTAGAAAAGTGGCCCACACATTTACTTTAAATAATCTATAACAAAGTGGCCCCAAATGAAGCCTTAATTTTTTTCAGTTGGCAAATTCTCTCAATTGCTCTCCCAAAATTGTTTACATTCTCTCTGTCTCTTTCTCTTTTTTCATGTCGGCAAATTCACTTAAGCTCATCTTTATTAGGATCAACTGATTATGAACAGAAGGACAGAGGGAGAGTTAGCCGATTGAGATACTTAGGTAAAATTGATCTTTTATTTATGATTGCTAGAAGAGTTTGGCTTTATTTGATAATTGATGTAGCTTATAATTCTTGTTTTATCATTCAGAAATTTATAAAAAATATTTTTTGAGCCCTCAAATTATTTTTGTAACAAAATAAAAAAGAAAAAGAAAAAGAAGAGTAATATTAGGCAAAAGTTGTCTTGTCATGATTGTGATTAAAAAGCCAAATGAAGCAATGACCATGATTTTCAAATAAGGATTTTCTTGAGAGGTCAACATCTTATATTTTGTATTTATGTGTTTTTGGAATGCAAAGAAAGAGAATAATGTCTTGAAATTTTCTGTCTTTGTGTGCTCATTTAGGTTTCGTTTGGGACCGTATTTTTAATGTTTCTTAAAGTAGCTCTATAGTACATAGTTGAAATTTTTGTACTAAAAAACTGCTTTAAAAAGTAGTAAGAAAGCCGTCACAAACGAAGATTTAATTTCTCATCTTAAATTTGCATTAAAATTCTTACATTTTGAAAATGTTGAGCCACTAAATACTTTAATCATTTCAATTATTTTTAATAACTAAATCACAATTTTTATTTTCAGGAGCTTCAATCACACTCCAATGAGCTTAATCTTAGGTAACTGAGCCAATCTAATATGTTCCAAATGCAGTCTAATGCAATCCCGATCTATCATAACCCTAGATTGAACTTATCCCTTGGCTTGACTCGGGCTGCATTTGAGACAGCTTTTAACCATATTTTTTGTTGTTTTCAAAAGATGTTTGCACTAAAAAAAATATTTTAAAAAACATTTAGAAAGTTTTCCCAAACGAAACCTCAATCTCTCCTCATAAGAGCTTCTACCCAACTTTCAAAGTTGGGCCAACAACCCTTCCAAATAACATCTTGCCTCTTAAGCTAGAAAAGCTAAACAATTCTAGCTTATTTTCACTTCAAGCTAGGTGGATTCACAAGGTTCATACCTAAACTTAAACATCATAAAGAGCTCAACAAACCTTGAGTTAACTTAATGATTTGTAAATTTGTGTCATGACTCATAAAGTGGTGATATATTTTATTATTTTAATGTCCAAATGTTGCTAAATGACCAAAGTTTTAAATATTTTCTTATGTAGACCTCTTACCAAATCACTTATCTAAATGAAAAAGGACAAATCTATAAATGAAAAAGATACATAGATTTATGTATAAGAATTATTTTTTTAATAGATATATAGACTTATGTTTGAGGATTCAATTATATTTAAGGTCTTTCAAAATATATAAGTTACATTTTATCTTTATCTAAATATTATATTATATATATTGATTTAGGTCTCATTTGGGACGGCTTTCTTACTGCTTCTCAAAACAATTTTTTAGTATAAAAAATTAAATTTTTTGTATTAGAAAGCAATTTTAAGAAGCAGCAAGAAAGTCGCCCCAAACGAAGCCTTAGTTAGTCTTACAATAACTTTACGCAAATATTATGATATATAAAGACCATAAATATTGTACTTTTATAGATTTTTTTTTTTTACTTTTAATATAGAAATGAATTAAAATATTAAAATATATTATATGCTGCTAATTACAAATCAAAATTAAAATAGATTTTAAATTAATCAAGTGGCTCAATGAGCTTACACCTGCTGAGCTAAAGCTTAAGCTCATATAATTTATTGGTTCAAGTATATGCTCGAGCTCAAACTCATATCTTGATAAACTCAGCTCGTGAGCTCATTATCAAGTTAAATTTGAGCGGCATCGCGAGCCAGCTCGGCTCACTTACATGGTTACACCCTAATTTAAACTACTCAAAAAAAAAAAAAAAAAAAAAAATTTGCATACATGCTATCAAAATCATACTTATTTATAAATATAATATCTAAGGTTCTATAATGAATTATCAAATTTGTATATTTATATATGCGCTGAGATTAAATCATTAAGAATTTGATTAAATATTAATTATATATATATATATATATATATAGTAATTAAATGATAGTTTTAAGTGGAGGATTTGGTTATGTGAATATATAAAATTCAGGTATTGAATTGCAAAAAATTGGATCCAAATGATCATAAATGTCGTGTTGCAATCTTGATTTGTTTATGGTGATGCATTTCTTGAAGACAAAGTAAAGATCCACAAAACGTGCAACAAATAATTAAAAAAAAAAATAATGATAGGTCAAACTAATAGAACTTTCAATTATTGTCACAAGAGAGTTTTTTTGTGGCAAATTTAGCCAATAAGATATTGCAATCCTTCTTACGAATCTGTGTTCCTTTTCAAATTCCATACGCGTGAAATTTTAATAAGTTGGTCCATCAAATCAAATACAAATCTCACTATGGTTGAGGTGGGTGTTGAAAGCAATGGGCAATGGCTTGATCAAAATCTTCAAAGCTTGAACAGATTTTGATGGTTTTTTAGTTGGATGTATTTTGAAACAGATTTTTTATTTTCTTCTAATTTTTCTCTCTTATATATATTTGAAAAAAAAAATTCACATTTCTATTTCATGATAGAGATTATGAGCAATAGGATGATTAAAATATGTTAGAAATGACAAATACTTTTGTGTCAAAAGTATATGATTAATGCTTCGTTTGAGATGACTTTCTTAATGCTTTATAAAACAGCTTATTAGTACAAAAGTTTTTTGAATTAAAAGTTTTTATACTAAAAAGTTATTTTAGAAAGCACTAAGAAATTTGTCCTAAGTCTTCATTTGGGACGACTTTCTTACTGCTTTTTTAAAGTAATTTTAGAAAGCACTAAGAAAGTGTTGGTGTTGAATGTTGATGGCAAGTGTTGAAAGTACTACTGATGAAGAGCCTGGTGGTCACAACAAACGTCGTGTTGGCAGGTAGAGCTTTGAATTCTTTTTCTTCAAATCCCTCTTTTGATTACTCTCCGGCCTCCCCAAATATGTTGAAGGTAGATCTATATAATGATTTCTTGAGAGGTGCATTATATTTATTTTATCTAGAAATTAGACCATTCCATCGAATGGTTTTTGTTAATCCCCTTGATCATGTAATATTTTAGCTAGGCACTTTTATGCCTTAACAATATCATAATTGAGTCATCTTAATCTCAACAAATTCATCTCCTTAAGACGCTCTCGAGCATTGGCATTCAAGATTCATAATGTTTGATTTTTCAAAATGTGTCTTGAAGTTCTTAACCATACTCTCGAGTGCTCATATTGGTTCATATTAAGACACCGTCGACATCATTTTCTTAGTTTCATCATAATATTTATTTAAACTATAAATATGTCAACAAAAAAAAAAAGTGTGAATGATCCTCAAACCAATTCTATTTTTTTATATTTAAACTCTAAATGTTTTGTGATGCAAGAACATCATCAAATTTCCTATTTGGTGAAATTAATCAATACTATATACTATAAAAAAATTTATGTTTACCTATCATCATGTTATGTTTCAAGTTATTAATACATATAAAATATGATATAAAAAAAAGTAGAAATATAGATCTCTCTTCGGTCTTAGGTTTTGTTTGAGACGGTTTTTTTACTGCTTTGTGAATTAATTTTTTTGAACAAAATTTTTAATTTTTTTGCTTAAAAATTACTTTAAGAAACAGTAAAATTACCGTCCCAAACAAAACCTTAATCTAATCCTAAAACCCTATTTTGAAGCATAATGTTCAAAGCATTTTTTCATTGCCAAACACAAATAGATAATATTAATTTGTTCTTCCAATTCGTTGATAAGACCTATAAACTGTAGTGATGTGATGCAATGAAGGCGTTACACAATATCTTTAAAGAAAATCAGATTTTAGCTCCACGAATTATATAATTATGCCTCAAAGTTAAGTCAATAAAAATATTCGCGATGTTCAATTTGCTAGGCAAAGAAACTACGACAAGAGTGCTAGACCATTTAAGCAAAAGCGAAAGGAAACATAACACAATGACTAGTAAATAAAAATTCCCACAATTAATATAAAGTTGTTCACACCTTGATTCCTTTAACACTCTCTTCCTACGGAGGCTAAGTTGAGCGTCGGAAGATTGTCCAAGCTAGCAAGGAGGTTGCCACTAAGATGGAAGCGCCAAGGAACGTTGCCGTGGAAGAAGATCTCGGAGGTGGAGGGGGCACGGTAGGTCGACCTTTGATAAGCCAAGTGTAGACGGAGAAGTGTTCGTCGATGGAGTCTATGAGCGTCGGCACGATGCGGCCCAAATAGTCTTCGACGGTATCGTCGAAGTCAAATCCGACGTCAAAGAACTGTGATCGGAGGATGTCGACTCTTCCGTTGCGGTCGTATTCAAACCCGTAGTTCCACTCGGGTTCATCCATGCATTCTCGCAAGGGAAGCGAATGGTCGCTGCAATATCGTCTCCCAAGAGAGGGGGAGAGAACTTGAGCCGTGGAATTGAAGGAGGAGGGGAGGGGGAATTTCGGCTGGGAGGGGGAGAGGAAGAGGTAGCTGCTTTGTGAAAAGAAAAAAAAAGGGGAAGGAAATACCAATCCCAAAATCACGGCAGCCTTGGGTAAGAAATAAAACCAATTTAACAATTTCCAATTCAGATTTGAATTTGGAAAATAATTTTCTTGTTTAGCGGGAGAAAGAAGTAACTGTCATAATAGGAGATATTATGTGGTAATTATGGGGGTAATTAAGAGAGAGTGGCCGGCCACATATCATGGAGAGATAGGCATTGAGAATTAGAAAGTGGGGCCCACGTTAGAAAAATAATTGTTTCAATAAATCTGAAATTGTAATTTCAGGTTTGGATTTATTTTAAGTAACTCCAGATTTGATGTATTAAAAAAGAATAGGATTTGAATTTCAAATAAACGTTAATCCCCCTTAATTAACTTTCTTAATTGGATGGAGATCAATTAGGAAAGTAATTTAATTAGGAGTATTTTGAAATCCAAACACGTCTGGGTCCAAAGGAAAAATCCGGCTGCTGGCTGTGAGCTGGGCGGTGGGCTGGGATGTCACGGGAGGGGCTGGGAAGGGAAAACAGAGGAAACAGCAAGCTGGGAAGCGGGATGGACAATTGGCCCGTGGCCAATTTTCCTGGCCAGGCCGGCGGCAAGAAAAAATTGGGGGGGGAGGGGAAATTTTGGACTGGGAAACAGAAAAAAAAAAAAGAAAAAAAATGGAGAGAAGTTGTATTTCCTAACCTTGCGCACCCCTCCTCAAGATCTCAAACAGATAACGTAACCACGTCGGAACTCACAAAGAGATCCAAAATATTCTCCCAAGAACTCACAAAGAGAACTAGGGAGAGGCGAACTCACAAAGAGATCAAAGTGGAAAATTTCATTCAATAATTCATTAATCCAAATACAAGATACAATGGCCATATAAATAGACCCAACAGAAAATAATGCGCAAAGTCTAAAATGCCCCTTGGGGCTACACAAGCAACTATTACCCTCAGGGGTAAAAATGGGAAACTATGAAAATATAATCATAAAATGAAAACTGAAAATACAAGTGAGATCAAAAATAAAGGCTAGCAATCTCGGCCGTCGATCTCCGTGGTCGTCTCTGATAAGCGCGCCGAAATCTCCTATCGATGACCTCATCATTCTCCCCGGGTGGGAGAGAACTCGACCCCGTCGAGTGTGTGCTACGAAAGCTCTCATATAACTCCAGCAGGTCCGGGTCCAGTCTCAGTAGCTCCTCTCGATCGATCCACGTGTCCTCTGTCTCCGGAGTTCCTTTCCAATGGACTAAGTACCGTTGGCGACCTCCATCTTTTGTGGAAATAATCTCATCATCCAGAATGGTTTCAATCTTTTCCGCTCTAGGTAAGTGGGGTAAATTGGGGAGTGGAGGAAGGCTAGGGATCTCACCAGGTGGGGTCACACAAGGCTCATTATGAAGTGGATTGTTGGGGTTTAAATCAGGACCCTCAAAGGCTACTATATCCTCAATATTAAAAGTGGGATTCATATTAAACCCTTCCGGGAGTTCTAGCACATAAGCATTATCGTTAACCTTCGCAAGTATTTTAAAAGGCCCGGCACTTCTCGCATGTAATTTCTTTACGGACCCAGGAGGAAAACGCTCCGGGCGGATCCGTACCATCACAAAATCTCCCACCTTGAATTCTTTAAATCTCCTTTTCTTATCAGCATGAATTTTATAATCCGTATTGCTTTGTTCGATTTTTCTTTTAATTTCATTGTGTAACTCATGCAAATGGGATGCAAATGCAAATGCAGACTCAGATGTTCTAGTCCTAGGACTCATGGGAACAAGGTCAATGGGCTGACTCGGCTGATATCCATACACGATCTCTGCAGGGCTGAGGCCAGTGGTTCGATTGATAGAGTTGTTGTAAGCAAACTCGGCTATAGGAAGTTTTGAGTCCCAATCCCTAAGGTTTTCTCCTACCAAAGTTCTTAGAAGATTGCCTAGACTTCTATTAACTACCTCAGTTTGGCCGTCGGTTTGGGGGTGAAAAGCAGTGGAAAATTGGAGCTTAGTCCCCATTTTGTGCCAAAGGGTCTTCCAGAAATAACTGGTAAACTTAACATCCCTATCGGACACGATTGTCTTAGGAAGGCCATGGAGTCTAACAATTTCCTCAAAATAAAGCTTAGCGATTCGGGACGCATCGAAAGTTTTGGAGCATGGGAGGAAATGCGCCATTTTAGAAAATCGATCTACTACCACAAAGACAGAATCATGCTTTCTAGCGGTTTTGGGTAATCCAAGGACAAAGTCCATACTCACATCTTGCCAAGGGCGACTCGGTACAGGTAGTGGGGAGTAGAGTCCTGTGTTCTGTTTTCGCTGTTTGGCTAGTTGGCAAATGTGACATCGCTTTAAGAGTCGTCCAACATCGCGTTTGAGACTAGGCCAGTAAAAACGGTTCTCTAGTGCAGCAATAGTTTTCGCCTGCCCGAAATGGCCTGCTAAACCTCCTGCATGTAATTCCCAAACAAGATACTCACGAAGGGAGGTTTGGGGAATGCAGAGTTTCTGGGCCTTGAATAGGTACCCATTCTCTACTACAAAATCATCCGTCGAGTGCCCATATCCCGAGGTCAAAAGAGAATAGGTATCATTAAAGTCCGGGCAGTCCTTATAGTCTTCCTTAAGGCGTTCAAATCCGATAACTTCATTCCTCATCTCTTGGGTTGTCATCAGTCTCCTACTAAGGGCATCCGCAGCTTTATTTTCACTTCCCGCTTTGTGTCTAATCGTGTATGTGTACTCCTGCAAAAACTCAACCCAACGACCATGGCGGGCATTGAGTTTCTTCTGCGAGTTTATATATCTCAAGGCTTCGTGATCAGAGAAGATCACAAATTCTAGGGGCAGCAAGTAATGCCTCCAGTACCTAAGAGACTGGATGACCGCATAAAATTCCTTGTCATAGGTCGAATACCGCTGACGGATGTCATTTAGTTTTTCGCTAAAATACGCTACGGGGTGTCCTTCTTGAGATAAAACTCCTCCAATACCGATCCCTGATGCGTCGCAGGTTACTTCGAATACTTTAGAAAAATCCGGGAGACGCATCACAGGGGCTTCCACCATTTTCCTTTTAATGTCCTCAAAGGCTTTAGTGGCAGCAGGTGTCCAATGAAATTCGCCTTTCTTTAGGCAGTCAGTTATAGGTGCCACGATGGTACTAAAACTCCTGATGAACCTCCGATAGAATGTGGCCAATCCA